>CAMZMU010000061.1:30749410-31271880 GCA_947311845.1 Poa pratensis | reverse complement strand
ACTAGATCCTAGATCAAGTATGGCATGGTGTGTCTCTTTTCCAATAGTTACAAGTACCTTAGGTATCCACATATCCCCAAGCTTAGGTGGTATCATAGCCTTTGGTTTTGTACCTAGCTGAAAGGACATATCCTTCCCCACAGTGTTTTGATGTTTGTTGACAACACACTTAGATGTCTAATGTTGTGTGCCTAAAAGTGTGCAGCATTGGATCAAATTAATATTGCAGGTTTTGTCTCAAGAAAAAGAAAGAGAAACAGTCTTCATAGCGTCAGCCGTACTACCGGTTCACCCCGGTACTACCGGGTGTTCTGCCATGCGGAACTACCGGGCCCAGTACCGGATCTCAAAAGCTCTCTGGAATCGCTCGATTTAATCCGGTAGTAGCCCCTGGTAGTAAGCGCGGTACTACCGGGTGGGGAGCATCTACCGGACCAGCAGTCCGGTACTACCGATGCGCGCGTGGTGGAGCGTTGACCAGTCTGGAGCCTGGTTAAGTTTTCACAGTCGGTACTACCGGGCGAGGCCCGGTACTACCGCTGAGGGCTGTTTAGCTCCAAACGGCCAGATTTCTGGGAGGGGTATTTATACCCCTCCACCTACCTCCGGTGATAAGCTTGATTCCTCACTCTCTCTCCACCATTGTTGCAAGCTTCAATCTACTAGAGCTCCCACTCCAACCACTCAAACACGTTGATACTTTGAGGAGTGAAGGAGGAGCCCTAGATCCGCATCTCCACCGAGCCGATTTGTCTACATCGACCTAGTCACTTGTAGATCTTGTGTAACTTGATACATTGGATACCTAGAAGATATTGTGATTCTTGTGGCTTTGGTAGCCACAAGGATTAGCCGGGAGCCTCCAATTAAGTTGTGGAGACGACCCGGCCTTGTGATTCTTGTGGCTTTGGGAGCCGCGGGAATTTGGTGAGAGCCTCCAATTCGGTTGTGGAGTGTGCCTCATCCTTGTAAAGGTTTGTTGCCGACCTCGAGGGCATATAGTGGCTCGTGGATCTCCTCATCGGAGGATAACACGAGGGAGATACGGTGTGCCATATCAAGGCTATTCGGAGTTCACTTTGTGACTCCGCACCGCTCCAACGGAGACGTAGCTTCCATTGGGAAGTGAACTTCGGTAGAACATCTCCGCGTCACCGTGTGGTTATCTCTTAACCTTCCTTTACTCGTATTGCTAGCTTATCTTGTGTAGAATATCTTGCTAGCTTGTTTATTGCTCATCATATAGGATTGTTCATCTAGTTGCATATCTAGAGAACTTATATTTGAGCAATTCCCGAATTTGTATTAAAAGAAAAAGAAAATTTGTAGTTGCCTATTCACCCCCCCCCCTCTAGTCAACCTACTCGATCCTTTCAATTGGTATCAGAGCAAGGTCTCTTTATTAAGGGCTTAATCGCCTAAAGAGGAGGATGGCTAGTGCGGAGGATGTACAACGTGCTAAAGATGAGGAGTTAAGACTTGCTAAGGAACAAGAAAAATTTGATAGAGAACAACTTGATAGAGAACTAATCGAAGCGGGAATAATCCCTCCCGAGGGTGATGCCCCAATCACCATGAAGTCCATGATTGAACTTTTTGGGTTCATGAAAGGCAAAATGGTGGATGAGGTGTATACTCGGGTATCTAATCAAAATGGCTCCTCATCCCGCTAGCCCTATTAAGGGTGCTAGTGACAAGGATAAAAATGATAAACCTAATGAGAAGCCTTCTCTTAACTTTGCTCCACCTAGCTCTTATCTCACTCAAGTTTCACTCACTCAACCTCATATAACCAACCTTGGTAGACCCCCTCCTAAGCTTGATAATACTCGTTATTTCACTTGGAAGAAATCTATGGAGTCTTATTTTCGCAGCTCATCGGTGCATCTTTGGAGGGTGGTTCTACATGGTTTCAACCCAGTTGATCCCAACAACTTGACCAAGCAAGAAGAGATTGATGAGCAACTTGATGCAAATGCCAAGTACATTCTTGAGAGTGCTATGACCGCAAATGATGAAGATCATGTGCGGAATCTCAAAACTTGCAATGAGGCTTGGCTCTATCTTGAAACCGTGTATGAAGGAAATGAGGGCATTCAACGCTCCAATGCGGCCGTCCTTCAACATCAAGTTGACAACTTCATCATGCTAGACGAAGAGACTCCGACCGAACTTTACCGAAGACTCTACAAGCTTGTGGTGACATGTAGGGAAAATGGAAAGAAGGATATGGATGATGAATGGGTCAAGGCCAAGTTCCTTCAAGCAATTATGCCATATAGTGAAACTATGGTGATGAACCTCCATGCAAGAGCGGATTACACAACAATGACTCCCAATGACATCTTGGCTCAATTTGTCACATATGATACATTGAAGTCCACATCCAAGTCTTTCAACCAAGTCCGTGGCCCAAAGACTCTTGCTTTGAAGGCTCGTGTGGTAGACCATCCAAGATATGAAGAAAGCCCGGTCTATGAAGGTGAAGAAGACTTGGAGGGTGAGCTCAATGAAGTTCTTGCACTTGCCGCCACCCGGTTTTGGAACAAGAAGAACAAGAGCGTCAACCCTTCACCAATAAAAAGAATGTGCTTCAATTGTGGAAAGGACACTCATCTTGTGAAGGATTGCCCCTATGAAAGAAGAGAGGATAATGGTGGTCAACTCATTCTAAAGAAGAACAAGTACCACCCCAAGCCTACCTACATGAAGAGATCACCTCAAAAGGCTCTTGTGGCATCCCATGAAGAGGAATACGAGTCCGGAGGTGAGGAGGATAAAGAACCAAGTGAAGAAGTAGGAATGGCGGCTCTTGCAATGGGCACCCTTCCTCCATCATTGGCCAACCTCTTCTCATCTCCAAACGACGACAAGATCTCCAAGCCCATGTGCCTCATGGCCAAGGAAACAAAGGTGAATTCCCCACCAAAAATTACTATCTCCTCTAACCCATCACTATTGGATTGTGTTGAGGATGTAGGGAAAATTGAAGAAGAGGATAAAATTTCTATCTTCATTAGCAAGCTCCAAGGTCCAACCAAGAAAATGGTTGAGGCCCTCATGTATCAATATGGAGAAGCCAAGCATCTTCTTAATGTGAAGGATGTTAGGATTTGTGAGCTCGAAGGGCATGCATGTGATCATGCCGACAAATTGGTGAGCTAGAAGATCAACTTGTTGAGGAACAATTGCTCCGTGAGCAACTTGAGGAGACACATGCCATGGATCTTTCCAAGGCAAAAGAAACTCGTGAAACCTCTATTCAAATTGCTATTGATCTAAAAAGTAAAAATGAGGAACTTGTAGAGAGTCATAACAAACTCTTTGAGGGTTTTGAGCAACTTAGGGAAACCCACAAGGTGACCTCAAGTGAGCTCACTACACTCAAGGAGTCATATGCCAAACTACAAGCTCAATTTATCTATGCTAGCTTCACCACTTCTCAATGATAAAGATGCAAATTCTTGTACCACTAACCCTTTATGTGTCAAGGCATCTCTTATTGAGGAAAACACTAGGTTGAAGGCCCAACTTGAGAAGGGCCTAGCCACTTGTATCCAAGGGGAAAAGAACCTCAATGATCTTTTGAGCAATCAAAAGGGAGTGGTTGGCAAAGAAGGAATTGGGTTCACACCCAACTCTAAGAAGGTCAACAACAAGAAGAAGAAGGCGACTCCCCCTTCCAAAGATATTGTTTTTGTGAAGGGGGGGAGTTAGCCAAAGCAAATGACAACTCTATTGGGAGTGGTAATGTCACTAGGGGCAATGCCACTCACAATAACTTTGCGGGAAAATACAACCCCTCATATGTTCTTTTGAAATCTACAAATGGTTGTGTTTTTGCTAAATATGTTGGCTCTTCATATGGAGATGATTATCACTATGCTATTTGGGTTCCAAAGACCCTTGTGACTAACAAAAGAGGACCCATTCCAAAATGGGTACCTAAATCAAAGACTTGATTTATTGTAGGGTTTCTCTTCCGGTGGATCTTCATGGCTCATTGATAGTGGATGCTCATCCCATATGACCGGAAGCAAAGAACTAGTAAAGGACTTATTGAAACAACTACTCTCATTCTCTCATGTCACCGTTGGCAACAATGCAAGACTCAAGGTAGTGGGAGTTGGTAAAGTGGTGATCACTCCGGAGTTATCCATTGAGAAGGTCCTCCTTGTGAATCTCTTTCATACAATTTACTTTCCGTTGGTCAATTATGCAATGCCGGTTACACCGTTATTTTTAATAAATACCACGTGACCATCCTTTTCACTCAAACACTCAATGTCGCCTTTGTTGGATTTCGTGAAAACGGTTTGTATGTGGTTGATTTCTCAAAAGAGACCACTCAAATCGCTACATGTTTAATGGCTAAAGGCGACAAGGGGTGGCTTTGGCATCGCCGACTTGGCCATGTCGGTATGAGAAATTTACAAACTCTTGTAAAGGGTGGACACGTGGTAGGACTAACCGATGTTAATTTTTCCAAAGATCGTCCTTGTAGTGCTTGCATAGCCGGAAAGATGCATGAAAAGAATCACCCCAAGAAGACCATTATCTCCACTAAGAGGCCTTTGGAGCTCCTTCATATGGATCTTTTGGGCCTCCCACATATGATAGTCTTGGTGGCAAGAAATATTGTTTGGTGATTGTGGATGATTACTCAAGATATTGTTGGACTTTCTACATCAAGAAGAAGAGTGAAACTCAAAAGATATTCATTGACTTTGCAACCCTAGTTCAACGCCAATATGACTCCAAGATTTTGGCAATTAGAAGTGACAATGGTACGGAGTTCAAGAATTACACTATGGATGATTTCCTAAGTGGGGAGGGCATTCAACACCAATATTCCGCTGCATATACTCCCCAACAAAATGGTGTTGCCGAAAGGAAGAACCGCACTCTTATTGATATGGCAAGAACTATGATGGCCGATTTAATTCCCCATACAACTTTTGGGCCGAAGCCATCAACACCGCTTGTCATTACTCAAACCGGCTCTTCTTCCGTCCTCTCAAGGACATGACACCATATGAACTCCTCACCGGTAAAAAGCCAAATGTATCTTACTTTCGAGTCTTTGGATGCAAATGCCATGTTTACATTAAAGGTTGCAAAATTGCTAAATTTGAATCTAGATCTTTTGATGGTATATTTGTTGGATATGCCGCAAAGTCTCATGCTTATAGGGTCTACAACATATCCACCGGGTGTGTTGAAGAATCTATGAACGTGGAGTTTGTCGAGGATAATGGCTCCCAAGCGGAGCATATTGATCATGATGTAGGTGATGATCCCATCTCAAGCCATAAGAACTATGGGGATTGGAGAACTAATTCCTATTGAAGGACCCATTGATGATACTCAAGAAGAAGGAACAAGTTCTACTCAAGTTGAGCCATCCACCTCAAATATTGATCAAGAAGATGGTCAAGACCCACCCAACTCTAGTGGTGAACAAGAACATAATGAACCCACAACTCCAAGAACTCCACTTCGGGTTGACCATGAGCAAGATAAAGGCAATGATGAAGATATTTGTGTTGGTGAAACAATTGGTCAAGCCTGGAACGCCGGGTCATCCGGCGTGCATCAAAATTGGATTACCAACAACACTTCAAAGAAAATATCCTTGGGAGTATCCGTAGAGGTGTGTCCACACGCAATCAATTATCTAACTTTTGTGGTCATGTCTCTTGTTTGTCTAGCTTAGAACCTCTCAAGGTATATGATGCTCTTGAAGACATGGATTGGGTTGCGGCTATGCATGAAGAGTTGAACAACTTCGAGCGCAACAAAGTATGGTCATTAGTGGAAAGACCCAATGACTCCTCCCATAATGTCATTGGAACCAAGTGGATATTTAAGAACAAGCAAGACTCACATGGTCAAGTCATTCGCAACAAAGCAAGATTGGTTGCACAAGGCTACACCCAAATCGAAGGAGTCGACTACGGTGAAACCTATGCCCCCGTTGCTAGACTTGAATCCATTCGCTTACTAATTGCTTATGCATCTACTCATAATATTGTCTTATATCAAATGGATGTTAAAAGTGCTTTCTTAAATGGTCCACTAAATGAATTGGTGTATGTTAAACAACCACCGGGTTTCGAAGACCCTAAATTTCCTAACCACGTCTACTTACTACATAAGGCTCTTTATGGGCTCAAGCAAGCTCCACGTGCTTGGTATGATCATCTCAAGGAGTTCTTAGTAGACCGTGGCTTTGAAATTGGGGTAATAGATCCCACTCTTTTTACAAAAAGGGTAAATGGAGATTTTTTCGTATGCCAAATATATGTTGATGATATTATCTTTGGTTCCACTAACCGTGAATTTAGTGATCAATTTGGCAAGCTAATGACCAAGGAATTTGAGATGTCCATGATGGGAAATTGAATTATTTTCTTGGCTTTGAAATCCACCAATTTCGAGAAGGAACATTCTTATGTCAAGCCAAGTATATTAAGGACATGCTCAAGAAATTTGATATGAACAATGCCAAGCCATATAAGTTTCCCATGGACTCCAAGGCGGATCTTCACTTAGATCCGGATGGTAAGGAAGTTGATCAAAAGCTTTATCGTTCTATGATTGGATCTTTGCTTTACCTTTGTGCATCTAGACCGGATATTATGTTTAGTGTGGGTATGTGTGCAAGATTCCAATCAAGTCCTAGGGAAAGTCATGAAACCGCGGTCAAAAGGATTCTAAGATATTTGTTGGATACTCCCAACTATGGTCTTTGGTATCCCCATGGTACAAGCTTTGATCTTGTTGGTTATTCGGATGCGGATTGGGCGGGTTGCAAAATGGATAGAAAATCAACTTCGGGTACATGCCAATTCCTTGGTAGGTCCCTTGTGAGTTGGTCTTCCAAGAAGCAAAATTGTGTGGCCTCGTCATCCACCGAAGCCGAATACATCGCCGCCGGTAGTTGTTGTGCACAATTATTATGGATGAGGCAAACTTTAAAGGATTATGGTGTCATTTGTGACAAAGTGCCTCTTTTATGTGACAATGAAAGTGCTATTAAAATTGCACACAACCCGGTTCTTCATGGCAAGACCAAGCACATTGAGATTCGGTATCATTTTATTCGAGACCATGTTGAGAAGGGTGATATTGCAATCAAGTATGTCAACACCAAGCATCAACTCGCCGATATGTTCACGAAGCCTCTTGGTGAAGCAAGATTCAAGGAGTTGAGAGGAGAACTAAATGTGGTGGACATATCCAATTGGATTTAGTGGATTTCTTGCATACCTACCCATATTAGACGATACTTATTTGGTTTAGATGTAGGCATGGACATAGGGGGAGTGCGGTCCTAATCCATTGGACCATCCCTCCCCCCATTATGCCGATAGTAAGAATTCATTTGCATCTCTATATTCGTTCTATGAATTGTGAGCTTAAATGACGAGTAGTGGCCGTGGACCAAGATATATCTTCGCGGTATCACACCACATACTCATACATGGTGGCCTCGGCCACCGCCCTCTTCCTTGTGAAGAGTTGGTTTCATTTGGATTTTATTGGTTTTCTAGTGCTCCTATGGAAAACATGCTCAATTTGGTGTTTTTGTGTGTGTTTGATTCTTGCAAATTGAGTATGAAGTACCATCTCCAGTGTGTTGATCTAATCCTATGCCTTTCATCTATCTCAAAACAACTTCCATCTTGCACAAGTTCAAATTCCTTACACAAAAAGAGAAAACTGGGGTTTCTTAGGAGGCCCCGGTAGTACCGCCGGTGGGATCCGGTAGTACCGGGCTCTGAATCTAAGCAGTTCTGCTGCTCGCAAAGATTCAGGCCCCGGTAGTACCGGATGTCCGCCCCGGTACTACCGGGAATCGGGTATCAAAATATCCGTGCGGGCAGGGTGGGGGTTATTCCCCATTTTCCCCACCCGCACGAACCACCCCGTCGCCTCCTCTGCCTTGCTCCGGCCGCCGCCCTAGGCCGCCGGACTCCGCCATCTCCGGCCAGATCTGCTCCGTGGGAGCGATCCCCTCGTCGATCTCCTCCATGGCCTCCGGTATTTCCCCGTTCTTTGCATTCTTTGTTTCTAGATCTTGAAACCTAGATGTATGGAGAGGAAATTGGTAGCTCCGTTGGCAACGGTTAAAGTTGGATGGATGATCACCTAGGCCTTGTTAGCTAGCATATATGTGTAATGTATGGTTGAATCTCTCGAGTTTGTGCCATTTCAGTCTTGAATCGGCTCAGCCGGTACTACCGGGCTCACCCCGGTACTACCGGGTTTTCCAAATTTGCTCGATTCAACCATTCTTTACATCTATTGGCTAGTTTTTGATTCCTTATCCGTGAACTTGTGCACTCATCTATTCCCTGCCCTACCTATATGCTGTTTCACAGGTAGCCGCCGTGGTAGTAAGAAGCCACGTCTTGTGGAGGATGAGATTGAAGAAGAAGAAGAGGAAGTTTACTGCTCGCACCACAGCCAGAACTCAAGCAAGAGGAAGAACATCAGCTGCTGCTCGTACCACCACTGCTCCCCCACGAGAGCCCGCAAAGCACTTCACTTATGGAAGAATGAGGACTATCAGAAGCTCAGAGAAGAGAATCCCTATGCTGAGGAGAGGTCACCTCTTGTGCGGAATCCGCACTTTTACACAAATGATCAAGAAGCCATCTACAAGGAAATCTATCTCCACAAGGATTACTCCGTGGTTGTCCAACACACTCTTGATATTCCTTACATGAGAAACTCGAAGCACAAGGGCTATTTTGATGAGACACTTGCTATGTGTGAAGAGTTTGGGCTGATTGACATCATGAAGGAGAACCATCCCTACATCGAGTACTACATCATTCAGTTCTTTGCCACCGTCTACCTTGACCATGATGAAGCCCGGACCCTATATTGGATGACCAAGGACACCTTGCTTTCTGCCACCTTGGCGGAGTTTGGAGAGCTTCTAGGCTATGAAGACAAGGGTGAAAGTGTTGCTAGTGGATGGAGATGCCATGACAATGATCGATCAAGCTCCAAGGATGTTCTTGGACCAATCACTATGGAAAGAGGCACCACCGGTAAAACTGCTCATCTTGTGCGTCCATTTGAGATTCTCCACCGTGTCTATAGGGAAACCATTGCTCCTCGTGTGGGAAATTGGGATGAGGTTCATGGCTTCATGTTTGACCTTCTCAAGCTCTCATATGAAAATCAAGGCAAAGGCAAGAAGCTTGATGTGATGGATTGGATGTGGAATGACTTGTGGTCCACAATCATTGATAGAAGGGCCCCCATCTATGGCCCATACATTATGAAGCTCATTCGCCGCAAGTGGGCTCTCAAGAAGAATGGAGAAGATATCATGAAGGATGGCAGTCCCGTTGTGGCTCATCTAGTGAAGGAACTGCGTATCAAGCCTCATGCTCCTCCCAAAACCAACCATTGATCCCGAGGCTGCTGCTGAAGCTGAGAGAGCTAGTGGGAGTGCACCTCCTCTTGAGGAACCTTCATGGTTCAAGAAGCTGCAGATTAAGGTCAAGAGGGCCTTTTGCCTCAAACTGGATTTGGAAGACCGTCTGTATGAAGCTCATGTGTATCACAAGAAGGCAGCTCAGCGACACAAAGCAATGATGAGGCATATGCAGATTACGTCTCCGATGGTTCTGAAGATGATATCACTCCAAAGGAGGAATGGGTGTCCAAGCATGGTTTCTGGAGTGATGAAGATGCTCCTCCACATGGTGATCGCTTTCAGGCCTCCTCTTCGACCCACCACGGCGCGGGTGGAGCTTGATGCTCCTAGGGACGTATTAGCATCGCGCTTCTCCCTTTTTGGCATTTCGATGACAAAGGGGGAGAATGTGTTCTATTTAGGATGAGCCGTGGGATTTGCATGGGTGGAAACACAAGCTTGCACTTCGTTTGATCTTTATGCTTGTGTTTCATCTTTTATCTTTATTTGGATATTTGCTTTGAACTTCTCTATGCATGATGTAAGACATGCCTTGAACTTATGGTATTGTAATAAGACCTATCTAGTATGTTACTTGCTTATTGTTGCTTATATTGTGCAAGTTGTTTTAATTATTATTAATTGTTATCCATATGAACTTGCTTGGTTCGTAAAATATAGGGGGAGCTCCGCCCATTTTATATGGTGTGTTTTTGCATTCAAAAGCAAATTCCTAATAAACACACAATTTGGAGAGCCCCGTCTATCTTTTGCAAATCATTTGTTTCTCCTAAGTATGTTGTCATCAAACACCAAAAAGGGGGAGATTGAAAGGACATATCCTTCCCCACAGTGTTTTGATGTTTGTTGACAACACACTTAGATGTCTAATGTGTGTGCTAAAAGTGTGCAGGATTGTATCAATTAATATTGCACAGGTTTTGTCTCAAGAAAAGGAAGAGAAAGCAGTCTTCATGCGTCAGCCGGTACTACCGGGTTCACCCCGGTACTACCGGGTGTTCTGCCATGCGGAACTACCGGGCCCAGTACCGGATCTCCAAAAGCTCTCTGGACTCGCTCGATTTAATCCGGTAGTAGCCCCGGTAGTAAGCGCGGTACTACCGGGTGGGGAGCACTACCGGACCAGGCGGTCCGGTACTACCGATGCGCGCGTGGAGTGAGCGTTGACCAGTCTGGCGCCAGGCCTTCAGTTCCCTGTCAGCCGGTACTACCGGGCGAGGCCCGGTACTACCGCTGCGGGCTGTTTACAGCTCCAACGGCCAGATTTCTGGGAGGGGTATTTATACCCCTCCACCTACCTCCGGTGGACTAAGCTTGATTCCTCACTCTCTCTCCACCATTGTTGCAAGCTTCAATCTACTAGAGCTCCCACTCCAACCACTCAAACACGTTGATACTTTGAGGAGTGAAGGAGGAGCCCTAGATCCGCATCTCCACCGAGCCGATTTGTCTACATCGACCTAGTCACTTGTAGATCTTGTGTAACTTGATACATTGGATACCTAGAAGATACTTGTGATTCTTGTGGCTTTGGTAGCCACAAGGATTAGCCGGGAGCCTCCAATTAGTTGTGGAGACGCGACCCGGCCTTGTGATTCTTGTGGCTTTGGGAGCCGCGGGAATTTGGTGAGAGCCTCCAATTCGGTTGTGGAGTGTGCCTCATCCTTGTAAAGGTTTGTTGCCGACCTCGAGGGCATCATATAGTGGCTCGTGGATCTCCTCATCGGAGGATAACACGAGGGAGATACGGTGTGCCATATCAAGGCTATTCGGAGTTCACTTTGTGACTCCGCACCGCTCCAACGGAGACGTAGCTTCCATTGGGAAGTGAACTTCGGTAGAACATCTCCGCGTCACCGTGTGGTTATCTCTTAACCTTCCTTTACTCGTATTGCTAGCTTATCTTGTGTAGAATATCTTGCTAGCTTGTTTATTGCTCATCATATAGGATTGTTCATCTAGTTGCATATCTAGAGAACTTATATTTGAGCAATTCCCGAATTTGTATTAAAAGAAAAAGAAAATTTGTAGTTGCCTATTCAACCCCCCCTCTAGTCAACCTACTCGATCCTTTCACTAGCAATCTTTTCTTTCAAGACATGATTAGCAATATAAGAACCAAAACCTGCTTGGTTAGTGTTGATGGAAGGATCACTTGCAAATTTTTGTAAGATAGATATTAATTCATGCAAGCTACAATTTTCTAAGTCAAGCAAAGGATCCTTGACTTCATTAAGCATTTTAACTTCCTCAACTTCAACCTCTTTCATTACCCCAATAGATTCTTTAGCAACTCTCTCTTGCTCATGAATGTGTTCCCAAGACTTATTGATAACCTCTTGGCAATATTTTATTGTTTCCTCATGTTTTTGGGCTGTAATGATGCTCTTTAATGATGAAACTTCCTTAGTAAGCTGATCTACCCTTTGAAACAAAGCATCTTGTTTTTCAAACTTAGAGATAAATTCCTTATTAAGCTCTTTTTGGGTAGATATAAAAGATCTAATGGTGTTTTCCAAGTCACTAGAAACATTACCACTAGAAGCATATTTATTTGACACATATGGGGGTTTATTATAAGAGTTATAATTATTGTTACCATACCCATTATTACCATAGTTCCTAATGAAGTTGACATCAATATTTTCAGAATTGTTTCCAACTAGTTCTTGCAAGGGAACATTTTCAACACTAGGTTTATTAAGCAAAGCAAGAATAGTATCCATTTTAGATGACAAATCATTAGTTTCTTCAATAGAGTTCACTTTCTTAGAAGGATTAGGTGCCCTATCAGTATGCCATTGACTATAGTTTTGTAAAATGTTTTCCAATATATTTTTAGCTTCTACTATAGTCTTACTCATAAAAGCACCTCCAGCAGCAGAATCAAGTATGTTTCTAGACATGTAGTTTAAACCATTGTAGAAAGAGTGTAATATGGTCCATTCATTAACTCCATGTGAGGGACAAGTTCTAAGCATAAGTTTTATCCTATCCCAAGCCATAGCAACATGTTCATTTTCATTTTGCCTAAAAGAAAGGATGTTGTTTCTATTTTGCAAAATTTTAACAGGGGGATAATATTTCTTAATGAAAGCTTCTTTTAGATCATCCCAAGAATTAATACTACCAGATGGCAAGGAATGCAACCACTCTTTAGCTTTTCCTCTAAGTGAAAAAGGAAATAACTTCAGTTTTAGAATATCACTTTCCACATTTTTAAACTTTTGCATGTCACATATTTCAACAAAGTCATGAAGATGCATAGAGGCATCCTCCATAGCACTACCACCAAATTGTTACCTAGTTATCAAGTTCAACAAACTAGGACCTACTTCATAACTCTCAGCATTTATCTTAGGTGTGGCAATAGCTCTCGTGATAAATTGATCATTAGGAGTGTTTGTGTAGTCACACAGCTTAGTTCTTTCTCCCATTTTAGCAAGTTTTTTTGGTATTTATAATTTTTTATGCAAAACTGAAATAAATATGATATGATATGCAATGACACTAACAAAACAAATAAATTGCTTTGTAAGTAAAGATGGATAAGATGGTGCTCACGTAGGTGCAACCTCCCCAAGCTTAGGTGTTAGCACAAGTTGGTGATGTTGACTTTGTTGTGAGATGAATGCGATGATGCACACCCTTGGATAAATCTCTCAGCTACGATTCCCCGGCAACGGCGCCAGAAAACGTCTTGATGATCCCGAAGAGCAAGTCTTGATGCCTGCATAAATAACTGGATTTAGGTTGAGACTCCAAGTGCAGAGTGTATAGTATAGTGGAAGACAGTTTTCCCCACGAGGGGTGACTCGAGGGTTTAATATCGAACTCTCGGGGAATATGAAGTGGTAGATTTATCTTCTTACCCTTCTTTTGGTTACCTACAAAACAAGGTTAGATGTTTTGGTCCTCAACCTCACCTGTGGTTGTCAGGCACAAGGTGTAAGAATGATATCAGGATAGTTATGCAATGCAAACAGGAAATAAATATGCAATGATGGTGGATGCAATGATAAATGATATTTTTGGGTTTTTAAATGATGTATGCAAGATGAAAAGTATTTTTGTATTTTCGGATTTAATGATGGCTGAAAATATAAAAGTGGTATATGGTGTTGGAAAGGTGTTTCTTATGATTAAAAATGGACTGGGGTTCATGGTTTCACAAATGCACTCTCTTTATAAAGTGGTAGACAATGGAACACACAAAGTTAACATATGAGATTGCAACACAGGGTTTGATAACAAGTTACTTAGATATATGGGCATCACGTCCTAACATAGAGATCTTTTGGTTATTAACCTCTCTTATACTCCACCAAGATGCGAACTAAATCATAACACCTCAGTAATTAAGATAACTCAGAGTATAGCAATAAGTATCATGACATGAAGTGAAAATAAGAACATGCTAGATCTAGTCATGGAGTAGTGGCAATGGTCACGCCCACATCCCCGGTAGCATGGTATTTTAGTTTATCCCTAGTGAGGTAACAAAGTAAGGTAAAGATACCAAAGTGGATCGCAGAACTTTCTCTCACGTTCACTGCACTAGCCACCCCCCGTTACTCCAACTAATGCACACGTTCCCCCTCACACGCTCTCATAAACATGCTTGATCAAAACAAGTAGACAAGAACGGGGTACATAATATGCATCTATACTCATAACTGAAACAAACATTGCAATCTCAAACATATATTAACTCATAAAGATCCACCACAAAGGTATTACAACGGTGACCGTAATCATGTTCAGCAGCTCATACGGTGCTAATTAGTGAAGCTCAAGAGAGGAGAGATACATAAGTTACTTCCACAAACCCATAGTCCAGAGGTGGACTACTCCCTCTTCATCATGGAGACGGTGGAGAAGTCGATGGAGAAGATGGAGACCACGCCGGCAGTGCCCCGCCGGAGTTTTCCCCCTCCAATCTACAGCTCCTGATCTCCGTTTCGGTGTTTCTGTGTTTCTGCGGCGCTCCTTCCAGAGAACGACGGGGGACCTTTTTTATAGGCGTTTTTAGGTCAAGACGAAGGCGGTGGAGCGAAGATCGACGGCAACGGAGCCACGAGGCCTGAACGGGTGGGTCCCACGCGGCCACTGTACCTGGCCACGTGGGCCAGGCCCGTTTGGCCCTCGGGTCTCCGTTTGCTTGCTTCCTTTTTCCGTAGTCCTTCTTCCTTCCAAATATTGACGCCCGTAAATTTCCAGGTGATTTCGTTGACGTTTGGGTCCCTGAAACATTAAAATACAAACTAGGGTTTTCTGCCTGTGCAGGGTTAATTCCAAATAAATGGGAAAACTATGAAGTATTCCCAAAATCATGATAAAACATTGATATAACCCTTATATGATGCAAATATGATTGGAATATAAGCAATTAAAGTGCAAAGTTCATGTATGCATTTTACATGCATCAGCAGCACCCAAAGTGATGGACATAAAGGTACCTCCAGCGGCCGAATCCAATAAATTCCTTGAAGAAAAATTTAATCCTTGCAGAAGACTGCTGTCTCCCCGGCAACGGCGCCAGAAAAGATGCTGGCGCTTGGTTGACGGGAGAGTATTTGAGGATGATGATGGTGATGATGAATACTTCCCCGGCAACGGCGCCAGAAAAAGAGCTTGATGGCGTGAATCACACGCTCGTTGGGAGACCCCAAGAGGAAGGTATGATGCAGTTCAGCAGCAAGTTTTCCCTCAGAAAGAAACCAAGGTTATCGAACCAGTAGGAGCAGCAACTCTTCAGAAAGTTGTTGGCGGCGCCGTTACTCGATCACCAACGCGGAACCTGCACACAACACAATCAAACTACTTTGCCCCAACGAAACAGTGAGGTTGTCAATCTCACCGGCTTGCTGAAAACAAAGGATTAAACGTATGGTGTGAAAAATGAGTATTAAATTGCAGAGAATGAAAAAGGAACAGTTTGTAGTTTGTGGTTGTTTAATCAGTGTAAAAGAATGGACCGGGGTCCACAGTTCACTAGTGGTGTCTCTCCATAAAAGATAACTAACATGTTGGGTGAACAAATTACAGCTGGGCAATTGACAAATAGTGAGCGCATGACAATGCATATACATGACATGATGACTACTATGATATTTAATTGGGCATTACGACAAGATACATAGACCGTTATCCAACAGCATCTATGACTATTAATCCACCGCCGGGTTGTCATCCGAGTCCTCCGTTGGTATTAAGTTGCAAGCAACGGATAATCGCATTAAGTAAAGCGCGTAATGTAAACAAACACATATGCCCGTGGACATAGCATCGTTAGGTTATCCCTAGTGGCAACAGCACATCCACAACCTTAGAACTTTCTGTCACTGTCCCAGATTAAACGGAGGCATGAACCCACTATCTAGCATAAATACTCTCTCTTGGAGTTACAAGCATCTACTTGGCCAAATCATCTACGAGTAACGGAAAGCATGCAAGATTTTAAATAACATATAAGATAGATTGATAATCAACTTGACAAAGTATTCAATATTCATCGGATCTCAGCAAACACAACATGTAGCATTACAATAATATGATCTTGATCATGTAGGGCAGCTCACAAGATCTAAACATGATGGCACAAAGTGGAGAGACAACCATCTAGCTACTGCTATGGACCCGTAGTCCAAGGATGAACTACTCACGCATCACTCCGGAGGCAGGCATGGCGATGTAGAAACCTCCGGTGACGATTCCCCTCTCCGGCAGGGTGCCGGGAAGAGGTTCTGAACCCTCCCGAGCTAGGTTTGACGGCGGCGGCGTCTCTGAAACTTTTCGTGGATATTGGCTCAGGCACTTAGGGTTTTCGCGTCGGGGGGAATAAGTAGGCGAAAGGTCGGCGGCTGGAGACCCCCGAGGACCCGCGCCCTAGGTGCGTGTGGGTCCCTCCTGGCTTCTCTCCGTTGCTCTTTCGGTCCTTCAGGTGTGTTCTGGTAAAATAGGGACCCCCGTGAAGTTTCGTCCAATTCCGAGAATATTTCCAGACTAGCTTTTCTGGAATACAAAAACAGTAGAAAACAGGAACTGGCATTTCGGCATCTTGTTAATAGGTTAGTCCAAAAAATGTATAAAAGTGATATAAAGTAGATGCAAAACATGTAGCAATTGGTATAAAACAAGTATGGAACATCAAAAATTATAGATACGTTTGAAACGTATCAGCCCCTCACCGGCCATCAGGTCCAGCTCACCGCGCTTGAATACGTCCTTCGAGAAGTTGGTAGGGAATGGGATTTCGCTTGTCTAGGGTTCGTGCTCGTTGAAATTGCAGATTTGAACATACGCGTTGGCAGCCTTACTGGACATGATCAACATGAAAAACTAGGTTGTGTGTGTGGTGTGGGGGGACAAGTTTATAACAATCTTTTTTTTTTGGCAAAATACGACTCGGATGACTACAATGTGGGCAAGTTGGTAGATCGCGGATGCTTTTTTCTCTATTTTGCCCGTAGCTAAATCTCTTTCGAGTGTTGAACAAACAGGAATACATAGAAACATTTTGTAAAAATCGTTGGAACCCCTTGTTCCAAACGTGGCCTGGCCTTTTTTTTTTTTTCGAGAGTAACGTGGCCTGGTCTTGAATGACGACTCGGGCAGCATCATTCTGTCGACTAGTACGAGCGCACACGTGACGCGACGCACGCAAATGGACACACATCGCAAAAGTTCCCTGGTAGACTTTGGGAGCTGCCGTAGTCGCCAGAATCCAACCCACCTACACACCTCCACGCCATTAATAAACTGCAAAAGCTCCCAAAGCACTCTACTGAAACACAGGAAATTCACGAAGAAAAGTTTCCGCTCTCACTCCTCGCTCATCTTCTAGCTCACTTCCCCACACCACTGCACACTGCAGCACGTCACTAGCCTGGAGATGGGGAGAGGTTCCCCGCCCGCTCCACGCCTTGAGCTCGGGGTGCTGCTGCTGCTCCTGCTCGCAGCGCTGCCTTCCCCGGCGGCCGGGGTCAACGTGACGGCCGTACTCGCGGCGTTCCCCAACTTCTCCGACTTCGCGCGGCTGCTGGCGTCCAGCCCGGTGGCCGGCGAGCTGGCCGGGCGGTCGTCGCTGACGCTGCTGGCCGTGCCCAACGCCAACCTGCCGCGCTCGCCCTCCGCATTCGCCGCGGCCTCCGGCGCCGACCTCGCCGACGTGCTGCGGTACCATGTCCTCCTCGAGTACCTCTCCCCCTCCGACCTCGCCCGCCTCCCCGCCTCGGGAAAGCTGGTGACCACGCTGTTCCAGACCACCGGGCGCGCGCCCTCCGACCTCGGCGCCGTCAACCTCACGGCCGTGGCCGTGGGCGGCGACAACCCCACCGTCGTCGTCCGCTCGCCGGCACCGTCCCGGGATCGTCGTCGTCGAACGCCACCGTCCTCGGCGCCGTCACCGAGCAGCCGTACAACATCAGCGTGCTCGCCGTGGGCGGCCTCATCGTCCCCTCCGGCTTCGACATCGCGGCGTCCGGCTCCGAGACCCGCCCGTGGTCCCCCGCGGTGAACATCACCCGCGTCCTCACCGACGCGCGCGGCTTCAACGTGGCCGCCTCCATGCTCGAGGCCTCGGGCGTCGCGGACGACTTCGAGGCCGACGAGCGCGGCGCCGGCGTCACCATCTTCGTCCCCACCGACGAGGCCTTCGCCGACCTCCCCGCCACCGACCGCCTCCAGTCCCTCCCCGCCGACCGCAAGGCCGTCGTGCTGCGCTTCCACGTCCTGCACTCCTACTACCCGCTCGGCTCCCTCGAGTCCATCGTCAACCCCGTCCAGCCCACGCTCGCCACCGAGTGCACCGAGGCCGGCCGCTTCACGCTCAACATCACGCGCTTCAACGGCTCCGTCGCCATCGACACCGGCGTCGTGCAGGCCTCGATCACCCGCACGGTGTTCGACCAGAATCCCGTGGCGGTCTTCGCCGTCTCCAAGGTCCTCCTACCCAAGGAAATGTTCGGCCGCCTGGGCGATACTGATACCGCCGCAAGGGCGGTGCCACCGGCCACCAAGGATCCGGACGTCTCTGGTGGCCTGGGGACGCGGCCGGCGAAGCTGTTTTCGCCGCCAGCCCTCCACGGCACGGACACCAAGTCATCGTCGGCATCGGCGAGGGACGCGAATTGGTGGTGTATAGGATTGGTTTTCCTGCAGCTGCATCTGTTACCACTACTCCTACCTCTGGTATGAGGATCCAGGTTGCTCGCGTGCCTTCTCAATTTTCGTTTTCTTCTACTACCATTTACCCTCTCTCTCTCTCTAGACTGAATGTGTGCACCGGAAATAGAATTGAGAGAGAATTCCGTAGAGTCAATGTAGCAGTAGCAATTATTTTTTTGGTTTCTTCACTTGATTAGGGAAATAATGATAATACCATGTCCATGTGTACAAATCCTTGCAATCGAACAGTGTGTTTGGAGCTTATTCCTCCTCTAGCTCTGTTTGTCTTTGCACCGAAGCTCACAATTCCAATTTCACGAAATAGAATCTGGACTGTGTAGTGAAATCAGCACTTGATTACAGTAGCAATTATTTTTTGATTTCTTCACTTGATTAGGGAAATAATAATACCATGTGTACAAATCTATGCAATTCCTTTTGTTCCAAATCGATCAGCGTGTTTGGAACTTCTCCCTCTTTTAGCTGTTCGTCTTTGCACCGAAGCTCACAATGTCAATTCCACCAAATGGGGAATTAGTACTTGATTACTGCTCCTACCCTGTTTACAGGGGACTAGTCGGTGGGGTTCCCAGGCTATGAGGAAATAGATAGAGACAGGCGGGTGGGCAACTGGGCATGAGTGGGAATGGGCTGCTGGCCAGCCAAGAACGCGGCCTGGCCGTCAACCTGCATTAGATTAGATTCTCCGGCACCTCACTGGTCATTGCTGACATCGCCCTACTCTACGGATGGTGTAAATTGTGTAAACGATCCAACGAAGGCCAACCATATAGTAGCCCGTAATGATAATTGAAGTGCAGAAATTAAAGTCTGATAATTTGGTTGGCATTTTTTCAACCTAAACCGCCAACATTTGCTAAAGAGAAGAAATTTAGCATCTTGGCTATATTTTGACAGTGTAGGAAGTAAAGTCTGATAAGTTACTGCCCTATGAGCTTGTACTAGTGCTACTATATGCTTGGCAGCACTCCTTTGAAGTCATCCTGGCTACTGTCTGAACACATAACACACCATATAGAGCGAGAGACAGTTGTCGGTATGTCCTTTGTAGCCGTAGTCCTTGTCCGGCTGTTCCCAACATTCGGTGGTGTTTCATGTTCAGGATGATCTCATTTGCATGTCGTTTTGCTATAATTTAGCCTAGTGAAGTGGCCCGTTTAGTTGATCAGTTCCTGGGCCTATTCCCTCATCTGCAAGCTTCCAGTGATCCATGGGACTCATATGATATCGGCCTAAAATATGTAATTTATCCGGGTTTTAGTGGGAATGGGTAGTTATTTTCTGATACTATCCATGTGAGTACTCATTTTATCCATTATTATTTACCATTTCCAAAGTTGCACCCATGTGTTGTCTAGTTATTATAGGGCAACTTTTAAGAGCTGAACTCAGACAAATTCGAGGAAATCCACCAGAACAAAAATTTAGACCTCTATCTCATGTGTTTTTTAACCAGAAAGAATTCTTTGACTATTCAATGAGTGAGCACCATCTCTACCACAGTAACAAAGAATAAATGTTCAGATCTGGGATGTACTATTCATATTGAGGGCACATTCATCATATGAACTGAGTTATTTCGTGTCAGGCAAAAGAAATGAGGTGTGACACAGTGGGCAAAGGCTGGGGTTTTTCTCCTGGTCAAGATTGAGATTGGTCTTGCCATGATGATTGCTGGTGTGCTGGAGAGACAAATCACTGGTTCAGTTAATCATTGTGGGTTGCCCATCTACAGTCTACAATAAAATGAAATGGTCCATGAAAGTACTGTTTCATGCATTTGCATCTATGTCTTGCCCTCTCTGATGTAGTATTCATCATGCTCTCGAGTACTGTCAACCCCACCGTTGTACTATTTCTTTTGCCTCCTATGTGTACTTGCCTCTCTGATGTGGGCAACTAATGTGCCATAGCTTACATTTATGAGATAGTTGGGCTTCATCAGTACTGAATACAAGTTGCCCATCATTTTTTCCAAGAGTTTGATTTTCCCAAGCTCGTTATCTGAATTTCCTCCCTTTTTATTTAAGTTCAGTTTTATCTCTTTTGTGCAACTGAACCACTCAAGTACCACAAGTGTGCAAGAACCACCCTGAAGTTGGATTGTTTGGAGGGTGGTTGTATTTCCCAGCCCACCATTATGGTTGAATATTCCCTCAATGGGAGGCAATGTTCCTGTCGAAAGTTCTATAAGTGTGCAACAATACAGCAGTATGTGAAATTCATTTTTGTTGTTCCATGGGTATGAGATAAATATTATGCTACACCCCTGGTTTCCTTTGAGATGAACTATTGTGTTCAATGCTGCAACATAAATTATGCACAATGGAAATAGCTATATGCTCCACCAAAAGAACTGCACACCTATAATGTACCTGACTGTTGGTGTAGTTTTTGTAAAGAATGTGAAAACAGAGAAAATCCGTGTTTTTAGTGGTATATGGTAGCAATTTTTTTCGTTCTTTTGCTAGTAATTTCCAAATTAAGGAGCAGATGACATCACATTGGTGTAGCAAATAGTTTTCTGTAGATCAGTGGAGTCCAAAGAAGAGTAGAACTTGCTTCTATATTCTTAGCCATTACAGTTTTGTAAGACTTTAGGCTGACTTTGAAGGACTTGAAAGATGTGAAAGAATACATCATAGACATACCACATGCTAGAAATTCTTAGATGGAGAAAAGGTGTTAGGCCACTTCAGATGATCCGAACTGGTAGAGCACATTTGACGTCAGTTGCAGGCTTTTGATTGATACATGATTGTACTGTATTTTTTGACGATTAGCTGCTGGTGTCGGAACCAGCTGCAACAAGTTCTGTAGCTGGCACGAATTGTTTGATTTCGCTGGGAAAATGGAAGTGCTTACTAGCTGGCTGCAGTGACATCATCTACTCTGTGCTTGATAACCACAGAAGTCAATTATCGACTGGCTCCAGTAAATGATTTCTGGTTACTCCCAGAACCACTGGTCAGTTATTCTTTCACCTCTTTTCAGATTACAGATATGACTTCCTCTTTTTAATTATTTACCTATTCTGCTATAAGTGAACTGCGTGATGTTTCTATTACCACTTACTTCTGCTATAAGTGAACTGCGTTCTTTGTCGATTACTTTAGGATGTGTTTGCTTAATTCGTTATAGTTTCTTATGTGTACATATCCACTTGATGATTACTGGAATTATCTGTGTGCACAAAGGTATACTCTGGTAACATTAGTTTTGTACATAATTATCTTGTGGCCTTGTTGGCAGAGCCAGCTGAACATCATCTCTTCCTGCTCTGCATTTTCTTGACTGCCGGCGGAGAATTAGAGACGCGTCTTTGGTGCCCTACTTTCCCTTGGCTACTACTCCCTCCGTTCCAAATTAGATGACTTCTATTTGTATAAAAGTGGATGTATCTAAACTTGTAACATGTCTAAATACATTCACTTTTGGACAAATACAAGTCATCTAATTTGGAACGGAGGGAGTAGTAGTAACAGTTGTTGTAATTTTTGAAAAGTAGGTCGAAAACAATTAGTATCATGATCGTAAACCATGTGATGATGACCACGAGTTCGCACGTGGAAAGCAGTATATAGGGAAAAAGAAGGGTTTTAGGCATGGTTGCACTTGCACTGAGGGTTTCTGCACATTGTTTTTGCTTGGAGGACAATTTATTTTTGCGAAACACAGTACAACGCAGACGCTCACATACACGCGCATACACTCAGCCCTATGAACGCACACCCTACCCCTATGAGCACCTCCGAGAGATTGAGCCGGCGGTTGAGTCTTGAGATTGACGAAGTCACCACGGGCGCCTCGCTGTCGACGAGAACGTCGTCTCCCACTGAATAATATTCCGCCTAAATGAGAAACAACAGCGTCAAACCTGGAGTTTGAACTCTGGTGAGCTGGGGTACAACCACCCTCCTAACGCAAGTTCTCTGGAGGACAACTTATTACGCTGGCATGTTTGACAAACTGGTATGAAACGTGAATTTTGGTATCCTCCTGATAAATAAACTTTTCCCTTCCTCTATACTCTCTCCGTAGAGTGACTTATATTTTGATACGGAGGGAGTAGAATATAGTCCAGTTTGCTTCGTTTTCCCCTTCAGCCATGTGCCGCTGGCCCCTGGGACGGATGCGTGATTTATTTTCCCATCAAACTGAGAACGGAGCAACACAATTCAGACGGCCGAAGTGCAGGTAGCTGCTGAGCGAAACCTGCTCCAGGAAAGGAACCAACATTCTGTACAAGTTGTACAATAATAGGTATGGAAAACACACTAAAAACACAGCTAGCTTGCATGATTCAAGTTCAGCAATAGGTAGATGGAATGGATTACAGCAAGTGAAATAGCTATGATCCTCCATTGTATCCCATTTTAACAGGGCTCAGCGATGTTGCAAACTCGAAGTAGGCAAAACATTATGACCTTAGACATCAGTTACAGGTGGGCCTGAATTCTAAGTAGAATAATGGAGCATAGACTAGCCGCAGCGTGTACGCAGCTTGAACAGCTGATGCTCCTCGGTTCAACGTTTTCATTGAGTTCCAGAAGTTACACACGCACGAGCTCGCTTGGGCGTTGCGCCACCTCGTCGAGAAGAAGGATCTCGACATTGACCCGTAGCTCCCCGGCCGGAGGAGATCGCCGCCGCATCTACATCGACAAGTAGATCGCCGCCGCTTTAGGGTTTCAATTTCGGTTCTAGTTAGTTTATTTTTTGTTCTAGTGTAGTTTAATTTCAGTTCTCCTGTAGTTTCAATCTTCGTTCTAGCAAAACTTACAACCTGTTTTTTAATTTGAATATCCGGTTTCATTTCCTATATCTGTTCTGGCCGAGGTCCTCACGATTTATCCGGTACGAGATTATTCAGCATCTGCTAGAGATGCTGTTTACGCTGGCATGTTTGACAAACTGGTATCGTCCTGATAATTACACTTTCCCCGCTGCCTCTATACACTCTAGTGACTAGTCCAGTTTGGTCCAGGTTAAGCGATGCCTCATTTTCTCTTCGCCATGTGCCGCTGGCCCTGGACGGATCACATGATTTCTCTGCATCAGTTCAATCAGTATACTTTGAGGATTGTGGGGATTTCTTTTCCCGTTCGTTCAGTGTCAAACTGAGAACGGAGGAACACAGTTCAGACGGCCAAAGTGCACGCAACTGGCTGAGCGAAACCTGCTCCAGGAAAGTACCAACATTCTGTACAAGTACAACACAGAGGTGGAACACAGCCCTACGCGTGTTCGTCGGCAACGTCAGCAAACAACTGACCTTGCTCACGCACGCACGCTTTTTTCTTCAGACAACACACAGCGACATACTAGTAAAGTTCAGGGGAGAGGAAACAACTCATCCCTCACCAAGTTTCGATCACTGGCTGAGCAGCAGCATCGCCTCCGGCCGCTGCTGCCCGAAGCCGTGGAACGGGTGGCGGTGGTGCCGCTCCTCCAGCTCCACCGCCGGCTCCGGTTGTCTCGTCGCGATCAGGTTCTCCTTGTCCTCCTCCTCGCCGTCGTCCTCGTTCCGCCGCCAGTCATGCTCGTACTGCGAGTGGCTGCGCCCGTACAGCTGCGGCGCCGTGCCGTCCTCGCCCCACAGCTGCGCGCGCGAGCTGCTGGTGCCGCTGCCGCTTCTGAGGTTGAAGCTGCCGAATCCCTTGATCTGGCGCGCCACCTTGCGCGCCCGCTCGCGCTCCTCCTCCAGGAACGGGCCGCGCTCCAGCAGCTTCAGCACGCGCTCCGACTTGGCCTTGACCGTCAGACCCCAGTTGAAACTGCACCCAAAATCGACATGAACTCCCGTTAGAAATTCAGGGTATCTAACACCAACCTTGTGAGGAAAAACATAACAAAAAATCTATCTTACCCTTTTTCGTCGATGTGCTGGAACGTGGCCATCTGCTGGATGGCGTCCCTGTCCTTCTGGAACTCCGACGCGACGCTGCGGGGGCCGTGGGTGAGGAGGTGCTCCAGGAGGAGCAGCGCCTTGTACGCCTCTCGCCACTGCCTCCTGTCGAACGTCGCCAGCCTGAAGAATTTGATTCGATTTTTCCGTGAGATCAAGCTACATATATATAGGAGGAGCAAAGAAGAACATCGTCGATCCGGCCGTCAAGGATCAGTGCGTGCAGGAACGTGACCTGGCGTGGAGGATGTCGGAGATCCTGAGGTACTCGTCGATGTCGAAGGCCTCCCGCGCGATGAGGCTCATGGTCTTGGCGTTGGGCGGCGACGCGTCCCCGTTGGTCGCCTCCTCCGTCATCCTGCACAATTAACCAGAGCACCACCTTACTTTAGCAGAGCAGGGAGTAGGTAAAACACCAGATCGAAGAGGAACGAATCATCGATCTGATAGGGTTTGTTCACGTACAGCTGCGTGGGGGTGACGTCGGTGAGCGCGAGCCGCGCGGAGCGGATCTTGCCGGTGAGGTAGGAGGAGGCCTGCCGCCTGAGCTCGTGGAAGAAGGGCGCGTCCATGGCCGGTCGGCCGCACGCACGAACCAGCGAAATTCCCCTCCTCCTCCTCCTCCTCTCCTCGATGGATTCTTACCCTCGGACCTCCCGACAACGCTGCCGCCGAGGTGGATTGGAGGTGGATATAACGAGGCGTGTTGTGTTGTCACCTCACGTCACGTCACCCGCGCGAATATGTCACGCGTGGGTGCGTCCGCCCGCCCGCCCGCCCGCTCCCGACGCCGGCAATGGCAAAATCCGCAGCAGCAGCAGCAACCACTCCACTCCCGCGGAAGATCGAGCGCAAGCGGACAAGCGGAAGAGGGCCGGCCGGGCGCGCAACCACTCCTCTCGATCGAGCTATGGTGATGACGGCAGAATTCGGTGGAGTAGGCGGCGAGAGTGGTCGATGGGCTGAGCTCCTTTTGAGGTCGATCCACACTGGTGGACGTGGATCTCGTCCGCCCTTTTGTTTGTTTCTAGTGGCTTCGGACCGTTCGGACAGGAAGAGAGTGGCGGAGATTGTCAACTGCTGAACGGCAGCGCGTTTGAATTTTGAAATCCGTGGTGCGGCGGAGGTAGGCAGGCAGGATGGATGTCGTATTTTTCAATGGAAATGATTTTCCCGTCAACAACGAGATGCCTATGGTGGTTTCGTCAATCTTAAGACTTGACGCGCCGGCTCATTATTTCGGAGGTGCTCATAAGGATAGGGTGTGCGTATGTGCGTTTATATGGGTGAGTGTGTACATGCGTTCATGATCGTCTGCGTTTGTACGGTGTTTCGAAAGAAAAAAAAAACACGGGTTACAGGTTGCCTGTTTCCCACGGATTTAAAAGCTTAGAGAGAGGTGCCTTGCCTCCGAGCGCACCTCCTATTGGTTGAATAAAAAATAGTAAAATATATGAAAAACTAAAATAAGTATTCAACATACCTGCCAATTTTCGTTGTGAAATGATATTTTTAGTGCTCTACACAAAAAAGAATGAAAATCAATGATCAAAAATATATTTTAAAATCTCATTTTGTTCACTGATTTTTTTCGCACATAGCGCAACGAATGTTGTTTTAGCACGAAACTTGACATGCATGTAGAAAAGTTGTATGTGTTACCCACCATTTGTTTTCAGAATGTTTGTAATATTTTACTATTTGTTTAAAAAAATATTTAACCAGGAGCAGGTGAGATCGGGAGCAAATTAAATTTCTGTGAAAACCTTCTTTTTCTCTTAGAATTCCACAAACCGATTTTGCATTGTACAGAATGCGGAGCAGGTGAAAGGGAATGCCAATGATATTTCCTCTTCTCTATTTCTTTAAAAGGGTTCATTTCTCAACCTTTTGAAACTACAAAGTGTGTTTTAATGACTGCTATTTTTCACGCATGAGAAATATTTTCTCCGTTTCTAAATATAAGACTTTCTAACATTTATGATTTTGTCCCGATTCGTTCCTAAATGAGTGAATCAACACACTAAAATACGTCTTCATACATACGAATTAGGACAAAACTAGAAACGATAGAAATTCTTATATTTTGCAATGGAGGCAGTTACTTCTACTAAAAACTGTTTGGCCCGGAATCGATGTTCGAGAAGGGTAGGAATCACGGTAATTTATTGCACCGATGGGTTATTAATCACGGTAATTTATTTCTCCGATGGATGACGGAGGTATTGTTTTGCCTCACAGAGCAGATGCTCCAATTCAAAAATATATTTTAAATTGTCAAATAAGATTCTTTCATGTACATCGAGACATTTTCCTCGTACAAAGTTTCAAAAAAAGACATGTTTGGGGCTTGTGAAAAAGACAAAAAAAAAGTGTTGCAAAATAACTTTTTAGGCAACATTTCTAGTCTATTTTACACACCATGATAAATATATTTTCTCGTGAAATTTTGCGCGCAAACATAAAAAGTCTGGATGTGCACCCATTTTTTAGAAAATTTTGACATCTCGAAATACATTTTTTTTAGTAAAGTGTGTTTCCGCTCGGATGGCTTAAGTTTTAAGTTGAATCGCTCGGATGGCTCAACTTTTTAAGTCGGCAAAGTCATACTCATCCCTTATTTTATATAGTTTTGAGACTCGATCTCCTAAACTGTAATCCTACTTTGTTGATTATAGACTCATCTTTGATTTATCTAATCTCACCGAGAAAGCGGCAATCCTGATAAGGACCACATAATGTATCTCTAAAATCTCTTGTCTAAATTTCACAGACCCTTGGGACTCACCATATATATGATCTCGTCTATATTTAGGGGATTCCGCTATATCTAATAAATGCACATCCCTATATAATATCGCACAACAAAAGAAAATTTCATAGGCAAATGTTATGGCGCAAACCCCACTAATTATATCTTCTGACATGCCTTAACCTCACACGATGGTTCCATTTAGTTCAACAGTTTATGGCTATTATTTTGGAGGATCAACCAGATGCTTTTGATTGGAGATTAACAACATTTGGTTCATTTACAGTCAAATCCATGTATTTAGATTATATAAATGACCATACTCGTTCCCTTCGTAAGTATATATGGAAGATAAAGGTACCTTAAGATTTTCTCGTGGTTCCTATACCGCAAAGTTCTGCTAACAAAATATAACTTGGCGAAGAGAAATTACACACGAAATAAGAATTTATTGGGATACGGATGACTAATTCAACTCCCCTTTTATCTCATGTCCGTTTGCCCTGCTCATTTCGTTTATTGTGCACATGAACTAATATAAAGAATTTGTTTGATAATTGGTTGAATGAAATTAATAAAAATAATAAAGTTTGAATTCAGGTAGGAGTTTGTGTTGTATTATGAACCATATGACATGTTCGCAATGCTTTTGTGTTTAACAAACCAAGAGCCCCTTCTTCTTTGCAGGCTATACGTTTTGCCACACACCGGATCCATTTTTGGTCCTGCCTCCAAAACATGGAGAAGCAGAAGAATGAATTATGGATGTAGCCAGCTAGAATCGACTGCACAGAATCGGTTCCGTCGTGCGCCTCACGTCTTTCTAGTAGAATCACATGCTAAGGCTTTGTTTCTCCATGATGCTTATTTTTAGAAGATTAATTCGTGTTTTGACCTTGTGTGATTCTTGTATTGTACACATATTGAACACTCTACAACAAATGTAACAAAGATAGGCTGTATGCATTGATTGATGCAGAGGTTGGGGCTTTGTTTGCCTTTTCTTACAAAAACATGCATGCATTGCTAGTTGACAATTGAAATAATTAGGAAAACATATATATATATACCATGAAAGACCAATAAACCAACAATGTCAAACATATGATTACAAAACCTTGTAGACACGTTGCATTTCGATAATTTCATATCTACTTAAACATGCATATACGGTATAATTTAGTGTTTACCCTAAGGTAAACAAACATATGGTCGAGAAACTTCTATTTAACTATATCCTAAAAATTTCTTACATAAACATACACTCTAGAAATATAGGGATAATTGTTAGATAATACGAATAGAACTCTCTGGCGAGCACATAGGACCACAAGACATACATATAACATATACAATCCATGTCACTTGAGCACCACAAATTAATATATGGAGCATGAGATTTTTTAGAACGCTAATAGACCATAAGACATGCATATTACTACGATGAACTTGAGTACCACAAATTAATCTACAGAGGCATGAAATTCTATTTTTATCTTGGATCCAGAAGGGCTCGAATGAATGAAAGATTTTTTTTGAAGAGCAAATTTATCCCAACGGAAATAAAAAAACATAAGTTTGATGCAAAATAATGTTAAATTAAATGGAACTATATTTGCAACAACAAACGATAAATATTATAACAGAAGAATCATATCAATTTTTGCAATTATGTAGTTCATTTTATTAAGTATAATACAAAACTATAGCAGTGAAGAACAAGCTTGGAAATGACTATGAACATAGAACTCAACAACTTATCAACTTCTATTTTGTTGATAAGAACGAATGTTTCATCCGTCTTCATATGCGCATGTGTGCAATCACAGTACATTATGTGAAAGTAACAAGAATAAAAGTTTCTATACTTTTTACGGGAACTCACATCGGGTCAAGTAGTACGACGAAAACCATGGTGTTGGTGATCTCAATGGTGACATAAAGTAACACGGTGGACCAGATGTTGATGGTGTTATTCGTTAGCATCAAGTGTACGCTTAAGGTGGTAATATCGATCTTTTCCTGTCCATTGAATACAGTTGAGTGTCGGACACAAAAAAGATTTTACGTTCTTAAAAAATAATCTAAGTGATGTAGAAGTTTTAATATCATGTGTAAACTTTAATTTGATACAAACATGCATGTTTTCTCCTTCTTTGTGTTATGTGGAAAATTAAAAAATAACAGCGAAAACAAGTTGCTATTCTAGGCTCTCATTCTTATTTTTTATACAAGAGCACAAACTAGCATGTATTGTTACCAAAATTTGCATGTACGTGTCTAAAGTTTAAATATCTTTTATTTTTTCTATTAAATAAAGAGTGCAAGTGTGCTCAATGACTTTGAATTTCAACCGCGAGGGTTATTGCCACCTTAACACAATTTTCTTAGAATTCCTGACACGATTTTCTTAGAATTCCTGACACGGTCTTTTTAGAATCATTCCTTGACACATGCGACACACCTCAAAATTACATTTTTTTGGGTAAAACAGCCACCACTTTATTGATCAATAATGTTTATAGGGATACATAAATCAACTGGTGTCTGGTTAAGCCAGACATGGCGACCAAAGTCATGATAAAAAACCGCACGGGCTAGACCATGAGCTTCCATATTCGACGTCCTCCTCTCATGAACAAAGTTCATAAAAGCAAAGTCTTGAGTACAAAGCCTTATCTCCTGGATGATGGTACTAAACCTGCCCAGGTAGCCATCTCCCATGCTTGTGATTACTTCCTTACAATCAGAAGCGATCTTTACTTTCGTTAGCTGCAAATCCAAATCCAAAGCCAACGCTAGCGCCTCTCTACAAGCAAGCACCTCAAGAATCACAGGTTCTTCGATACCCTGTATGATTACCGACGATGCACCTAGGAAGGTGCCATCACCTGACCTGCGTACTACGGCCACAACACCCGTCCACCTTGCTTCCTCAATGCAGCATCAACGTTGATCTTCATGAAGCCACCTAGGGGAGGTATCCACTTCTGAATTGGTTCATGGCTGGTGGTTGTGTTCTTCCTTGGCCGCTCATTCGATACTTCCACATCGAGCAAGAAGGATTCCACAAAAAAGGTGTGTGGAGAGTGAGCTCTGAAATTTACCTTCATGGATTGCTTGACGTCTCGTGAATCAAATCGCGAATCATCGAGAACAACCATTGTTTAGCATCAAGTTCTGAGGTCCGGTCCATGTGCTCCACGATCGTCTCAGGAGCCAGAGCCCACACATGGCGACTCATCATGCACTCGAGGAGTGAATGACGCCACGAGTCCGCTCCTCCACATAAAGAACATTTGATGTCGGTTCCCATATTACGGCGAAACCTGACATCACCGGTTGGGATAGAATTCTTAGCAAGTCGCCATAGAGACACTATGATTTTTGCCGGCACCTTGATCTTCCAGAACAAAGTCTCATGCAGCCATGCCTCCCGAAGTCTTTTAGGGTGTGTTTGGTAGCCTGTGCCACCCCAGAAAATCTCAGCTCACCCAGATTTTGGTTGTTTGTTAGCCCGTATGAGGCCTCTCAGCCCTGCCCACCCGATGCAAAAAGGCTCCTCAGCCCTGCCCGCACGAGAAGCTGGAATCAGCTTCTCAGGTGGACCGGGGCGACCGCATACAGAAAACGAGTCGCGCTCGTACCCGCAGAAATCTCCGCGCATCCCACCGATTCGTTGGAAATTAGGTCACCCGAAGCCCCCGAGAAAATACCCCTTCATTCTCCCAGCGCGTCTTGCCTCATCCCCGCCGCCAGCTTGAAGCAAACATCCGCCGCCACGAATCCATCCGCGCCGCCACAAAACTCCTACCCCGCTCGACGAATCCATCGCGCTGCCGCCAGGGACTCCTCCTGCGCCTCGACGAATCCATCTGCGCCGCCACCTGCAAGAAACCATCGAGAGCAGGGCGCCCCAAATGGAGGTCGCGACCTTCTCCGCCCGTCCCGGCTGACCTGCAGGCAGCGCTCCTGGGTGCGGCCACCGGAGTAGCAGATCCACGCCGGCGGAGCTTTGACGGGAGCAGCGACAGGAGCTGCGACGGGAGGGCGACAAGAGCAGGGACAGGAGCTGCGACGGGAGCAGCGGATCTCCATCGCCTTCTGACCTCCACTCCGGCCGGGGCGCAGCTTCTCCACATCTCCAGTCCCACCTCCACTCCGGCAGCGCCCATTGACCTACTGAGGTAGCCATCTCTGCCAATTTCTGTGACAACCATACTCAGATGTCTTCATATTGTGATGTGTTCTGATTATGCTTTATTGTGCTGCCTTGTGATGTATTCATGTATATTATTGCCTCTGCGTTGTGTAGTCATATTGGGTGTTTAACTTGTGTATATTGTTATGTGCAGTAGGTGATTAAATTGTTAAAGCTTTGTGTTGTCAATGTATATTGGTACCAAACATGACTTATTTTCATATGTTTAGATGGACAACTTGGCAAGAAAACGTCGGCAATTGATTGTGAAAGCAGCTGGCCTTGCAGCTGTAATGGGTGCTTACATGGTGTTTATTTCAAGGAGAGCTAGGAAAACTCCAGCCATAACTATAGGTCGTAGAATTGATATGGATATAGCTAGGGAACTTAATCTGAGATACATATATCATTCTAGCGACACAAATTGCTTAAATCAGTTAGGAATGAAAAGAGCTCCCTTCTTCCGTTTGTGTACTTTGTTTAGAGAGAGAGAGAATTATTGTTGGATAGCATCCATACTTCTATTGAGGAACAAGTCGCCATGTTTCTCCTAGTTGTTGGCCACAACACAAGGTTTAGGGCGCTGCAACCTATTTTTAGGAGATCTACCGAAGTAATCAGTAGGTATTTTAAGGCGGTATTGTATGCTGTTGGAGAGTTGCGAGATGAGATGATTCGGCCTCCCTCCACTCAAACCCACCCATAAATTCTGAAAAACAACCGCTTCAATCCCTATTTCAAGGTAATACTTGCTATTTATTTCAAAACAGATCTCCACATTGATATCTAAAACTTATGGATGATTAAAAAGTACCTGTGGTTATGAATTAGGACTGTATTGGAGCAATTGATGGGACACATGTGCTTGCTAGAGTCCCAACAAGTATTTCAGCCGCCTTTCGGGGTAGAAAAGATGGCACTACCCAAAACGTCATGGCTGCGGTAGACTTCGGTTTAAGGTTTACCTATGTTCTTGCTGGTTGGGAGGGTTCAGCCCATGATGCCCTCATACTTTCAGATGCCGTGGAGAGGGATGATGGGTTGTCACTTCCTCCAGGTAAAAACTAAAGCCTATTAGCTATATGTCATATATTGGTGCTGTTTTGTCATATTTTGCTGCTGGAATATATTTATACTGCTGTTATGTCATATTTTGCTGCTGTTTTGTCATATTTTGCTGCTGGAATATATTTATACTGCTGTTATGTCATATTTTGCTGCTGTTTTGTCATATTTTGCTGCTGGAATTTATTTATACTGCTGTTATGTCATATATTGGTGCTGTTTTGTCATATTTTGCTGCTGGAATATATTTATACTGCTGTTATGTCATATATTGGTGCTGTTTTGTCATATTTTGATGCTAAAAATCCATTTGTTTTGGTGTAGATGGATGAACCTATGGATGAAGTTCCGGATGTTGGTGCTAAAGCAAAGAAGACCGGGAAGGTGATGAATTGGACCCCTCCTATGTCGGCATGCATGATGCGATGTCTTGCTGAGATTGCAGCGAAAGGTGTCAAGACTGACAAAGGCTTCAAAGAGATACATATTAACCAAGCTGCAAAAGCTTTGACCCAACTAGTCGGTTACCAAGTTACTATCACCCAAGTGGGCAATCATCTCCGCAAGTGGAAGAATAGGTATCAAAGGATTGAAAAACTGAGAGTTTTAAGTGGGGCGCTTTGGGATGATGATCAAAAAATGATACGCCTAGAAGAGCAGCATTATTTGGGTCATACTCTGGTATGTACATTCATGCTGAAATCCTTATTTTCATGCTGCAATTTATTATATATTGGCTGGAATGTCGTATTTTGGTGCTGGAATGTCCTATTTTCGTGCTAGAATATATTATATATTGCTGGAATGTCCTATTTTTGTGCTGGAATATATTATATATTGCTGGAATATATCATTTTGTTGCTGAAACCTGTTATTTTAGTGCTGAAACATGTTACTTTAGTATGCTGAAATCTGTTTTTGACATAAATTTTAGGATACTCCTAAGGATGCTGAATTACTCAACAAACCACTTGTTAACTTTGAATATATGGAAGCTTGCTTTGCCAATAAGCTAGCCACGGGAAAGTTTGCAACGGGGTCGAATGAGCCTTTGGGGAAACCTACTGCATTGAATAGCGAAGGTATTGCTGCTGCTACTCCTATTGTTTTGGACTTCGATCTTGGTGGTATTGTTGCACCTACTCCTGCCTCTACTCCTGCCACTACTCCTTCACCTACTGCCACAAATAACAAGAGGAAGAGGGTTATGAGTGAAGAAGATGAACTTCAGTGTCGCAACATGTCCGATGCATTGCGTGATGTGGCCGGTGCTATCAATAACACTTGCCATACCGAGACACACCCAGATTTATACAAGGCTGTTATGGACCTTTCTTTCGATATGGAGCAACGTTTGGCTGTTCTAGATTATCTGACAGAGCACAAGGGTCAAGGACTTAATTTCGTCAAAATGGAAGCTCAAGTTCGTGAAGCCTCCTTCAAGCGCATTCTAGCAAAAAATCCTGATCTTGTTTGACTTGGAGTTGAGATTTCATCTCTTTTGTAATGCCTCGTAATGCAAACTTTTAAATTTAGATTTATTATGGATGATTTATGTACTATGAACCTTTTATGTTATATCTACCTAATTCGTGTGCTGAATTATGTTGTTTTGGTTGCTGTAATATATTGTTTATGTGTTGAAACATATTATTTATGTGCTAAAATATGATGTCCTTTCATTACTCATTTTACATCTAGATGCTGTTCAAAGTGGAGAGAAGAGTTTTTTACTGAGTCAAATTTTGAAACAGGCTACCAAACAACATCTCAGCTCAGCTTATCTCGACTGATACAGGCTACCAAACAGCCTCTCAGCTCAGCACGGCCCAACTCGCTCAGGCTACCAAACACACTGCAAAATCTCAGCTAAGCCTGTATAAGATCAGCTTGTATGAGGAGAGATTGACTCGGTGGAGTGGCACAGGCTACCAAACACACCCTTAGTGTCCATGAGCATGCAATAGGCTGATCTTACAGAGAAGACACCTATATCATCACACCCGCATGTACTGATCGTAATAGACAGGATGACGCCGATGTGTCCATCGGTAGAAAGAACTGCCTCCGGTTCAGGTTCCACGTGACTGTGGTGGCGTCAAATTACATTTTTTTTTAGCAAACTTACGTATCCCTTTATTCAGAAGAAATCACATCCGGGATAAAAACTCCAGCAGGTGGAGTCAAAAGCCAAACATGGCGACCAATTACATCATGAATCTTCCTAGCAATACTATGAGCCTCCTTATTGGATATTCTCTTCTCGTGAGAGTAAGAGACATCATCAAACAACAGACTTCAAGCTTTGATCTCACTCAGTAATCTGGGCGTATCTATACTTCTTATAAAGCAAAACCCCACTAACTTCGTTAATTATTTTTCTATCTCAACATGCAAGCTATCCACATCATTCATTCTCTTAACCAATCAATTTTCCTTGTCATCTCCACTAATTAATCACACATCATCTATTCATTTAGCCACATCATCCACTATTTGAGCCATTATTATCCATGTCATCCCATATTTATTAATAATTTTCTATTCATTCATGTAAACTATTCGCATTATAAATTCTTTTATCCATAGAATTACCTCATCATGTTTAGTTGTTAAATATACAAATATTCTACATTCATCAAATTTAGATTCTCGATTATTGTGCCAATCGAAACCTGAATATTTCCGGAAAAAATTCCCCGTTGTATGTGTCATATGTCTTTTCGTTTATATTACAATTTTTATAAAGAGTTCCCGCTGCAACGCGTGGGGTATTTTTCTAGTTCACCCAACGAGCCATCATGCAAAGTGTTAATCGGACACTGTCTACTGGTGGGCTTTGAACTGGGCCATGGGAAGGCAATCACTACGGGGCCATGCGCGTCCGGGATATCGTGGGCTGCGGCAGTGCCCCAGGACAATGTTGGACAGGCCCCCCTGCTACTCCGGGCTGCTCACAATGACCTTACAGAGTATAGACTACAAAGTGACAGCCCTGAAGTTATAAACAACACATTCATTGTCTTGATACCGAAGGTGGCGAGCCCAACTGAGTTGGGGCAGTTCCGACCAATTAGTTTGTGCAACGTAATTTATAAAATTGCGTCAAAGGTTCTAGCCAACAGGTTGAAAAAACTATTGCCGGAGATAATATCAGAGGAGCAGTCGGCATTTGTTCCTGGGAGGCTGATCACGGATAATATTATTACAGCCTACGAGTGTCTTCATTTTATGAAGAGGAATAAAGCAAAGAAGCATAGGCATTGTGCTTTGAAATTGGATATGCGTAAGGCGTATGACCGAGTCGAGTGGGAATATTTGGAAGCAATTATGCTTAGACTTGGGTTTGAAGCGGGATGGGTGAAGTTGGTGATGAGGATGATCTCGACGGTGTCGTTCTCAGTGTTGTTCAATGGGTCACCTCTAGAACCGTTTAGGCCTTCACGAGGAATTCGTCAAGGTGACCCAATATCCCCCTATTTGTTTTTGCTTGCAGCGGAGGGCCTCTCGTGCCTGTTAAAATCTAAAAGTGTTGTTCCATCATCGAATCTTCAAGGGATTAAAGTGGCCGCTACCGCTCCAGCGGTGAACCACTTACTTTTCGCGGATGATAGCCTGCTGTTTGTAAAAGCGAGCATAGAGGGAGCGGAGGAAGTGTCTGGAGTCTTGGATGCCTACTGCCGAGCTTCGGGACAAAGAATCAATATGGACAAGTCTTCGGTGTTTTTCAGCAAGGGATGCACCGAAGCTATCCGTACCGCGATGAAGGAGAGACTACATGTCCATAATGAGTCTCTAAATGACAAATACCTTGGAATGCCCTCGGATGTGGGGCGTGCAAAGAACGGTGCTTTTAAATATTTAAAAGATCGTGTTTGGAAGAGGATCCAAGGTTGGTTAGAGATCTTACTTTCGGTAGGAGGAAAGGAGATTCTTATTAAGGCCGTGGCTCAGGCAATCCCAACCTATTCCATGTCATGTTTCAAGCTGCCACGGGGTTTATGTGAGGCTATAAATTCTCTCCTCCGAAATTTCTGGTGGGGGAGTAGAGACGGCAAGAGGAAGACATGTTGGGTGTCGTGGGAAGAGATGACTACGCCCAAGTACGATGGAGGTATGGGGTTTAGGGATATTGAGATTTTCAACCTTGCTTTGTTGGCTCGGCAGGCATGGCGGATACTACAAAACCCCGACACTCTAAGCGCGAGGATCTTAAAGGCAGTTTACTTTCCAGAGTGTGATTTTCTGAACGCAGAAGTGGGATCACACCCCTCGCAGATTTGGCGATCAATTATAGAAGGAAGAGATACTTTAAAAATCGGACTCATTAGGAGAATTGGGACGGGGGAGTCTACCCACGCTTGGAATGACAATTGGCTGCCTAGGAGCTCATCCATGAGACCTACGGCATGCATAAAAGCGGATCCTCCGGTGAGAGTTGCAGACTTTATCGATGAGACAGCGGCATGCTGGAAGGTAGCGAAGTTACAAGAGTTTTTCCTACCTATGGACATTGAGATCATTAGGGGCCTACCGCTGAGTACAAGAAGACATGATGATTTCTGGTCATGGCATTTTGAACGAACTGGGGTGTTCTCGGTGCGATCAGCCTACAGGATGGTGATCGATATAAAGTTGCGCCGAGAAGCATGGTTAAATGGAACAGCAGCAGGATCGAATCGGAAGAGAGAAGAGGGGAGTTGGACCTCGCTGTGGAAGGTTAAGATACCGTCTAAGATCCGCATGTTTATCTGGAGACTTGCAAAACAGTCTATCCCGACAGGGGATGTACGACATCGACGCAACATGGCGCCAGATATTTCATGTGGAGTTTGTGGGGCTGCAGATTCATGGCGTCACAGCCTCCTGGAGTGCACAATGTCTCGCTGCGTCTGGGCATTGGCACCAGAGGAGATTACGGAGCATTTGGAAAGGACAGTGGAACCGGATGCAAAAAACTGGATTTTCCATTTGATCGAAACGCTCAATCACAGCGACCTTGTCCGCTGTTTTGTGACCTTGTGGGCGATATGGTTTGCAAGGAGGAAGGTGATACATGAGAATATTTTTCAGAGTCCTCTATCAACCCATAGTTTTATTGAGAGTTTTCTCAGAGACTTGGAGATGGCAGTGCCGGCGCGGCCGGTTCAGCAGCAGCGTACATGTGCTGCACCAGCTCCAAGATGGATAGCACCGCCGGTGGGATATGCAAAGATCAATGTTGATGCAGCAGTTCAAAAGCTTCGGAACGCTGGAGCTGTCGCAGCGGTGTGTCGGCAGGACGATGGTTTGTTCCTGGGAGCCTCGGCTGTTTCTATCAATGGGATCAGTGAACCGGGCATACTGGAGGCGCTGGCGTGTCGTGAAGCGCTCTCCTTGGCAGCGGATTTGCAGCTGGAACATGTTTGCATCGCTTCAGATTGTCTTGAGGTGATTAAAGGCATTGATGAGGTGAACCTGGGTCGCTTCAGTTCTGTCCTAGCAGAGATCAAGGCAAGAAGAACGGACTTCAGTTCGGTGGAGTTCAGGCATGAGCGAAGACTTTCGAATAAAGAGGCCCATGGCCTCGCTCGCAGCTCAGCTTATTTAGATACTGGTCGTCACATCTGGTTTGGTCACCCACCAGATCTCTTTTGTATTCCTTTGAATTTACCCAGTTAATAAAGTGACGGCTGTTTAACCCTCAAAAAAAAAAAGAAAAAAAAAAGTGTTCCGTCACTCAAAAAAAAAAACGAAGTGCTCCGATAAAAAAAAGACTATACAAAGTGCTGACTGCTGACTTTGTTTCTCTGCTCGGGCCGTGATTCTGCTCGTCAGGCGTCAGTTCAGCATACTCGCTGTTTTCTCTCGATGGAAGCATGCTTACCAGAATTGTTTTTCGAGAATTGCTTACTAGGATAGTCAGTGATACTGCAGTTCAATCCGTTTCCCTCTCTCCTTTTCGTATGAACTATCGCAGTTTCGGCAGTTCGCAAGTTCAACTGTCGTTAGATCCATAGGCCATGCATGTTTACTAGCCAATACGCTTAGGCATATCCAGAAGGGTGGACAGACAGGCTGGGGGATGAGAAGTAAACATTATACGAAGGCAGAGCTAGACCTGAGCGCAAGCGCAGGATGCGATGCGGCTGCATAAATAACGGCCTCGATCGCTCGCTCTCCGCTCTCCATGGTTTAGGGCGCCCATTTTTGTCCGCTGACACCGTCAATGATTCCTACCGTCTTTCTAGGTGCTCCCGAATTATCTTATCCTCTCCCACTTCTGCTACTGAAAAAGCTCAAAGACTGATGTGCCATGGCACCGAACTGCAGATGAGGCTACCTTCGCCGATCAGCTTCTTCTACTCGCGTCCATGTAGCAGCGGAATCTCTTTAGTTTTCTTATCTGCCTGCACTTTTCAGCCTCGAGGCCAGTCAAATGTGTTCATCTATTTTTCGCAAAAAGAAAGTGTTCATCTATACTGAGCAAAGGTTAGCTCTTTCACGTGTAACCACTTTTACCCCGTCCATATAAGCCTTGAACACATCTCGGCTCACCTCTTTACCAGTGAGTCCTGTTCTTGCCTTCTTGGTACGGAGTGCTCATGGCCCATGAGGTGCGCCTATCTAAGCTTTTCCTCAGTTCCTACTGTATGTTTACATGATTAACCTACTAGTTATGTTCAGCACAAAGATAGTCACAACTCTATGCTTCTGGGATATGGCAGGACGGCTGGCCTCTTGGACTGGGTGGCCTGAATGCGAGAGATGGCTCTTCCTCCTCCACCGTGGCCTTCACCCCATCTCACTGCCTTTCTTCCTTCGCTTCGTCTGATGTAGACACAGAGGTCAGATTCGATCCACTCCTGCTTAGCAACATACAGTAAATGTCAGATACTGTTTGCAATATAACAGTGGCATCGTAGATCAGCATCAGCTGGGTTTGATACATTTTCCTGCTACTTTGTTGCAGTCGGCCTGGTCTTTGCCGCGGGGTGGCGGCGGCGGCGGCATGACGCTGGCGACCTTGATAGGCCTGGTGGACGCCATGGAGACCCGGCGCAGCAGCCGTGGCGCGAGGGCGAGCAGGGGCGGCAAGCTGAGGGCGTTGCTGCTCTCGCTCTGCCTCCGGAGCCATCTGGAGAACGGCCGAAGCGCCGCGCCGTCGCTCGGCCAGTTCTTGGAAATGGAGAGGCGGGCTAGTAGTGGTAGCAGTAGCCATGTCCACAGGAGGCTCCCGTGGAACTGTGCCTGACGAGCCTGCACTGAAGTTTCCATCGCCGCCGGAATAAAACACTGTATCTTTTTTATCCTGCTACGGGTTAGAGTGATAAGTTACTGTGCATCGTTCTAGTAGATCGTGTTCTTCTGTTCGGAGTGTTATATTTTCACGGGTAAGGAACGATTTTGGTCGAAGTAAGCCTGCCATAAGGAGCAAAACAGAGTTTCTTCCTTAAAACAAGACTGCCGCAGGTCTCATCTATCTAGACAAGTTTCTATAGTTTTACTTATTTTAATCCGTATGCAGTCAGAGTTGAAATATCTAGAACAACTTATGATTAGGAACGGAGGAAGTACATTGCATAAGTGACACTTGTGCGTGGTGACCACCTACACACGGTCGCTTAAGTGAACAATCACCAACGGCCACGTGCCGTAAATGGAGAATGTTTCCTAAATTAAAAAAAAAATCAACACCTCCTTCTCGGACACCATACACCGCCGCTAGCTGATGCACCTCGCCAAGCACCAAGGCTACACCACTGTGCCATTACCCTCCGACATAATCTTGGAAGGCATCACCTGAACACCACAAAAACCTTAACATATGAACCATCAAAACCGCGTAATATCGAGCCAATTAGGGGGGGGGGGGGGGGGGGGGGGGGGGGGGGTGACCTTTTCAGGTAAATTTTGGCTATCAGATAGTCGCCACAATCAGTAGAAGGTATTTCCCAGCAATGCATAATGAATAGGGGTAGTCCAAATCTTTGTTATGCCATCATGGCTCATACAATCAAACATCTACTATTCTGATGCGCGTCATGGCATAGAGGCGTAATCTCAATGAATAATTGTCCTTTTGATCCCTACCTGACCATCTCATCGTTGCGGTGCCCTTCTCTCTTTTGTCATGGCAAAGTCAAGTGAGATAATGTGCTATGTTGGAGAAGACTACTAGTCTTGCAGAGTGTGGCATCAAACGGATCTTTGTCGCACTTTAGGGCATTGGCCTTATTTTATGCCCATCAATGTGGCGACAACGGATCTTTGTTCTAGTCAGCGGTCTTTGAGCGATCATATATTGTTTTGCCCCCACACAAAAAGTTTTGAGACACTATGAAAGTGGAAAAGCCGACAATTTTGTTGTCGGCTCATGTAACATTTTTCCTTCACTATGGTGTATAATGTTTTGTGGTAAGCGTTTTATTGCTTCCTTCCTTTATAAATAAGGATATTGAATTGGTTCCTAGATGACACATAATAATGCATTTCTTTTGAGAAAATGATACAATACAAAATTCTTTTAGTAAATCAAGTACATAATTTATGGCATCAAATACTGCATTTTTTTGAGTGAAATCAAATAATCCATGTTGTATTTACAACTTACACACGAACAAAAAATGGGCCAAAAATCTTGATCCACATCATGAGCAAAATAAGCCCAGTAAGGCCCACTAAGCCCATTGTCTAACAGGAAGAAATCTCACCGCTGTGGCCACATATAAGATCCTCTCGAAGCTTAGGGTTTCTTCTCGGGAGCTGGCGGCGGATTAGGGTTTTACTTGCATCCATTCTCAAGGTACGCCTGCAAGCAGCGCCGCCTACTCCACGAATCTTGTTTTAGACCGCTCGTAACATCGCGTCCGTTGCAGGCTAGTAGGAGCGAGTGGGAGTCCGGCCATGGCGCCGTCGCAGCCCAAGTCAGGCCTATTCGTGGGCATCAACAAGGGCCACGTCGTGACCAAGCGCGAGCTGCCTCCACGCCCGTCGGACCGCAAGGGGGTAAGCTGTCTCTAACCTCCGATATCCTCCTTGTACTGCTATCCCGCCCATATGCCTCTTCTGCTACGTTCTCACTGCGTGATTGATCTGCCCATCTAGATTGTGCTGGCCTCTGACTGTTCTCTAGATCTGTGTTTGCTCGGTAGTTCCGTTGTTGTACACGTTATAGCTTACGGTTATCTTTTTCTCATTCCATAGTAAACAAGGCCTAATGGTTCGTGATTTTGTGGTGAGATATGCTTTCTACTAGTCTGAGTATTATTTTCGTGGTTGTTGTAGTTACGATAAAAAGGGTAGTGAGCTAAATGTTAGGAACACTGTAGCATGATATGATTGATACTACTTAAGGATGAATGTAGTCGGGTTAAATATCTGTGAGCTCTACGTTGTATTGCATGGAAGCTCGCCACATTAAGAACAACTAAAAAAATGTACACATTGAGAGCAGCCTTGTGTCTGCAATGATGTAATGATGCATCAACACACCTTTGCCAATTTGACATTTCAGAAGCCTCAAGTTGCTAGTCCTGGAGGACTATAATTGTTGGTGAAACTCGACCGCTTAAGTTTCATTCTAAAGTTCACTGACTGTACTACACCTTTCTGTAGAATATTACAATATTTTTCTGTAAATAGTTGTAAATGCAGTTTTCAGTGCCATTAGTATTAGTCTTATTCTCCAACTGTTCTTTGCATAAGCATGACCTTGCGTAACTTGGCAGCATTGATTGTCTCTTGTTTTGACCTGAAAACCTGGATTCGTGTTGGACTTTTACCCACACAGGCCTGTTGCACTTAGTGAAGTAATAGCTAATGCGGATGCAGATTACCTTCCTTCCTTGCATATTATTATTTGCGATTGTTCTCTAGTCATGATAAAAGTAGAATATAACCTTGTTGTGTTTGGGACCAAAAATTGTTATTCGGCTACTCTAGTTGTCCTTTTTAACGAATTGCAACTTGTGTGTGAAACTGAAACAAAGTTAAGTTTGTAGCTCAATATTTAACATGTCTATTCAGTTTGCAGTTATCTTTACATTGTTTTCTTGTGTTGTTTGCAGAAAGGTACAAAGAGGGTGCATTTTGTCAGGAACTTAATTAGGGAGGTTGCTGGATTCGCTCCCTACGAGAAACGTATCACTGAGCTTCTTAAGGTTGGAAAGGAAGCGTGCCTTAAGGTCGCCAAGAGAAAGCTTGGAACTCACAAGAGAGCAAAGAAGAAGAGAGAGGAGATGTCAGGTGTCCTTAGGAAGATGAGGTGTGTAACCACAAGCCTTACTATAGCATTTTGTAGTATGAACACTATTTTGCTCTGGTGTCCTATTATTCAGTTTCCTTTTGTTCTAGACTACTTAGTTACCAAGAACATAAGTGCATAGTGCAACCTCTAGCATTAGTAGAATAATGAATTTGTTGGGTGTGTACTTGAATGATGACAAAAATTCCTTACAAAGAAAAAATGCTGCGTTGGCTTCCAGCCAATGCTAAGAAATGCGCTAGGTGTAAATTACTTTTTTTTATCTCTGTCTAGTGCATATCTCGTCTAAGCGCATGACAAAGCACGTTAAGATCTTGCTTAGCATGATTAGGAGCTAGGTGATCTGTTGTTGCCTATCGTCTAGGCACGCTTAAGCGCACACCTATGCACTCTTTTCTAACCATGCTTCCTGCTTTGTTTTTTAATTTTTAGATGTGGCTCTTCTCCATGTAAGTAGGTTTTAGACAACAGTTTCCACTTGGAAGATTGACAGTGTTTTAGGTGTTGCATACAATGCAATCTTGACCATAATGATGTATCTATTGCCTCTGGTTCTTTAATTCTTTCTTTTGCCTGACCAAAGTGTTTTCTACATTCAGGAAAAATTGTAGTTGTAATTCTGTTTTGCTGTAATAGTATGGTATATAAACGAGTTAATTGTTCTCTCCTGATATGCAGGTCTGCTGGTGGTGCTGGTGACAAGAAGAAGTAGAACTTGGCTAGTTGGTGAAATTCATCCCCAAACTGTCATGTATTTCCAGTCGGCACCCTATAGAGCTATGGCAATTGTGTTGGATTGTGGAATTATTAAATTTTTGGCTCTATCTTCAGCCCGTGGTTTCTGTTTTGAGAAGACCAATGTTTTTAAGACTTTACATGAGTTTGGTGCCTTTGTTTTATTACTTGATTCTCAGCTGTTTATTCAGTTATCTACATTGTCCGGATTTTGTGAATGTTATTTGTTTTCAGAAGACATATTGCTATAGGAAGCGCTGCCATGGTGTGAACTTGCATCCCACTTATCTCATTACAGCAACCATTTCCGTCAGAATCCGAATATTTGATTTGTCAATTGTTAACTGCACGAGCATCTGTAAATAGTGCCTTGCTAGTACCAAATATCTTAACGTATATGTTTAGCTACTGCATGACTTAAATATTAAACACTGATTCAACCTCCCTTTAAGCAAGATCACTGTCTAATGTCAAAACGAAACTGACTACAGTTTCAGTATGATGCACACTTGATAAGAGAATATCTTTGAGATCTTGCAAAAGCGGGTATAATGGGTACCTAAAACCGTTTTTACCTGATGACACGGGCTGCTAGATTAGATACTATGAATTGAACCTGTGCTTCTAAACTTTAACTTCTAATTCAGTGAGGAACCCCCTCCCTCTTCTCCCCTTGTTCCCCGGAACGCACCGCCATGACCCTTGCCTGTCGTCGCCGCTCCGGCCCGCCGCTGCCCTCCGGCGGAGCCGTTGCCAGCCTCCGACCAGCCCGCCGCTTTCTCCATGATGCAACCTAATCCCGCCTGACCGCACTGGCCCGATCATGGACCAGGAGCACATCGCGGCGCCGACCAGGAGCACACGATGGTTAGGGGAAACATCCGATGCCACCTCCACTCCTTTCCCCGACCTAGGAATAGGAGCGGCTGCGCTGGCCATCTTTCCCGCACGCGGTGCCGTTAGGAGTAGTTTGTGTGGAATTGGAGCGATTCGAGCACTGGCAGGAGCGGTATTGTGCTGGTATTGGAGCTGCGGCAGTGAGGGACTCTCCCTACATGGCAGTGGCGGTGGGGATGGCTGAAATCGACCTCAGGCAGTGGCGGCGAGGACGAGAGGCTCTGGAGCTGAAAGTTCCTTCCCGCCAACCGTCTAGATGTTTTAGTTACATTGTAAAATCGGTATGAGGTATAGGAGTCTCGTTTTTAGGTTCACCTTAAAAAAAATTGAGGGCCGGCCAAGTTTGAGGGATCTAGGATCTGAAATAGACAATTTTTTTGGTCCCAAATCGTAAAAAGCGATTACTTTAAGGTTTGCCCTGTTGTTAAGGTTTGCTCTAAGAATCTTTGTTCCTGCTGTATTTCTGAGAATCAACCTCCTCTGAAATTGGTCTATTTGTAATTTTGTATGCTACCATCTCTATTTGTAATGTATTCATGACGATTCTCATCCGGAGGATGTTGAAGTTTTTGTCCGCTAATTGTGGATTGTTTCAGAGTACGTAGGTGGACATCCTCAAACAAGCAATCATATTTCTCCACAGTGCCATCCTCCGCAACCCATATCTGCCTCTTGTGCCCATCTTCACAAACTCGATATACCAACAGCGAGTCATGGCTAACCAAGACCACGCCTCCAGCAAGTTCATCGAGAGCATCAGCCAGGTGTCCATAGACCATAGGTGTCCAGTGTGCAAGCTGGTAGAGGCAGCACCTCTGGCTCTGAATTTGCCCTTATTCTTTACATTTTAATTACATCTTATTCACCAATGGCAAACTTAAAAAAATCCCCGGTTTGTGTATTGCGCTTTTTGCGATGTGTGTAAACTATTTACATATGTACTACATGGAATCAGGGCAGAGGATGCCAATCAACTCAGAAAAACATGACGGCCTGAAAACTTGGTTATATAATCCAATCAGAATGTCTGTTCCAAGACCTGTCCGAGCCTTTTGTTTGACATGGGCTGCTGCCGTTACCCATGGCCATGGCCTCGCGCATGACATGTCCGGAAATTTAGATGTCGCGTTCCCTCGGCGTGCATTCTGGCACCACGCACGGGCCTTGGATCTTATGGTTCCGTGTTACCGATGGCGCCCACTCGACAGGTTAGCAAACTGTCACTCACCCCTGGTTTTGATCGCCAAGCTCTTCCGCCTAATCGAACAGCATCGTTTTCCCCAGCCGGAGGAGCTGGCTGGCGTTTTTAATTCGGATCATGGACGATCCCGGTTCATATCTTCTGGGCAGAGTTTTGTCGTGGATAAAAGTCAATCCGCGTCCACTGCTCACTCGGAGTGCCATTGGCTCGGGCGCGGTGGCCTCTGCTGCTCCTACACACACTTGGCACTTCCCAACGCCGCAAGCGCCAATTTGCAGCGCTTCCTCTTCCCAGGAGTAGCCTAGCTATCTACTCTTGCGGCGTCAGGAGTAATGCGTGCGACGCAGGCTGCAGCAGCGTGCAGCGTCCCTCTCTTCACTCTCATCGAAGCGATCGATCGATCGATCGATATTCTCAATATCCGCCTCCTGATGAACCGTCTGGTCTGCATGCATATGTCCCCAGCACAATGCATACAGTACTCCTCTCGCATTCATCTCTCTCTGATCTCCGGTTCCCAATGTGCCTCGCCATTTCAATCCCTACCAATAGGAGCCTAGTTCAGTAAGACATGGCGTCCCTCTGTCCTCCCGATATAAATAAATAAAAACCAGCAGGTCTGCTTGCTTGCTCGCTCTCTTCATTGTTTGGGAGCGCGCGGGTAGCTGATTACCACGCACACATCATGCAGACACGCTCAGTAATGGTAGCGATCTTTAAATACCACCATCTTCCTGAATCTATTGAGCTCTACTGGTCAACTGGTGGATCGAAGCAATGGTTTCACAAGATCTCGCCGCAGGCGTGAGATAGATTTCCTTCATTTATGTCGATCGATCGTTGCGTGGCTCCAGCTAGCGAGCGAGCATTTTCGGCAACTAAATCGAGCATGCGTACTAGGTTTTCCCAAGTTTTCGTGCCCATTGAAACTATCCATCTTCACCAATTGCTTCACATAGGAGTACGTACTAATGCCATCGATGGGACAACACCAATTAGTCAGGCTTTCACTGCCAGCAAATTTCACCGGGACAGCATCTGCGTCGAAACAGATCCAGCACGAAATTGGCAATACGAGAGAGCAGGAAAACTGACAGGAGCTGATGCATGCACAGCAAGCCACACACATGCGATTATGCGAAGCAAGCGGTCGACAGAATCGACTGATGCAACCGGCGATTGATGCTGCATCGCTGCCGCTACCAAAAGAGGATAGAACACACGAGACCTCAGAAAGGCTCGATCAGCAGCTCAAGCAAAGAATTCTGATCATTCCCGAGGCAGTAGGCGGAGGAGCGGATCACCAAGCTATACGTACTAGGTCGCTCGGTGTCGTACCCTCTCCATGGCAGAGCTAGGGCAAGCCATTCATTGCCACTGTACAGCACGGCCTGCATGCGCTCCGCAGCCGCTTCCTTCCACGTGTTTTCAGAGCCCCACGCCAAACCATGCACGCACATACGGCCGCGCGCGTCGCAGCACTACTACTCCGGCCCTACAGTCCCAAAATGAAGATAGTACTCCTACTCACCCACTCCACAACCGTTGTTTGTGGGACATGCCCGTTTCTCGTTTATTCGCTTGTTCTGAATGAATGAATAAATTTTTCGATGGTATTGTTTGTGATTAATTTCCATGCAAATGTGTGTGATCAACTTCCGTTGCAGTTTTTCTCCATTTGCAGGCCATGAACTGAGAAGATGAGTTCTTCTACAGTGAATTTCTAGAATCACCTTCGGGAGATGATTCGACGGTGAAGGCATGTTGATTGCCGCAACTCTTAGAACATGAAGAATGAGATGCATTACCAAAGTTCAAAGATTTTACACCAGGCCAAAGAACACACCGAAAGACAACGGAGAGTTTCATCGCCTACACACCTCATAAAAAGCTAGAACCCTAGTTTTCATTCAATCTCGCCAAGTTCTTTGTCCATAACTCGGTGAGATCCTTCAATTTAACCTTGTACTCGTGATCTTACTAACAATGCAAGTTTGACCACAAATGTGTTTTGATTCCTTACCTGTTGGCCTGAAGCTCTTAATGAAAAACGTATTTTTAATCCTTCCGAAATGCGTTTACTCAGGAAGCTAAAAATTGCTCTTCCACATCTGGCCCGTCAAGTAGGAGCATTTCGTCTCAAATAGATCAGATCTATACCCACACTTCTAATGCATCATGCTGAGATGGCGACCTCCGCATCCGCTGCCAAGGACCTCACGTCCATGAGATATAGTGTGTGTTGGCATGTACTACACAACCAGCTAGCAACAAATAGGTTGCCAACACACGATGAGCCGCCGGGACCCGGAACTCACAGCCCCACCGCCATGTCACAGAAGTGGCACCAGAAATAGCTCCCTTCGAAGACGATGATTCGATGATTCAGACTTGGTTTGCGGTAACTCTCTGAATCCTAGATACGTCTGCAGCATTCAATATACCGTTGCACACACCCATGATCTCGATGCCACCTTGTTTAGAAGATAATCTCTGAGGAGCGATGTTTCTCTCACCTCACATAAGAAGATGACAAATCCCGAGGAAGTCCTCCACATATGCGGCGGAGCCTCGACTTATGAGTCCAAATCTTAGGCTAAGGTCGTCTATGATTCTATCTTAGCTGGCTAACCCTCACCTTATCCCTACTTTGGCCCTGGGCTGACTTGTTCATGACCTTCACAGAAGATGATGACCGAGGACTTGACTCGGACCCGGGAGAATATCCACAGCTGGTGTTCTCAAGCATAGCTAACTCTACTTTGGCTTAGTTGTAATTGACGCTGAATGCTCCTTGCACGCTGATCACGGCAACAACCCTTGACGGACGGCAGATCCCATGAAGTTGATCCAACCTGTCGCCAAGCCATCCGCGGGATTATCCTAGGCACACCACCGAATCGCCCTCAAACAGATCACTGCTGTGTCACATTTAAATACGATACCAACTTCGACACCAGAGGTGCCTCTTTGAAGTTATGGACCTCAACTGACGTATAATGCTATACTCAAAAGTTGTGAACTATTGTTTCGCTCTATGTCACGGAATAGCAACAAAGTTCAATATTGATTGCACCAAGCACTACCAACTTTGAACGAGTCATGTATCAGTTTTGGGCCTTGAGGCTTGAGATATTTGACCATTGATTCGATCACAATTTGACTGGAGTGAGGCCGGTGTAACCAGATAAAGAATCTTTAGCCAATGGCTCCCAACTAATGTGAGCTATATAAGGGAGCTAACCCTAATAGCCCAAGGTATGAATTTGAGATATCAAATCAACATTCTTACACTTCGTTTGAAAGTCTCCTTTTGTTCCTGAGTGTCATCTTAATAATTGAGGAAATCTTTGTGAGTGATACTAAGCTCAGTCGAGCACCAAAAGGAGCACCTTTCGAGCCTAGGGATCTTGATATATTACTCTTGAAAACTTCGGCATCTCCTAGCTTGCTAGGAGTCGATTGAGACCTTCCATCTCGTGGGAGGACCTCGAGATGCACTATGAGTAATTAGCAAAATTCTGCAGGATCCTTTCTCAAGGAAGAAAGTGAGGTATAGGTGACTTCAGGCAGGCGTGCCTAGCACCCCGGCCCAACAAATACTACAGTTGTCGCCAACACCTTGAAGTGTGGGACTCTATCACTGGCATGTCTATTTTATTGCATCCTTGTGTTAGATATATTTAGTTTTCTTGTTTCTTTAGTTTTAATGGATCAAAAAGTTAGAATTTTGGTAATATCCAATCAAGCATCCTCTACCTTGATAGACCTCGAACATTCAATATGAGAGCAATGTCTTGACTTGCTATTGATATGGTTTGGCCACAAAGGGAGAAAGTTATGTCAAATTACTGAGATATTAGGAGTCATACATCTATCACGGTTTTTATGGTACTAACTATACTTCATGGAAGTACAAAATGAGAAGTTCTAATGAAGAGATCTAGGAAGTCTTTGAACGACGTTCCATCTCGAAGCGAAGAACAAGCACCTCAACTCACATGCATGTGATGTGCTATTCACCTCCCCTAACGACGATGAGTGCAACTACACCAATGACATTGACTGCAAAAAATGATTCGGGACACTCTGAAGAAGTCTACAACACACTGACTATTTTAAGAAGCTGAGGACTGATGCACTAAGAAGCAAGTTCCAGCACTTCAAATCCGAGAAGGATGAAAGTCTTAAAAGCTTTGACTCTTGTTGACTACTCTAACCAATGAGACCCAAGGGCTTGGCACCAAAGATGTATAGGATCATTTTATTGTGAAATGCTACTCATGGCTCTCGATGAGAACTATGATACCTTGTGCACACTTACCGCCGAGAGGCCACATTTCAAGACGCCTCCCGATCCAAGTGCTCGGAAGAATAAATGCCCATAAGACCACCCTCACTAAGAATCAAGAGCTTTGTGACATGGTTTCAAGATCAATAAGCATCGTGGCATTGGGTAAAAGATGGTCTTGTCTCATCAAACGCTGAAAATCGACCGTTGACTGCCTTTCAAGGACAAAGCAGGCTATCGTGTTTCATCAAATTCGCTACAGTCAAACAGGCGAATGGATCCAAAGGGAGCGCAACCGACCTGGTACCGTTTGCATGCTATACTTTCTACAAAGTTAATTTTCCAGACAAATTAAAAGTTAATACTCGTCATGCCGCCCAAACGCTTGTGCCAGCTAGTCACACGTCATCGTAACCTGCCGTTGCGCTGTGATCTAAGCACAAATACACACCTTATTGATGATGGGCGCGTTATAGATATCATCCTTAATGTTAGATTTCCTTCTATATTTACCAAAACACACAAACAGTAAGAAAATCTGACAACTGTGTTTTACCAAAACCTCTTGATTTATGCGAGGACGAATGGACCTACTTGGAGCACGGCTAGCCAACAGTGCTCCTTTACATGTTATACTTGACACAAAGTTACCCTCCATGCAGAATAGTTGATGGACTGACGGCGTGCACACCACCCACATTTTTTTTTTCTTGAGAGCAAGGTCTCAACTTTTCAAAGCTTCTACTCTAGTTAGTTGACTACTCTCACGAATGAGATCCAAGGGTTGGCACCAAAGATGTATATGATCACTTTATTTCGAAGAAGCTACGTATGGCTCTTGATGAGAACTATGATACACTGTGCACCCTTATCGCCGAGAGGCCACATTGGAAGACACCTGCCTGATCCAAGTACTCAGAAGAATCAACATCCACAAGACCACCCACACCAAGAAGCAAGAGTTTCGTGACATGGTTTCAAGATCAAGAAGTATCGTGGCATTTGTGATAAAGAAGGTCTTGTCTCATCTAACATCGAAAAATTCACCATCGAACATCTTTCAAGGAGAGAGCGGGCTACCGGGTTTCAGCAAAATCGCTAGAGTTACAAACGGGCGAATGGATCCGAAGGAAGCGCAACTAACCCTGCACCGTTTACATGCTATACTTGGTACAAAGTTAATTTTCCAGACAAATAAAAGGCAATACCTGTCATGCCGCCCACACGCATGTGCCAGCTAGTCACACGTCATCGTAAGCTGCCGGTGTGCTGTGATCTACGCAAAGATATGCACCGTATTGATGCTGGATGCGTTATAGATATCATCCTTAATGATAGATTTTCTTCTATATTTACCAAAAACACACAAACGGTAAGAAAATCTGACAACTGTGTTTTACCAAAACCGTTTGATTTACGCGAGGGACGAATGGACCTACTTGGAGCACGGTTATCCAGCAGTGCTCCCTTACATGTTATACTTGACACAAAGTTACCGTCCACGCAGAATGGTTGATGGCGTGCACACCGCACATATTATTTCTTGAGAGCAACCACATATGTCATTAATTTAAAATTAAGTTACATGAACAAACACACGTGGAAATGACCCGGGGGTGTGTGTGCACTAAGTCGATAAGGACGCTGCATAGGTACCATCTGATCTGGTACGTTTGTGATGGTAGCACTCTCATCGTGTGATGGCACGACTGGGTAGCAGAGAGCTGGCACACGAGGCCCGCCACCCTGCTCACGCCCCTCCACAGCTTTTGACCGCGCGGCGACACGGCAAGCCCGGACACGAAATCCCCGGTGCCGTTCAGCGTTGCCGCCCACGCGCTCCGGCCCTAGCCCTCACGCTCCCATGCACCTTTAAAACCCCTGCACCCCACCCAGACCCAAGGGCACACAGGCGCAAACCTCTAGCCAAGATCCATCCATCCTCCTCCTTAGTCGCTAGCCATGGAGAACGTCGAGCACCCCCACCAAGCCGCCACCCGCCTCTCCCTTTCGCTCCTCCTCCTCCTCGGTCGGCGCCGCTGTCCCCGGACTCGGCCACCGCGGAGGCGCTGGCGAACGCGCGGTGGACGCCGACCAAGGAGCAGATCGTCGTGCTGGAGGACCTGTACCGGAAGGGCATGCGCACCCCCACGGTGGAGCAGATACAGCTGGTGACGATGAGGCTGCGCGAGCACGGCCCCATCGAGGGCAAGAACGTCTTCTACTGGTTCCAGAACCACAAGGCCCGCCAGCGCCAGAAGCAGAAGCAGCAGACCTTCGAGTACTTCGCCAGGCAGTTCCACCGCCCCCAGCCGCTGCCCATGCTCCACAGGCACCCCGGCCACCCCTTCCCCCGCGCCACCCCGCCGTCGCAGATGATGACGATGCAGGCGCCGCCGCCGCAACACCCTGCATGCAACGGAGGAGAAGGTATAAATCCCCGCCATCGCTACCCTTCGACTACAGCAATAATTTACTAAGTCTTCTTTTGGCATGTATGTCTTGATGGATTAGCTTCTCAAAGTTCTGTGCGTTTCGTGTCGTAGCCTGGCTTTACATTCGGGTTTAGCTGGAAAGGGTATGCATCTAGGAATTGCCATTTTAACTCACGGCGTTTATGCATCTGGTAGTACGTGGTCAAAGCTGATCGGCTGTTTGTGACGTTTCCATCAGCTGTTTTCTTTCATGCATGAAAAAAGTAGATCTCCTGGGCGAGTAACACCCGGTGTACGTTGACCCATAATATACATGGTCGCCGTTTTAGCGAGAGACATGATGTAACATGGTTGTCCTATTAGTTCTCTGTGTTTTGTGCTGTTCCTTCTGCGGTATGGATGTATCCATTCCATGCACACGCTTGCAGCTTGCTTGCTCTGCTTCATCTTCGTCTTCCTCACGATGTGCATGCATGCATGGCCCTGCTGCTTCTCTTCCCTTGTCTTCGGTCATAACACCTGTCGCTTCTCCTCTTACCGCTTCCTGTAGAGAGTGTCAGTGGAGAACCTCGCAGTCATGGTCCGCGATTTAACGTTGCCTCCCTATGTAGCTGCTGCTGCTACCCTTTTGTAGCTCTTTTAATCTTCTGTGCCCCTGCGCCGGCCATGCATATGCCCCAGGTTCAAGGAAATTTACTCTCCTAGCTTAGCTACCACCGAAGAGGCCAGACAAGGCCTTCCACACCAGTCCTTTGCTAGCTGCTTCCGCTCCCATGCACCTTTAAAACCCCCGGCACCCCACCCAGACCCAAGGGCACACAGGCGCAAAGCTCTAGCCAAGATCCATCCATCCTCCTCCTTAGTCGCTAGCCATGGAGAACGTCGAGCACCACCACCAAGCCGCCACCCGCCTCTCCCTTTCGCCTCCTCCTCCTCCTCGGTCGGCGCCGCTGTCCCCGGACTCCGCCGCCGCGGAGGCGCTGGCGAACGCGCGGTGGACGCCGACCAAGGAGCAGATCGGCGTGCTGGAGGACCTGTACCGGAAGGGCATGCGCACCCCCACGGCGGAGCAGATACATCTGGTGACGATGAGGCTGCGCGAGCACGGCCCCATCGAGGGCAAGAACGTCTTCTACTGGTTCCAGAACCACAAGGCCCGCCAGCGCCAGAAGCAGAAGCAGCAGACCTTCGAGTACTTCGCCAGGCAGTTCCACCGCCCCCAGCCGCTGCCCATGCTCCACAGGCACCCCGGCCACCCCTTCCCCCACGCCGCCCCGCCGCCGTCGCAGATGATGACCATGCAGGCGCCGCCGCCGCAGCACCCTGCATGCAACGGAGAAGGTATGAACCCCGCCAGCTCTACCCTTCGGCTATAGTAATTTATTAAATCTGCTTTTGGCATGTACTTCTTACTACCTTCTCAAGGATTTGTGCGTCTCCTAGCTTGGCTTTACATTCGGGTTTAGCTGGAAAGGATATGCATCTAGGAATTGCATGCCATTTTAACTCACGGCGTTTATGCATCTGGTAGTCAAAGTTGATCGGTGTTGTGACGTTTCGATCGGCTGTTTTCTTTCATGCATGAAAAAAGATAGATCTCCTGGGCGAGTAACACCCGGTGTACGTTGACCCATAATATACATGGTCGCCGTTTAGTTCTCTGTGTTTTGTGCTGCTCCTTCCTGCGGTATGGATGTATCCATGTCCATGCACACACGCTTGCTTTCCCTGCTTCTTCTTCTTCTTCTTCTTCTTCCTCACGATGTGCATGCATGGGCATGGCCCTGCTGCTTCTCTTCCCTTGTCGGTCATAACACCTGTCGTTTCTCCTCTTACTGCTCCTGTAGAGAGTGTCAGTGGAGAACCTCGCAGTCATGGTCACGCGATTTAACGTTGCCTCCCTATGTAGCTGCTGCTGCTACCCTTTTGTAGCTCTTTTAATCTTCTGTGCCCCTGCGCCGGCCATGCATATGCCCCAGGTTCAAGGAAATTTACTCTCCTAGCTTAGCTACCACAGAAGAGGCCAGACACACGGCCTTCCACACCAGTCCTTTGCTAGCTGCTTCCTCTCCCATCTATAAGAAATTCTATTTAGGAAGACGAAACATTTGTTGTTGGTCCAATGGTGGAAGGAAGCGTTGTCAGCCAATCCAGAATGGGGAGTAGCGTGGTTCATCCATCATCGTTGTCCATGAAATTGATTTATGTTTGCATCTGTGTACAATGCATATAGATCCATGGAGCAGTAAGATATATACAAGATCAATGAGATTAAAAATCTAAGGAATGTGTGTATGTTTAGTTCGTACTAACAAGTTTTCCATTGGATCCACGCTCCTTCCGTTGCAGTGATGTACAGGCAGCAGCAGCAGCAGCAAGGCTACGTGACAACTGCGCAAGCCGTGGCTCATGCAACCTACTACACGCAGACGCAGCTGCCATCGCACTACCCGCGTGACAATGTACCGGCGCAGCATACACCATCCGGCTGGCCAGCTCCGACCAACGCCGGCACTCAACAGCAGCTGCGCGCCCTGCTCCACGCTCCGTCCACTGGCGGCTATGTGCAGGCAGCAGGCGCTCGCCCCGTCCAACCCCAGACCCTGAACCTGTTCCCACTGCATCCCACCTTCGCGCAGCGTGAGAAGACGCGCCGCCCTGGGACGGCTGACTCCGCGATGCCGTCCACCTCCGCGTCCTTCTCTTGGGAGTCCGAGAGCTTGGAGAGCCACAACGGCGAGGCCTCGGTGCCGTTCTTCAACTTCTTCAGCCTCAGTTCTTGAGGCCACTGATTATGTGGAAGCCGCAGTGAAGATGATGCATGATGATCAATTGCCGTCTGGGTTTGCTTGAACTGTACCGATTTCTTGTAAGCTAGCTATCTCTCTGGTGGCCGAGGGACTGAGTGGATGGGCCCGTTGCGTTTTGGGATTTTTATTTGCGATATGTTGATTAAATTATAGTTACAACAAACATGTACTGCTTCATCAACCTGAAGCGTGCATCGGAAAGAGATTGTTAAATTCCATTTAAGTAATTCAGTTAAAATTTCTTAATTGCAAGGTGTACATTTTTTTTTAGGGGAATTGCAAGGTGTACATGTTGTCTCAGTTTTTGCTCGTTTCGTCATGGGCCTAGATAAGTAGATGGTATCAGTTTTTCACACGGTTGAGAACTCCTGAAGGCTGAAACTGAAAGCTCAAGGCCTAGATAAGTCTATGTCTGATATGCGTAAGGTGTTAGGCCGTTAGTAAGAAAAGATCAGTGACACTTCCATAGGGCCTTTAAAGGCCCAAACATTTGAGCTTGGTAGCCGAAACACTTCCGCAAAGGCCCTAATGTGTTAGCGGAAACCTAAAACGTCTTGCGGCTTACGGGGACCTTGTTTTCAACATGCGTAGGGTGAGCTTCTGCAAGCAAATTGTGAACGCATCAGAGGCTACTTACCAAAGTGAAGGAGTTATTCAAATTCTTCTTGTGCAGAAATCGATAGTTTGCAAGCTATGTTTTCCATCATGTATCGCCATTTTTAGCATATTTGTGTGCGAACTTTGTTTTATCCTTTCATAAAGCTTCGTTATCTAAAAAAAAAAGCAATGGCCTCCATGAAACCACATTTTCTTCCAAAGTTGTTAGTGTTTACCACCGACTCCGACAACAATAACCTGCCCAACCTTATGCATCAACATCGTTTGTATGCCCACATCGGTTGTGGGGGTTGGGGGCTCTATTCTCCATAGTGGTGCAACATCACCATTTACTTAGTCCCACACTTCCACACAAGGTGGTTCACGCTTCACATGACACCTAATTTGTCGTGCGGCGTGTCAGGCTGCCTCACGTGGTCCTCCCACAATGGGCCATGCATCCACGTCACTCACCCGACTTTCCAACAGGGTTCACGCTCCCCGTCCATGTCCACCCGTCGATGCGCCCTCTGCTCGGGGGAGGCTGGGACACATGGAAACCTTGTGATCATGTGGTAAACTTGTGTCGTTCCAGTATGCATGGAAGCCACTAGAAGAAGAAAAAAAAAAGCTAAATGCTTTCCAACAAATAGCATAGGTGAATGAACCGCTCCGAGAGGCATCGACGAAGTCCTAGATACCTGTCATGAAAACCTAACATAGACAGGGCACATGGATTTTGTGCGGATAGTAAAATCCTACCAAAGAATGGCAGTTCCAAGGCAAAGATAGCATATTTTCCATGGGTCATCACCAGGTTCAGAATACATGGTAAATGGTATAGTCAACTGTTCCATTTCCTATTGACACATAGGTTCTTTGTTCAGAATTTGAACCAAAACATGTACACGTAACAAACAAATCATTTGAGATGCTATAATGGTCTATACCTATGAGAAGGAAAGTATAAGTTGTGAAATAGGTATGTAAGCGTGCAGTAAAAAATGCTAAAGGCCTTGGTGTAGTGGAAAAGCCCATGTAAACGATTCCTCATCGAGAAGTCGGGAATTTCTATCTATGGACATTAAAAGATGTTGTGCATCTCGGCGTCACACGCATCTATGCAGATGAATGAAGAGAGTTCATACTGTAAGAAACCGAAATGTGTTTATAGACTATTCATAGTCGTAACATACCTACATATGGGCTGCATTGTACTTTTATCACTACACAGATGTGGCAGATAAAACAACATCACAAATTCGCAGTACCGAAAACAAAGCTAAGCATCAGCTCTTTGTACATGCCAATCGGCGATCGCATATAAAATTCTAAATTCACTTTTACCACCACAAAAAAACAGAACTACAACTGAACGCCAAATTTTCAGGACCAACAGAGACGGAGAAGCTCCTACAGAAGGAGAAGCTCCTACAGAAGAGACAGTAATAGCATAGGAAATTTACTACACCATTCAGGAAAGAAAAACAAAGAACCACCATCATTTCTACTGGTTATATACTGCTTTGTTACTCAGCAATAGGATTGCACTCTGATTGGTTTGCATCAGAAAGCTATGATTTACAACAAAGCAATTCTCCAAATAGATGAATAGTTTCTCTAGCACTCTTTTAACAAATTGAAGCCTAAAACCCTGGAAAGTGCTGCTCAGATTCTTCAGTTCTCTCACAGTATGGACACCAGCCACACGTACTTCTCACAGGTATGTTTGGTCCAACCAGCCAGGATGAACCTGCCACAATCATCTCATATCGCATAAACAGAGCTTCATGTCCGACTTCATCGAATGCCCCCGTCTGTCGTTACCACGAATTACCTGGGCTTTGACCCTGACTACTTCTGAGAAGGTGAGTTCAGACCGACGCCCAGTTCTTAGGGCAACTCTTCTGCACGACCACAAAGTTATCGTTATATTAATGTTGACAAAACATACGCCTACAAAGAGGAGCCTTATTTAACATTTCCATATACATCTATACTACTATTAAAAGAGCAAACATGTTGGGATACTTTAAATCTTGTCCGTTTAATTTTCGATCAACGGTCCAGATTGTCCCGATGTCGAGTAGCAAACACTTTTGATCTTGTCCGTTTATTTTTCGATCAACGACCACCAAACAACTTTGACCGGTCCAACAGTTTTTCCCATCCTTATTATGTTGGATCCGTTCGTTCTGAATCTAGGGAAAAGGAAAAGGAGACGCAAGATCAATTCCCGGTGAAAGAAATCAGATCGGCCCAACCAAGAGCAACATACACGGAAAAGCAAGGTCAGATCCCCCGATGGAAACAAAATTGGATCGAGACCAATGTACAACCCCTGATCTCACCCCAATTTATGAATAGATCTGATTTCTTAAGAGACCTAATCCAATGACGTATACGTGAATAGCGTAATGGATGCCGACCAATGGTCGGACCTGCCGTCGAAGCTCATGGGCATTGTTTCAGGCACCTGCCGTTTGTTGCCGACCTCAGCCGCCTTGGTACGGTCTATCATCAGCTCTAACATCAAATTGTTGCCACCATCGCGGCAGCAACATGTAGAACGGCCAGAGAAGGACCAAGCGAGGTGAGTGGCTATACAGGCTTTATGGAGAAGCCGCGGAGCTGGCCGGGACGCAGCTACAGCCATGGGAATTCACCGCGCATTTGTGGAGCTCATCCGCCAGTCCGTTAAGCGCGCGCACCTGCGCGAGGAACGACGACGTGGAGGAGGTTTCGGCCACGAACGCACCCATGACGGACCCATCAGCACCGGCTCCACGAAACGCCGCCCGCGACCATCACTAACCGCGCCGGCAGCAGGGTCGCCGAGCCGCGCCTCGACTGCTGGGCGCGGCGGCGAACGTCGTGTCCAAGCACCGTGTCCTGGAGCCATGCGTTGGACAGCCCCACGGCCACCGTGCACATCGCTGGCCGCGCCGGCTGCAGGGTTGCCGAGCCTCGTACTGGAGCCGCGCGTCGAATCTCCGGCGCCGCCGCGCCCAGCAGTCGCACCTCCTGCTCTGGTTGCCTTCCCGACGAGCTCGGAGGTCCTCGCCTTTGCCCGGCCGCCACCTCTGACGACCTTGTCACTGATTACTTTGCCGTCCTCTGGCTGATGCGATGAGTATCCTACACCATGACCCACATGGGCATCGAGCGGCGAAAGGATGGCCAACTAGCAACTTTTGCTTCATCTCGAGAAACGTCCATGGCGCCGCTGCCATGGAACCGCTGGACTACGATGTAGTGGAGACATGAGGATTCGGCCTCCAAGGACTACGGTGCGCCTGGTCCGCTGTACTGCTCTCCGTCGTCACGGTGCAACTATCCGGCTATGTCGTAATCCATATAGATCTTGGTACTCTCTTTTCCTACTTATAATTCACACCTTAAATCGTGAAAACGTGCGTTGCACGTACATGCCAACTAGTCATGTAAAACCTCAAACACCTTACAAGTCTTTTGTTATGAGTTTCTGACCACAGAGCAAGGTCTCCTATGCAGATGCGATGTACTAGTGGAAAACACACCCTACAGCACATACAGTTCACAACTACATCTAAAATAAGAGAAATATATGATCTTTGATCTGACTCTGAATCAGTGAATGGGAAGGTAACATGAATGTACGTATTCAATGATAATTACCTGCATAATTTCAATACGCTGCCTGTATCAACAAATACTTGAAAATATATCCTGGTGAAAAACACCACAACTACACGAGGTAAAATAATGACATCAATATTAAGATGTCTGCTATTTAGCCAGTCAAACTAATAAACTTGCATGCACAACTAATTAGCATAACTAGAAGATGTGAGTTACTTGACAGGTTTCCTTCATTCAAAATACTTACCATCTCCTCTTTTTTTTAAAATAATACTTACCATCTCATACTGTGAGATCAATTGACCTCTGACTTTTTTCCCCATGCATACCTAAAGATAATGTTCTAGAGCAAGAAAAACGATTGCATATAAAATTCCGCATCTATATATATCTCGAGACTGACATTGAAGTGAAAAATAACTTTGCTGGTTCGTAATTCAAAATTTATAACTTCCTTGAGGTCCATGAGCCCTTTTCCAGGTATGCAACAATTAGTAATTTCAGAAACTAGGGCTTTATTCAAGGTGAAAATTTGAGAAATGGAGCCTTCATTGAACATTGTGTTATCTTCATTGAATGATATATTCCTACTTGAATGTTATAAAATGTACTGATGCTCCATTAAAGTGGATGTGGCCAGGAATGAATTTTGACTGATGTCCTAATGGATAATTACACGTTATTTTGAGAAGTGGTCCAAACTGAAGGAAATCTCAAAGTAGCAAGTACTTTCCTCTGAATGATTGATAAATTGTATTAGTAAAAGTATGCTTTATGGGATAATAACTATGTTATAAGCACCCTTTAGCTGAAAAGAATCAGACATTTCCTCTGCTTCAACGCTTTCCCACTTCGCCCTGCTAACTGGTAGCCCCGTAGGATGATTGCATATTCAGAATAAATATTGCCTACCTTGGGAGTCAGAAAAGATGAATCGCTGAGGTATCCGCGACATGCTATATGACTAATAGTGGTTGACCACCTTGGTTCACAAATCACCATGATCTAATATTATTCAGTGTTCACCATCATATGTTTGTTGTTCATCTTTTTGGACACTGAAAAAGAGGCCATTGTATTGATCGTCTCATAACAACATAGTCTCCGGTAATACAGTAACCAAGAGCTCTAACAAATACATATCCTCTGGTACAATGGCAACAAATCTGGGCATTGTGGAAATCTATAGGCGATGGTGGGCAAAGACAAATTGCTTGTTTGGTCATGTTATATCCAGTTTACCATCGTATAAATAAATTAATGATAAACAAAATAAAAGCTCGACCTGTGGGAATTAGCACCTAGGGCATTTTCTTTAAGAAGTGAGGAACCCTGCAGACGCAGGGGAGGTGCCAACACGCAGAGATGCGCTCTAGCGAACCGAACATCGCTAGGTTCTCAAATAAGATATTGGACAAAAATGACAAGAATTATTAGACCTTCCTGTGAATGACACAACTTTCATGCTTAGTAATCTAACATCCTTTAATCAATTAAATCAACTCCGACTACATTTTAGCTTAGCTTCGGCAGCTACTGAAATTTAATGCTTAGTGAGCAAGTGCTACACCCTCTATTCGATTTTGAGTTACTAACTACACAGTTGATTCCGAAAGCTCAAGAATCCAAAAGATTCATGGTTTTCACTTCCACAAAAATGTAAGAACGTAATAAGCTATATGGTACAAAAAATTCAAACTATATATTAATGTTACAGAATACAGTCTGGCTAGTTATGTTGCTCGATAGTACAATGTTGCTATTTCCTAATTTTGCGCATTTCCACCAAAATTCACCATGGATATCGCATGGTCGCTTTAGTAATTACTAACTTTCAGAAAACTGTTTGTCAGCAGATCAAAACATCTTAGTGAATACAACTGATCTAGCATATGGTTCAAAAATATATATAACTGATCTAGCATAGATTAATATAAATATATGTAAGGTGATCCTTCATCACATCCAAGCATACAAATTTGCAAAAGCTAACCTTCTCCAAAAGATGTCGGATGACTGAAGGATGAGAAAAGTTGATCTCAGGTGGCTACATCCTACAACCAGTGGAAATCGTAAGATTGGATTTGTGTGCCGTGGTTTGCCCCACGGCTGGCTCTCGTTTATATATTCACAAAGGGAAGGTACAGAACGTGTAGAACACGAATACAAACATGGACGGTATCCATCGGATACGTACTCTACCTAATACACCCCCTCAATCTAAACCGTCGTGTACAAGGTTAAGATTGGAACTAAAACGACTAAGCAACTGACTAGACACAGGCTTAGTGAAAATATCTGCGAGCTGATCTCCTGAGGCAATGGAGCGTACGTCGAGAGCACCCATAGCAACCTTTTCGCGTACAAAGTGAAAATCAACCTCGATATGTTTGGTGCGAGCATGAAACACCGGGTTGGCAGACAAGTAGGTAGCACCCAAATTATCACACCATAAAACAAGAGACTTGGAGGAATGAGCACCAAGTTCCTTAAGAACAGACGGAATCCATGTTGCTTCAGCTGTACCGTTAGCAAGAGCCTTGTACTCCGCTTCTGTACTAGAGCGGGACACCGTGGGTTGTTTGCGAGAACTCCAAGATACAAGATTCGGCCCAAGAAAAATAGCAAACCCGCCAGTAGAGCGACGATCATCAGGACAACCCGCCCAATCAGCATCCGTATAGATATTCAGAAGAGTAGATGGAGACTTCTGAATCAACAAGCCAGTGGACACAGTACCCTTGACATACCGAAGGATCCGTTTAACAGCTTCATAATGAACTGTAGTGGGCTGAGCAAGGAACTGACAAACTTTGTTGACCGCAAAAGAGATATCAGGACGGGTCAACGTCAAATACTGGAGACCACCAACCAGACTCCGATATCGGAAAGAATCATCATCAGATAGACGGGTACCTTGATCTCGAAACAACTTATCTGAGGTAGACATCGGAGTGGGGACGGGCCGACAATCCTCCATGTGAGCACGATTAAGCAAATCCAAAGCATACTTATGCTGAGTCAAACGCAGACCTGCAGAATTATAAGTAGCTTGAATACCCAAAAAATAGTCAAGACGCCCAAGATCCTTGATAGGAAAAGCTTGTGCCAGAACGTGCACAAGTCGATCAACGCAACTGAGGAGGATCCCGCTATCACGATATCATCAACATAAACCAACATGTAGATAGTGACAGCACCCTGATTGAGGATGAATAGAGACGTGTCGGCCTGACTGGAGATAAAACCAAGCTCATGAAGCTTATCACTGAGCCGAGCATGCCACGCACGAGGAGACTGCTTCAGACCATAGAGAGCACGCTGAAGTTTGCACACATGCTGAGGGTAGCAAGAATCCTCGAAACCAGGAGGCTGCTGCATATACACGTCTTTCTCAAGAAAGCCATGAAGGAACACATTACTGATATCAATCTGTCGAAGACTCCATCCTCGAGACACAGCAAGCGACAAAACCAGACGAATGGTAACAGGTTTAACAACTGGACTGAAGGTGTCATGGTAGTCAATACCGTGTTGTTGAGTGAAGCCACGAGCAACTAACCGGGCTTTGTGCTTATCAATTGATCCATCAGGACGAAACTTGGTTTTGAAGATCCACTTGCTACCAACAATATTAGTGCCAGGAGGACGCGGAACAAGACGCCAAGTCTGATTGCGCTGCAGGGCATCAAACTCATCTTCCATAGCAGTACGCCACGCCGGTTCAGAGAGCGCGGTGCGGTGAGAGGAAGGAACCGCAAGAAAAGCATGGCGACGACGATAGGGATCATACCGGACAGTGCCATCGGTGAATATCTTGGGGCGATGTATGTTATTGCTGCGGCGAGTGACCCTGGATGAAGCAGCAGGTGGCAGAGGCGCAGGCGGTGCATCAGCTGCACCAGAATCCGCACGGGAGACGGACTCGCTCGTGCATGCAGGCGACGAGGCACTCGGGGACGTCGCCTCGTCCGGTTGCGCGGAGCCGTGGCGGAGTGGGCTGGAAGGCGGCCCAGTCAAAGACGGGCTAGAAGGCCCACCGCGTGTAGGAGAGGTCGGTCCAGGAGGCGTCGCACAAGCCTCAGGCGACCCTGGCTCGCTCGACGAGGCATGCAAGTCAGACGTAGCTGCACCAGTACGTCGATCTCCATCAGCTGGGACGGGTGCCTGCACAGGAAAATCACAAGAGATACCAGGTGGATCAAACGATAACAAGGACACGTCATAATTACGCATATTGGGACCCTGAATAGCTGGTTCTTGTGCCGGAAAAGACATCGGATGTAAGGAAGAGACGTCAACGACAACACCCGGTGTGGCAAAGGGAAATAGAGTTTCATCGAAAATGACATCACGCGAGATATAAATCCGACCGGTACTGTGATCGAGACATTTGTAGCCTTTGTGCATAGGACTGTAACCAAGGAACACACACATCTTGGAACGAAACTCTAATTTACGCGAATTGTACTTGCGAAGACTAGGCCAACATGCACATCCAAAGGTGCGAAGGAACGAGTACTCAGGAGACTGGTTTAATAACCATGTGATAGGTGGTAGGTTGTCGGTAACAGGGGAGGGCATCCGGTTAATGAGGTAACAGGCGGTGAGGAAGGCTTCATCCCAATAACGTAAAGGGAGAGAAGAGTGAGCAAGAAGAGCTAGCCCAGTCTCGACAAGGTGTCGGTGTTTACGCTCAACAATACCATTTTGTTGTGATGTGTGCGGGCATGACACACGATGGAGTATAACCGTACGGCGAAAGAAAGCATTTAGGCGATGGTACTCACCACCCCAATCGGACTGCACCGCACGGATCTTAGTGTTAAGAAAACGCTCAACATGAGTTTGAAAGAGATAAAAAATATCCTCTACATCGGATTTGTGTTTGATTAAATAAATCCAGCAATGGCGACTATAGTCATCAACAAAACTAACATAATATTTATAACCTCCAGATGAGGGTAAAGCAGGACCCCAAACATCTGTATGAACGAGTTCAAGAGGAGCAGTGGAAACACGACTAGAACGAGTATAAGGTAATTGATGACTCTTAGCACGTTGACATGCATCACACACTGATGACTCAAAATCTGATGAACACGAAAGAGAATTGTTCTTGACAACACTTTGAACTACATTATTAGACGGATGACCAAGCCGTTGATGCCATTGCCTAGACGAGAGTTGAACACTAGCAGCATGCCGAGTAGATGAAGAAGACGCCCGATGAAAAGGAACATGATAAAGACCCCCCTGACTTCTACCTTGAAGAACGATTTTCTTCGTGGCCTTGTCCTTAACACAGAAAAATTCACGATGAAATTCAATGAAGACATCATTATCACTAACGATCCTATGAACGGAGAGCAAATTTTTGCTAATATCAGGAACATGGAGAATATTTCTAAGGTTAAGAGAATGCATAGGACCAGCTAATCAAGAGTGACCAATGTGCGAAATTGACAGACCTGCACCGTTGGCGACTTGAACTTGATCCCTGCCGTGGTATGGCTCATGAACCTGAAGCCGCTCCATGTCATGCGTGAGGTGATCGGTAGCGCCGGTATCCATCAGCCAATGAGGCTGATACTCGGGATGATTCTGGGTCATGGAGGCTGCGTTGCCGGAGCGAGGATCATTGCCTTGATGACCTTGATTGTACTTCCGGCAGTCCGGAGCAATGTGCCCCCAGATGCCACAGAACTGGCAGCGTGGACGAGGGCGCTTTCCTCCACGACCACCGTAAGGACCACCGCCACCACGGCCGCCGTTTGGGCCGCCACCGTTGCGACCTCCGCCTTGGTCGTAGTGACCAGCGCCGTGCGGGCCACCACCCTGGCCATGGTAGCAGCCTCCTTGGCCACCACCCTGAAAACCGTAGCCTTGTCCTCCCTGGTAGCCACCGCCGTAGCTACCATGATAGCCGCCTCCTGGATAGCCGCCATAGCCGCCACCGCCTCCTGGATAGCCGCCATAGCCGCCACCGCCTCCTGGATAGCCACCAGAGTGCTGACCACCAGGGCGATCTCTGCCGGTGTTGCGGCCATAGTCACCGCGGCGGGCGGCATTGGCCAAAGTGGAGTAGTCCACCTCATGCCCCGACGTGTCCAGCGTTGCTTCATGCGAGACGAGCATGGCGTAGAAGTCCGAGAGGTGGATAGAGGCGTTGGGGTTGGTGTTGGAGAAGACATTGAGCGATGCCTGAAGGGGAGCAAAGGCACTGCCCAAACCGGCCAGGATGTAATCAACCAGTTCTTCATCGGGCAAGGGAGCTCCGACGGTCGCCATGGCATCGGCGAATCCCTTCATCAGGTGAAAGTAATCGGCCACCTTCATGTCATGCCGCTGCGTCGTCACCAGCTTGCGACGGTAGGCACGTGTGCTCGCCCGTCCTTGGGCGGAGAACATGGAGGTGAGGAAGCTCCAGGCGGCGGCGGAAGTCGTGCGGCCGACCATCTGGGCAAGGATTTCTTCGGTCATGGAGCCGAGAAGCACGCTCAGGACGCGCTGGTCCGCGCACACCCATGCGGTGTAGTCGGGGTTCACGACGGTGCATGCTTCTGCGCCGGTGCCGGTGGAGATTGTCTTCGGCGGCGCAGGTGAACTTCCATCGATGAAGCCGAGCCATCCCGATCCCGTGAGGTTGGGTATGACCTGGGTTTTCCAGAGGAGGAAATTGCTCCGGTCTAAGCGGACGGTGATGGTTGTGGGCCCGCCAGCCGGGAGCGTGCCGGCGGCGGAGGAGGATTGGGCGCTGGACGTAGTCAGCGACATGGCGGCGGCGTGGTAGGAACCCTAGAGCAACGAGGCTCTGATACCAAGTGGAAATCGTAAGATTGGATTTGTGTGCCGTGGTTTGCCCCACGGCTGGCTCTCGTTTATATATTCACAAAGGGAAGGTACAGAACGTGTAGAACACGAATACAAACATGGACGGTATCCCATCGGATACGTACTCTACCTAATACAACCTACAGTACATGTCATCTCTAAGGTAACTATCTCCGGTTAACCCAAAATGAGCATACTAAATCTTGCGAGACTTAGTTGCCCTCTCAAAGACATCGACTATGACAGCAGGACAAGATCTTTTAAGTTGTGCATACCCTTCGCTTGCCAGCACAAGATCCATTCTATTCGCATTGAGGATAAATTCAACACAAGCATCTTTAAGCTTGCTGCAATGATGCTGGTCAGCCAGAGCTAATGTGGTGGCCACAGTACCAACATCAAGACTCCTGCAAAGAATGCCTTCGCAAATTAGCCTCAGCCTATCCATGGCATACTTGTCTGCAGCCACAAGCAAATGCTTAACCATTTCATTCTGGTCATTGTCGTCGAGATCATCCATGGAAGGCAGCGAATCAGTGTAGACAAAGTGAAGCAATGCCTTGAAGACAGCAGGCTGCATATCATCGACGGCAATCTTTCGTGTTCTCTTATTCCCCATCGGCCCATAAAGCTCTGCCTTGAACACCGGCGACCGCATTGCAAGGACAATCTTATGGGCAGAAAAAGACTCCCTTTCAACTTGGAATGTTACATCTCTTTCCTCCCCCGCTTCTAACAGTTTCCCAAGATGATCCGACAAATCGGAGGGCGACACCTGGACCTCAGATTCCAACGCGGTCTCCTCCACCAATGATTCATGGAAAACAGTGACCTCGCACTTAATCACGAGGCGGTCTTCCTGCAGGTACGGCGACGACTCCACGACTGTCCTCTTCATGAACTTGGGAAGCCCCTAGTTGGGTTCTTCGCCGCTGAAAACCATCGGTGGCTCCCGTTGGAACAACTTGGTGGTGGCCTGGTCCGTTGGGATGACCAGCCTCATGTCGAATCCCGCCCTCACCTCGACGTTCTTCATCATGAGCTCAAGGAAAACCGAGACATACTCTTTGCAGTCCTCTGATGCGCCATCGGGGTAGAAGATGATGCACCACTCGTAGCCGCCGACGGTGAAGGTTGCGGATTGAACCAATTTGCCTATGCCAAGGCCCTTGTGCTGGCTGTACCCAGTTATCTCGAACGTGTGAGTCGCCCGTGCGGTCCCTACGCTGGATCTTGATGCCGTCATCGTTTTAGCCCTCTGGGATCCAGCCATTGACTTCGCGTCGTGGAATTTAGGGCGGCAGTGGGGGCAAAGAAGGTTATTTTTTCTCCGATGGAACACGAAAGGCGACGTTGCAGAGGCGAGGAAGGAGATTTCTTTCGATGGACCTAGAAGGACTCTTAGAAATCGGAGAGGACATGAACTGAAATCGAATATTTCTCTACCGGGAGGAGTGCTTCGGTCGTGGGTCGAATGCCGTCCGACAAAGTGGGCCAATTTTCCTTCCAACTTAAGTGGGCCTGGAAAACCCAAGGATTATCGATCTCGGTTGGAAATCACTAGAAAAGGGTTCCCTTTGCGAAGGGAACCCAGCGAACCGTGGCGTGATGACAAGTGTCAGCTTCTCCCTTCACGCGGTACTCCGTGGGTGCTTAAATATGTGACAAGTGGCAGCACGAGAGAGTTTTGGTGGGATTTCTGTTTCTCCGTGCGGAGGGTTGTATGTGCATTTATTTTGAGATTCGTTTTTAAAAAATGAAATATCTTGAGAATCGTTTATCCAAATTACGAACCGTTTTCACTTTTGAGCTCGTCGCGTCGAGATCTTCAAAACTAGATCTCATGTTGATTGGTTTCGACGAACTTTTTTTTGTACTCCCGGTTATGTATAGTTTGTACAACTTGTTTTGTATAGTTCGTACTCCCACTTCTCTCTACTTTGTACTTCCTGTTTTCTATACTTTTGTACGATGAGAGAGAAGGGATAGTGAGGTGGGAGGACAGCTTTTCCCCTTTTATTTTTCTAAATCGAATTTTTAAAATGAAATATCTTGAGAACCGCTTATCCAAATTATGAACCGTTTTCACTTGTGAACTCCTCGCGTCGAGATCTTCAAAACTAGATCCCATGTTGATAGGTTTCGACGAACTTTTTTTTGTACAACCTGTTATGCATAGTTGTACAAACTGTGTCTGTGTAGTTGTACAACCTGTGTCTGTACAAACTGTGTCTGCGTAGTTGTACAACCTGCGCCTATATAGTTGTACAACTTGTGTTTGTACAACATGTGTTTGTCTAGTTGTACAATCTGTGTCTGTACAACATGTGTATGTCTAGTTGTACAACATGTGTTATGTAGTTGTACAATCTGTGTCTGTACAACATGTGTCTGTCTAGTTGTACAATCTGTGTCTGTCTAGTTGTACAATCTGTGTCTGTACAATATGTGTCTGTCTAGTTGTACAACCCGTGTCTGTCTATTTGTACAACATGTGTTATGTAGTTTGTGGTTATACACCGTTTCTCTATTTTATTTGTACATTTTTCCCTTTACTCGCCGTCTGTGCGTACGCGCTAGGATTCATATGTACACGGCAAGCTGCTCCTTGTACGCTTTCGCCGATCCAATTTTCCCTTTTTTTCTTGCCATCCTTGTGTAAGCGCTGGGCGTCTGGACGTGGGTGCATATATCAGCCAGCAGCTACCTTGTACGTTTCCAGCGATCCAACCTGCACGCAAAACCAGAAAGAGAAAAGCCAGCAGCTGCCTTGTACGCGCACGCGGGAGGGCACCCACCTGCATGCAAAACCAGTTACTTGCTCCTACCGTGCTGGTCCTCGCGTGCTCGCGTACCGCGCTGGTCCCCGTCCGATCGTGGACAATTTTGATTTCGCCACCTCGTGCAGTACACCACGTGACAGGCTTATATGCTCAAAAGTGCCCTTTTGAAAAGGAACCCTTTCTGTAGTCGTACCCATATCGGTTTCCTTCCTACTCCCCGCAGCCAGGTAAATCCTATATACCGCTTATTAGCAGCGTTTCGTCGTAGCGCCGCCCACAGCAGCGTTCTATTGGGCCGGGCCCAATTACATCGGCGCGGCGTTCTTCAACCTCACGAGCCGACGTCGGCGACGCCGCGCCGACGTCCAGGGAGGCGCGAAGGAGAAGGCGCCGGCGAGCCAGGACCGAGCCGGAGACGGGGCCAACGCGGCCAGCCGCGGCGGCGCCGACGTAGGCTCGGAAGCAACTTAACGATGAGGGGTGCAGACCGGCGGTGGGGGGCGGTTGGAGGAGGGCGGAACGGCGAGGCGCCGCGCGAGCGGAGCCGGCCGTGGGTGGCGGCCGCAGGCGGTCTGGCCGGCGCCGGCAGCGGGGGAATCGACGGGGAAAAAGGTTGGAGGTGAGCGGCGCTAGCACGAAACGCCACTAATAATCGGTATGTAGGACCTCCCCGCAGCCACTACGCTGCAAGCGAGCTGGAGTACTGGCTCGCCCGCAACACCCTACGCAATGGGCCGGCCTATTTTGAGCTCATTTTTTTCTTCATCTTTCCCTTTTCTTTTTCCTGTTTTTTTTTGGGTTTCTCTTCCGTTTATTTTAATTTTTTTTGGTTTCTCTTCTTTCCTTTTTCTTTCTATTTTCTGTTTATTATTTTCTCTTATTTTTATTTTCTCGTTTTCTTCTTTTCTTGGTAATACATGAATATATAATTACGAACCATTGAACATTTTTCTGAACCAGCAATTTTTTAAAACTATTAACATTTACTATTTAATTTAAACTACGAGACATTTATTTATTTTAACTCCGTGAATATTTTTTTTTCCTTGGGTTTTCTCGCCCATATCTCGGTCAACTAGATGATCAAATTTGTCCACCTGACTTGTTCCTCGCAGGTTTTACCCTTACCCAAGAGGTTGAGGACACTATTACATGGACACTGACGACAAACAGAACCTATTCGGCGAACTCGGTTTACAAGGAGTAGGGACTTTTTGCTTCCGAGCTCCAGTAAACCCTTCAATTTAAAAATTTTGAAAATTATATTTATGAGTTTCAAAAAAATTTGAAACAAAAATCTGGGTGTAGCAAATAGTATATTCCACGAACGTGTAAAATATCAACTCCAAATACTTTGTATTTTGAGGTATACAAAAATGACAAATTGTGGATCTAAATATGCCTATTTTCAAATCTCTAAGTTTTACCAGATTTTGTTATTTTTGTATAGCCCATAATATAAAGTATTTCGAACTGAAATTTCACACGTTTATGGGATACACCATTAGCTACACCCATGATTTTTTTCAGAATTTTTTGAAACTCACAAATATAATTTTCGAATTTTTTTAACTGGAGGGAGTACTGGAGCTCGGGAGCAAATAACACTTTCCGGTTTACAAGGCGCAATTCATTAGCTCCTCTTCATACTCCTTCATTAACATCGTTTTGAAGAATTGGGCCCTGTCCAAGTGTCGATTTTTCGTCTGGCTCGTGGTGCATAATAGGTTGTGACCTCTGACAATCTCGCCATTCGGAGATGGCCCTACCAGTCTACCTTCAAACTCAGCAGATGTTAGCCTGAGACGGCTAGGCACATGTTGTTTGAGTGTCGCTACTCGGGGCGTAATTGGCTGGCATCTGCCTCTAGGGAGTGGCGGGTCGACGGTTCTACAGTACTTGTAGGATTTGGCCGCAACTCCGTCCGTTCCCGCAAAGGCCTCAACAAGGCCATCATGCTAATCATTTGGGAGATTTGGAAAGAATGAACACGGGTCTCAAACAACATTTTTTCGATGACGTATGTTCTAATGCAGAAGATCAAATACGAGAGTAAGGATTGGATCTTCACCAGTGCATCACTTGAGCATTTTTTTTTCTCGTTTCTGACGGCTTATGTCACTCTGATTTGCTCCTTTTGTGTCAATATAAAAGGCAAAACTTTTGCCTCGTTTTGAAAAAAAATCTAATCAACTCTAAAATAGATCAAAATAACAGCACCATCGTTACCACGAGACTTCTTCTATTCTTCTGTACCAGAACATGATTATAAATTCTTCTATGGATTATACCAAAGAATTTAACAAAAAATCTGTCCTGTAAAAGAGGTTCAACTCAAGGAGATTATCCGTGTCCATCGCAATGTCGGCTATACAAAGCTAGCATACCTTGCAGAAATGAGCAGCCATTGATGCCGGAAGCTCTATGATATGGAGCGAGGTTCAGAGAATCAACCTTCAATGCAACAAGAGCAGTTCTGCCAGCGTCAAATAATGCCAAAGCCTTTGAAAGGTGTAGCCATTTTGTTGTTGTGATAAGTTATTCGATAAGAGACTGATGGACCAAACTAGTCCCACCACCTGTTAGCCAATAATTCATGGCTGCAGGTGCAGGAAGATTCTGCACTGTACATCGACTGGAGTGTGAGTGGCTTCCTCGCGTCTACTTGATTTGTAATGCTATTACAAGGCAGGTAAAAAAAATGCTCAAAAGTAAAATGCACAAGCAAAGCAAAGACACGGGACTTACTAGAACACAGACGCCTAACGCAGTCGTCGTCATTCATGAATGTGCAGCCACAAACTGTCAACTGAAGATACGATGTGGACTTTGTTGAACTCGTGTTGGGTTCTAACAGGTAGCTTGTTCATTCATCTACTTATAAAGAATAATGAAATCAGAAAAGGAGGCGTAGAGAGTTGTTGGGCTTCGGCTGGTTATTGACATCATCACATGATCGTCGTTGGTGTGAAGATCATTATCTGAAAACTAAAAAGGAAAACGAGGGCTTCCCCATGCATTTGGGTGGAGATGCATCTGTCTCGCGATTAGACGGGCACGCAGAGACGACGGGGATTTCGGCGACGGCGACGGCGACCGGAACCTAACCTAACCATCCGTATTTTGCTTCTGTCCTTGACACGCACACGTTCGGGTGTGGGTGATGAACTAGACCAGAGCCAAAAGATCTCAGCTTTCCCATCTGAAAGTGTACTGTGATGCACTACATCACGGTATACATTTTGAGTCACTTCAAAGTGCCCCAGAAGTGCCCCAAAATGTCTTTTAGGGGCACTTTTTTTAAGTGCCACATTTACCCGTGACTCTAAAAGTTATTGAGCCACTTTCAAATGTGCCCCAAGAAGTGCCCCTAAAAGTGTCCATTAGAGGCACTTGTACAAACTGCCCCAAAATACTTTTAGTGGCACTTCTACAAACTGCCTCAAAATACATTTAGGGGCACTTCTACTTTAGGGGCATTTAGGGGGCACTATCTCAAAGTGCCCCTAAATACTTTGAGGAGCTGCCCTAGGGCCACAGAATATTGTTGACATTGTACACTCAGGAGACAGAGAACACTGTTCAAGATTGATATACACACAGAACTAGAACAATATCCACAATGCCACACGAGAAACAACATGTTCAACGCCCAGAGATTCACAATGTACAATTGGAATGATAAGAACAGGTTAGAACATAAAGAGGATGAGCAACACAACTTAAACTTCACATGCCATACTTAATCCTCATGGCCCTTGTCTCTTAAATCTTCATGCTAATCAGAGGAACGATTAGAAGAGCTTCAACTTCTGCAAAAGAAAGAAACGTGCTTAATTATCATACATGCCAGTGTGTAGACCAAAATGTAAAATGAGAGAGATAACTTCATGGTGGTACAAAGTGTACAACTTCGTACTAATCTGTGTCGTTACTTAGAAATATAAAATGTAGACCAAAATGTAGCCACACATGCATGCTCTGTATTTATATATAGTGGAAATATTCATTTCTGAAAACTATTACCAAGTGAACCAACTAACATAGACATCATAGATAGCTGTGCCACTTAGCACTTATTGATACGTTTATGCAAGGTTCAAGCTAGGCTGCAATTTCTACCAAACAAAACCAGACACTTAGCACATCCATCTCAGACATACTGGCACACTATGCATCAATCTCGGACACAATCGAGAAAATTCAAATTTGATCAATAAGCAAAAAGCTGCATTCAATTCCATGGTTCTGAACACACCAGAGAAACTGTGTAAAATATTCCTAAAACAGCTTCAGAAAAAAGGGAAGATCAATGAACAGTGACTCGTCAAATACACGGTAGACTGGTAAGCTTCTTCTAATTGCATTCATGGCACTTTATATTCATGGATACAACATACAAGTTATATTAGTGTTTCTTGTCGAACCCTAACGATAACAATAGATCAAGGAAGAAATAAGGAATCATGAGAGCCAACGCAGAAGCAGAAACTCACCTAAACAACAGAGACGTAGATGCCACCATCGCATGGAAGCCGATGGCCGCTAGGGCATCGCAGAGTGACCCGTTAATGGTGGCGCTGTACCTGGAGTCAACCTTCCTGTACTCCTTACCTACAGAACACAATAGAACACGGTGACCTCACACACTCGGCTTAGCTTGTTCAATGAAGTTAATGCAATATGCACAATGTAAACAAGCTAATACAAAAGAACTTGAGTATATTCATTCTATAGCAAACAAATGATATAATGTTACATCCAGAGCTATATATTTTCTCGGATATGGTTAGCATCCACATTCATTTGAAATTTAAACATCCAAAGTTCCAAACATTTCCAGAATAAACAACCATATCAAGCCTCTGAATAAAAGGGTGGGATTGTACCATTTGCCTAAACTAGCCAATTAAACAATAGAAGGTCATACTTCAATCAACTATGAAAAGTAGCTTATTGTTATTAGCAACTTTAGAAAATATGGCCTTCGTAACTCGAAAAGACAAATGAAGCATTAGTAAGCATATCTGCAGATGCACATCTTGCAAGTTCAATGCATTTCCAAATATACTTTAGTTTTTTTCTCAACACTCTTTCAATACTATCAAATGCCACGACATCAACTCGAATACTAGAGGGTCATCGGATAACAATGCAAACTCCCACATCAAAATACTGGTATGCATATGTCACGACAGGAGTATAGTTTGAAAAGGCAAGTAAGAACTCAGGACAAAGAATTTTCCCTAACATCTCTCTTATGCCAATGATGAGAACCGTAGATCGGAAGAGACAGACCCGCAACCACACAAACGAACACAAAAACGGACTAGATCCCAGGAGATCTGTCGGACAAACGCCTCTGACCCTCACGTACCGTTTTGCTCTAATCTATTGGTAGATTTGTTGGCTTTATTCTTTGATTAACTCAGATTCGTTTACGATTTTCTTGAGGGCTTGAAAATTGAAACCATTGAATAATAACGCATCATCAAATGATTTAAATATCTCCCGCTCGGTGTAGCATATCATCAATTTCATCTAGATTAAACTCATTTACATAGACAACATTAGCATAGAAATCTATCTCTATGTGCAAATCATTCCCCGTGTTGGGGCTTTGCACATGATTCCTGTAACAGCCCCAAATTTGAGAACCTAAAAACCTGAGTAAAATTTCCACTTTTGCATATCATTCGTGCATCATGGCATCATTTGTTCAATTGCTCATGTTGAAACCAAGATTTGGACAACAAATTAAAACAAAAGGGAAATAAAAGCAATATCTGATTTCAAATCAAATTAAACTCAAATGAGTTGTTGGTGACAAAACCAACTCAACTAAACTCTATATTTGTCAAGGAAGTTCCAAGAGTTCTAAAGTACTATTTTGCAATTGCTATAAATTTCCAAAGGAGCAACATTTTGAATTTAGCAAAAATGCCTTAAACGAACCCTATGAACAATTGTTGTTCCAAACTTTTTATTTCAACATGCCAATTTTTGTGGTGCTTCTACTTGTTAGTGGGAGGCTACATGAATTTTGTCATATTTTCTAAAATGATTTAGTGCTCTAATAAAATCCCCAAAGCTGCTGGAATTTTTAAAAGAAACAGAGAGGACCAATCTGTGATGGAATAAAATCTGCCAGGGGGCTCTTTGTAAAAACTCCTTCTTCCTCCTCCTGTAGCGACTGAGGCGCTCTGCTCGTGCCGCACCACCGTCTCCCCTCGCCTGGCCTCCTCGCTGCCTCCACCTGCAGAAGAAGGGCACACGAGGACCACCTCCTCACTCACTGCCCCCACGCGCTCTTCTCTCTCCCTCTATTTCCCTCTCCATGGCCGAAGCACCACGCGAGCTGGCCGTGCTCGTCGCCGCCGTTTGAGGAGCTCCCGCGTAAATCGAAGCTTACCATCACCTCCGCCGTGCTCTCCTCTCCCTCCTCGTGGAAGGAATCGGCTGGAGACGCAAGGAATCGCCGCCGCCGTCCAGTTTCGTCTCCGCCCCCGACGAAGCTCCGCCGCCGGAATACGCCGCCGTCACGCCTCCTCCGGCCACCCCGACCTCCCCAACGTGTCCGTGGTGAGCTCCTGCCCTTGCTGGCCCCTCCTCCCTTCCTCTCTCGCCGTAGCCTCGCCGTGGTCCCGCCGGAGCCACCGTAGCCGTGCTCCCCATCGAAGCACCTAGCACGACCGGTCGTAGAGCCGGAATAACCGGCCTGGAGGCCGATCTGCTCTGGCCCATCGACGGCCTGTCAGCCGGCCCAAACCGGGCTGAGAGCCGGTTGGCTCTGGAGCCAGGCCGGCCTGTCAGCCGGCCCAACCGGGCTGGAGGCCGGTTTAGCGGATTTTTCCTGCGCTGTTTCTTTTTCCATTTTCTCCCTTTGCGCATGATTCCCGCTCCCCCCTCGCGCGTTAGGGACATCGACTCCGATGATTCGACTACTCCATCCCTCTCTCCCGAATACGAGTAATTAATTTTTATAGTTGTTGAAATTAAATTAATTAAACTTATAATTTAAAAGGGGAAGTTTATAAATGTAATAACTTTTGATCGGGACATCAGGAAATTGCGTGCCTTATACCAAAATGCTCAGAAAATCGTGAGTTATCCAGAATCATCATCATCATGCATGTTGATCACAATTACAATAATGTACTTCTAGTAGTATCGGAATCACTAAGTTAAATATGGGGAAATTCCTTCTCTAGTTGAAGTAATCCTTTCACCCCATTTAAATTGCTAGATAGCTTAAAATAAGTTCGATACATTAAATTGTCATGCCATCATGTGTTTGCGCATTGCATTGGTTAAAGCATGTGTGGTGATTGATTGCTCTTCCGTTGCTATGTTCGATAGATCAAGCAACCGGGGTTACACCGCAATACCCCGACGATCCCTACTACCAGCCGTATCAACAAGACAAGCGTAATCCCCCCTTTGAGCATATCTTATCCTATTTTCCGCAAGTATTTTCTCCACTATAATATTGCAGGAGGTTCCAAATGTCAATTTTATTGGATTAGAGTATCCCATAGTTGCATTAAGTTTCCGATGCCTTTACCTGTTTCCCTCCTATTATCCATAGGATTGTATTGTTGGCCTGAGATACTTAACTATGCTATGTTGATGCTTAGCCATGCTTAGTTAAATGCCGAGCTGTACGATGGATTGGTTCATGTTGGAAACAGGTGATGAATTGTTCAGATGATGGTGGAGAATTGTGGTGACAGGTAATAAGATGCTAAAGGTGGGGATGAGAGGCCACTGTGGTTGTGGTGCTTTGTCTCGTTCCCGTCGCCTAGGTGCGAGTTCTTTACCTCCCGAACCAAGACTGAGCGTGCAACCATGCGTGAGGCCTATGCAATTGCAGGAACCCTCATAGACTAAATAACTCGGGCGGGGCTAGCCAGGGTCCTCTAGTTCGGGTTCCATTTGCGCGTGCGTGATGATGGTGGGATGAACTGAGATGAGGATGGTGGTGTTAGGAAAATGAGTGGACGTGGGGCAGGGTGTTGGAGGCACTCGTGTCCTGCCGCCACTGATGATCCTAGAAAGTCCTTAACAAGGGAGAAGTCGACACCGCTCCCACCCAGCCGGCTTTCCAAGGAAGAGAGCTAATGCGCAGGTAATGGGCCAGACGGTACGCGTGGCAAACATTGTACACCCCTGCAGGGTAAATCTTTTCGAAAAGCCGTGTCCACGGTTACGGACGACTTGGGAAAGGACGATAAGATCATAGAATAACTTGAACGGAATGATTAAAACTGGGTACTAAAGGTACCACCAAGAATGCAAGGTTGACTTCCTCGAGGGTGATTCGGGGAGGTGCCTTTGTAGAACAGGTACAATGTTGATGGTGTTGATGATGAGAAAGGTGATCAAAGAAAAGAGTTACTTCTTACCCCTTTTGAAAATATTCTGATTAGTCGATGCCATGGAGTTTGTTTTCAAATAAAATCAGCTTTATGCAAAACAGCCATAAAACTTTGAAAGCCTCATCGAGCTAAAGCTCTATATATAATCTTGCGAGTTCGTCGAACTCAACGTCGTTTGTTTTGTTTCAGAGGAGGACTTCACCGACCTCGAAGGTGGGTTCTTTGTGGACGTCGACGAGTAGTCTGGGGTTCCCAGGTGGCAGCTTGGGACATCCCGGAACAGCTGGCGCTGATGTTTATTTGTAGGCCTCTTAGGCCATAATTTGGATCTTGTTGTTTAGAACAACCTAATTCGCTTCCGCATGTTGTAATGTTGGGTCTGTGACCTCTGGTTGTAATTTGCTATCTTTCTCTATATAAGAGTTGAACTATAATGCTTTGTGTCGTAGAGTCTGTGATGTGCCAGTTGTTCCACAAGTCTTGATCTCTCTATTATGCATTGATAGTTGAGCCTGTGTTAAGGCATCAATCGGGGTGTTGCGTTGCCGATGATCAATTCCGAGCAACGCCTGCCAAAGGTTTTGGCCGGGGATTGGTAAACCCGTAACCTCCGGTTGTATCGCTTAACCGGTGACACTCAGCATCACTGTATAGCAGTCGGGTCGGGGCGCCACAAGTTGGTATCAGAGCAGTACTGCCTGTAGGAAACCCTTCTACTGGTCGACGTTGAGTCTAGTGTTTGTGAAAATATTTTTAACCTAAAAATGAGTTGTGAAAACCATCTTAGGATTCTTTTTACTCCTTATCTGGTTACCCTCTAATCTCGGAGCAATCTTACCTCGATTTGAGTTTAAAGTTTTACTTCTCATCTGTGACTTCAAAATTATTAGGATAACACTGAAGGTAGAACCCAATACTACGTGTTATGTGGACCTTTAGTGTTATGTGTCCAGTTGCTCCCGCGAGACAATCCAAATCAACTCAGATGTTTGAACACTGTTACCCAACGAGGAATATTGATCATCCTCTTTGTTGGGTTTTAACCCAAGGACTTGAACATAAGGTCCCGGATTGTGCCAACTAGAGTGTGTTAAGTTGTGATTTCTTAACTCCCGCTAGTAGCACATGATGCTGATCTTTGACCCAAGTTCTATCTTGTTGATCCCTTGCTAGTTGTTACACAAAGCATTATCGTCCCTAGTCTGAGTACTTGAGTACGCTAATGCTAATGTCTCAACCATACCGAGGTGGATACTAACTGCGTCCTTGTCAAATCTACAGAATGGCACAACGTCCTCCGCTCCATCAAATCGAAGCCACCCCAGGAACCCACTCGACACCCTTTGATCGGAGGAATCCCATACATCTAAAGATTTGCCCAAGAAAGCTATAGACAAACGCAGGTGTTACACTTGTAGGGAACGCGGACATCCGTACCGGAAGTGCCCCCTTAAGTACCCAGAAAGAATGGACCACCACAAGGAAAGGCATGTAGTCAGTGCGGAAGGGGTGGACATCAGGCGAGTCAATGCCCCGGCAGTTGCCCGCACTGTTTCAACGCGCATCCACTTGGCAAGTGCCCAACCGCTAGCGCCACTTGCTACCTATGCGAAGGAAATGATCATTTTCCGGCTAATTGTTCTATGGAGTTCATAGTGGAGGCAGTAAAGGATGCCCATGAGAAGATTGCTCAGCATGCCACCACGCGCCCCAACACTTGGGGTAGGCGGGAGTGGGTATCGTCCTATGCTACCTGCTCCACCAAGACTCACTTGCTACGCCTGTGGCCAGGCTGGCCACTACTCCAGGGAGTGCCCCCGAAGGCACCTCTCACGGGAACTCCTGCACGAGCCCCGCCCCGCCAGCTGGCAAGGCTGGACCTATTGTGCGTGGTCGCCTGAACCACGTCTCTGCTGAAGAAGCTGAAGAGGACCCCGGCGTTCCATGGGTGAGCTACGAATCAACAACAATCTTGCTACAGTTTTGTTTGATTCTGGAGCATCGCATTCATTCATATCCATAGCTTTTGTTCTGCTCCACCTTAGAGTGTCACACTCTTTATATCAAGGTATCGTCTAAGTATCATGATCCTCTTGATGAAGTGAGGCTCTACACTTCGTTGCTCTCCGTTTTCCAAGTAACTTGTTACTCGAGGATGATGAGACATGAGCAATAATGTAACTATCGGACATTCTCAGCAGTTCCTACTGTGTCGAAATCCAAGGACATTCCTTGTCCTTCTTATCATGATTGGTTAGCCGATCAATACGTTGAGTTGGACTGTGTCCCAAGTTCGTTTTCTCTGGTGCCCTTCCTCGGTCAAAGAGCAGGTTTGTGCCGAATCTCCCAAGACCACATTGTTGTGCCTTGAAAGGCGTGATTCTCTCTCGAACTCAAGACATAGCGGTGGATCGTGATATTCTGGATGGTCTTTCCAGAAATATCGCCAGGTTGTCACCTGACCGTGATGTTGAGCTTATGAGTAAGCTGGTTCTCGGAACGCCTCCTCTCTCCAAGAAAATCGTGCTGATGTCCTGAATTATTCGATTGAGCTTAAACAACTTGGAGAGTTAAAAGACGAAAGCTCTATCTGATATAGTTCCTTTTCAACGGGATGCCTAATTTTAAGTGTCGAAGAAAGGTGGTATTTCCTTTGTGGAAATGCTAACCTCCAAATCTTTGATTTGAATTGGGCTATCGTCAAATCAAACTCAGACCAACCTATCGGAGTGTGTAGTCTGGCCAATACTCATGCCCGTTCCTGTGACATATGAGTCTACCGTCTTGGAGTATTTGAATAAGTTTGCTGTTGAGCCCATCAACTACCTTCCTATCTTCTCCATGTTTGAGGAGATTCATATTGGATAGTGGGCGTTAGCATTGGAAATTTGTTGGAACTAACTTTGTGTCGTCACAAGGTATGTGTTCTAGAAGTTAGAAGTGACTTTCCCTGGTTCACGTGCAACTGCTGAGAGATGTCACCGTGGATCTGAGTAAATTGTCTAGTTCCCTCGGAATCATCTCAAGTCCATCATGCCTATGAAGAAGATTCGTGGAATGGTATGTTGTTACCTCCATTCCCTGAGAAGTTCATCTATGCATCCAAGCCACTGATTGAATTGTTCCAGAAAGAGAGGGAGTCTGAGAACTTCTTTTGTCTTCGTTGGTGTTTCACCAGCAGAGACTCAATGGTGTATTGTCGCAAGTAATTCAAGGAGGGCAGCTGTCTTCTGACAAGTTGCTAATACGTGAGTTCCGCAATCTCGTCCCTCCTTTGGAGTTAGACCTTCTAGTCTAGCTCTTGGGGTTCTAGCAAATGTAATCTGTTGATATCTGATGCATGTAAAATGCATACATGAACTTTGCACTTTAATTGTTTATATTCCAATCATATTTGCATCATATAAGGGTTATATCAATGTTTTATCATGATTTTGGGAATACTTCATAGTTTTCCCATTTATTTGGAATTAACCCTGCAAAGGCAGAAAACCCTAGTTTTGTATTTTAATGTTTCAGGGACCCAAACGTCAACGAAATCACCTGGAAATTTACGGGCGTCAATATTTGGAAGGAAGAAGGACTACAGAAAAAGGAAGCAAGCAAACGGAGACCCGAGGGCCAAACGGGCCTGGCCCACGCGGCCACAGTACCAGGTCGTGTGGGACCCACCCGTTTGGTCCTCGTGGCTCCGTTGCCGTCGATCTTCGCTCCACCGCCTTCGTCTTGACCTAAAAACGCCTATAAAAAAGGTCCCTCGTCGTTCTCTGGAAGGAGCGCCGCACAAACACAGAAACACTGAAACGGAGATCAGGAGCTGCAGATTGGAGGGGGAAAACTCCGGCGGGGCGCTGCCGGCGTGGTCTCCACCTTCTCCATCGACTTCTCCACCATCTCCATGATGAAGAGGGAGAAGTCCACCTCTGGACTATGGGTTTGTGGAAGTAACTTATGTATCTCTCCTCTCTTGAGCTTCACTAATTAGTACCGTATGAGCTGCTGAACATGATTACGGTCACCGTTGTAATACCTTTGTGGTGGATCTTTATGAGTTAATATATGTTTGAGATTGCAATGTTTGTTTCAGTTATGAGTATAGATGCATATTATGTACCCCGTTCTTGTCTACTTGTTTTGATCAAGCATGTTTATGAGAGCGTGTGAGGGGGAACGTGTGCATTAGTTGGAGTAACGGGGGGTGGCTAGTGCAGTGAACGTGAGAGAAAGTTCTGCGATCCACTTTGGTATCTTTACCTTACTTTGTTGCCTCACTAGGGATAAACTAAAATACCATGCTACCGGAGATGTGGGTGTGACCATTGCCACTACTCCATGACTAGATCTAGCATGTTCTTATTTTCACTTCATGTCATGATACTTATTGCTATACTCTGAGTTATCTTAATTACTGAGGTGTTATGATTTAGTTCGCATCTTGGTGGAGTATAAGAGAGGTTAATAATCAAAAGATCTCTATGTTAGGACGTGATGCCCATATATCTAAGTAACTTGTTATCAAACCCTGTGTTGCAATCTCATATGTTAACTTTGTGTATTCCATTGTCTACCACTTTATAAAGAGAGAGTGCATTTGTGAAACCATGAACCCCAGTCCATTTTTAATCATAAGAAACACCATTCCAACACCATATACCACTTTTATATTTTCAGCCATCATTAAATCCGAAAATACAAAAATACTTTTCATCTTGCATACACCATTTAAAAACCCAAAAATATCATTTACCATTGCATCCACCATCATTGCATATTTATTTTCTGTTTGCATTGCATAACTATCCTGATATCATTCTTACACCTTGTGCTTGACAACCACAGGTGAGGTTGAGGACCAAAACATCTAACCTTGTTTTGTAGGTAACCAAAAGAAGGATAAGAAGATAAATCTACCACTGCAGATTCCCCGAGAGTTCGATATTAAAACCTCGAGTCACCCTCGTGGGGAAAACTGTCTTCCACTATACTATACACTCTGCACTTGGAGTCTCAACCTAAATCCCATTATTTGTGCAGGCATCAAGACTTGCTCTTCGGGATCATCAATATCCCGTGCAAAAACTTCCTATTCATCCATGTTGAGTCGGAGGTAACTCTACACCTGACCAGATCTAAGTCTCAATCAGAAACGATAGTTGGTGATCCTCAAGAAGCTTGATCTCGATGTCTAGAACATCAAGAAGTTTTCCCGATACTAACGTTCTCGGAGTTCCAAAGTTCTCTCGGTCCATCTTCTCGACCTTCTCCTGTGATCTGAAATGCTCCTCCGCGAGAAAAGTTCTACTCAAGTTGTTTGGTAGAAGTTACCTCTTTATCTGTCGGAATCTTGTTTTAACGTTTTTTCCTCGGAGTCTTAAGGCCTTGTGCAAAGTTCATATTCCCAACCTTTTGAGAAAACAGTTGTCTGCTAACCGGAAACTTCTCATCAATCTTCCGTCACCCGCATGTGTCTCCTAACTGTCAATCCAAGGGATGCTTGAAGTCTCCTCCGAAGATTCTACTAGGAGGTACTTGATCGTGGTATATTCACGATCAACCTCTTCAAGAGAGAAGCCACCCGAAGCGAGAAGGTCGTGTAGTACCGTGGTAACCCTTTTCCCTCTTTCCTACTCTAAGAATCTCGGGACGAGATTCCTGTAAGGGGGGTAGAGTTGTAACAGCCCCAAATTTGAGAACCTAAAAACTTGAGTAAAATTTCCACTTTTGCATATCATTCGTGCATCATGGCATCATTTGTTCAATTGCTCATGTTGAAACCAAGATTTGGACAACAAATTAAAACAAAAGGGAAATAAAAGCAATATCTGATTTCAAATCAAATTAAACTCAAATGAGTTGTTGGTGACAAAACCAACTCAACTAAACTTCTATATTTGTCAAGGAAGTTCCAAGAGTTCTAAAGTACTATTTTGCAATTGCTATAAATTTCCAAAGGAGCAACATTTTGAATTTAGCAAAAATGCCTTAAACGAACCCTATGAACAATTGTTGTTCCAAACTTTTTATTTCAACATGCCAATTTTTGTGGTGCTTCTACTTGTTAGTGGGAGGCTACATGAATTTTGTCATATTTTCTAAAATGATTTAGTGCTCTAATAAAATCCCCAAAGCTGCTGGAATTTTTAAAAGAAACAGAGAGGACCAATCTGTGATGGAATAAAATCTGCCAGGGGGCTCTTTGTAAAAACTCCTTCTTCCTCCTCCTGTAGCGACTGAGGCGCTCTGCTCGTGCCGCACCACCGTCTCCCCTCGCCTGGCCTCCTCGCTGCCTCCACCTGCAGAAGAAGGGCACACGAGGACCACCTCCTCACTCACCGCCCCCACGCGCTCTTCTCTCTCCCTCTATTTCCCTCTCCATGGCCGAAGCACCACGCGAGCTGGCCGTGCTCGTCGCCGCCGTTTGAGGAGCTCCCGCGTAAATCGAAGCTTACCATCACCTCCGCCGTGCTCTCCTCTCCCTCCTCGTGGAAGGAATCGGCTGGAGACGCAAGGAATCGCCGCCGCCGTCCAGTTTCGTCTCCGCCCCCGACGAAGCTCCGCCGCCGGAATACGCCGCCGTCACGCCTCCTCCGGCCACCCCGACCTCCCCAACGTGTCCGTGGTGAGCTCCTGCCCTTGCTGGCCCCTCCTCCCTTCCTCTCTCGCCGTAGCCTCGCCGTGGTCCCGCCGGAGCCACCGTAGCCGTGCTCCCCATCGAAGCACCTAGCACGACCGGTCGTAGAGCCGGAATAACCGGCCTGGAGGCCGATCTGCTCTGGCCCATCGACGGCCTGTCAGCCGGCCCAAACCGGGCTGAGAGCCGGTTGGCTCTGGAGCCAGGCCGGCCTGTCAGCCGGCCCAACCGGGCTGGAGGCCGGTTTAGCGGATTTTTCCTGCGCTGTTTCTTTTTCCATTTTCTCCCTTTGCGCATGATTCCCGCTCCCCCTCGCGCGTTAGGGACATCGACTCCGATGATTCGACTACTCCATCCCTCTCTCCCGAATACGAGTAATTAATTTTTATAGTTGTTGAAATTAAATTAATTAAACTTATAATTTAAAAGGGGAAGTTTATAAATGTAATAACTTTTGATCGGGACATCAGGAAATTGCGTGCCTTATACCAAAATGCTCAGAAAATCGTGAGTTATCCAGAATCATCATCATCATGCATGTTGATCACAATTACAATAATGTACTTCTAGTAGTATCGGAATCACTAAGTTAAATATGGGGAAATTCCTTCTCTAGTTGAAGTAATCCTTTCACCCCCATTTAAATTGCTAGATAGCTTAAAATAAGTTCGATACATTAAATTGTCATGCCATCATGTGTTTGCGCATTGCATTGGTTAAAGCATGTGTGGTGATTGATTGCTCTTCCGTTGCTATGTTCGATAGATCAAGCAACCGGGGTTACACCGCAATACCCCGACGATCCGTACTACCAGTCGTATCAACAAGGCAAGCGTAATCCCCCCTTGACCATATCTTATCGTATTTTCCGCAAGTATTTTCTCCACTATAATATTGCAGGCGGTTCCAAATGTCAATTTTATTGGATTAGAGTATCCCATAGTTGTATTAAGTTTCCGATGCCTTTACCTGTTTCCCTCCTATTATCCATAGGATTGTATTGTTGGCCTGAGATACTTAACTGTGCTATGTTGATACTTAGCCATGCTTAGTTAAATGCCGAGCTGTACGATGGATTGGTTCATGTTGGAAACAGGTGATGAATTGTTCAGATGATGGTGGAGAATTGTGGTGACAGGTAATAAGATGCTAAAGGTGGGGATGAGAGGCCACTGTGGTTGTGGTGCTTTGTCTCGTTCCCGTCGCCTAGGTGCGAGTTCTTTACCTCCCGAACCAAGACTGAGCGTGCAACCATGCGTGAGGCCTATGCAATTGCAGGAACCCTCATAGACTAAATAACTCGGGCTGGGCTAGCCAGGGTCCTCTAGTTCGGGCTTCCATTTGCGCGTGCGTGATGATGGTGGGATGAACTGAGAAGAGGATGGTGGTGTTAGGAAAATGAGTGGCCGTGGGGCAGGGTGTTGGAGGCACTCGTGTCCTGCCGCCACCGATGATCCTGGAAAGTCCTTAACGAGGGAGAAGTCGACACCGCTCCCACCCAGCCGGCTTTCCAAGGAAGAGAGCTAATGCGCTGGTAATGGGCCGGACGGTACGCGTGGCAAACATTGTACACCCCTGCAGGGTAAATCTTTTCGAAAAGCCGTGTCCACGGTTACGGACGACTTGGGAAAGGACGATAAGATCATAGAATAACTTGAACGGAATGATTAAAACCTGGGTACTAAAGGTACCACCCAAGAATGCAAGGTTGACTTCCTCGAGGGTGATTCGGGGAGGTGCCTTTGTAGAACAGGTACAATGTTGATGGTGGTTGATGATGAGAGAGGTGATCAAAAGAAAAGAGTTACTTCTTACCCCTTCGCAAAATATTCTGATTAGTCGATGCCATGGAGTTGTGTTTTACAAATAAAATCAGCTTTATGCAAAACAGCCATAAAACTTTGAAAGCCTCATCGAGCCAAAGCTCTATATATAATCTTGCGAGTTCGTCGAACTCAACGTCGTTTGTTTTGTTTCAGAGGAGGACTTCACCGACCTCGAAGGTGGGTTCTTTGTGGACGTCGACGAGTAGTCTGGGGTTCCCAGGTGGCAGCTTGGGACATCCCGGAACAGCTGGCGCTTGAATGTTTATTTGTAGGCCTCTTAGGCCATAATTTGGATCTTGTTGTTTAGAACAACCTAATTCGCTTCCGCATGTTGTAATGTTGGGTCTGTGACCTCTGGTTGTAATTTGCTATCTTTCTCTAGTATAAGAGTTGTACTATAATGCTTTGAGTCGTAGAGTCTGTGATGTGCCAGTTGTTCCATAAGTCTTGATCTATCTATTATGCATTGATAGTTGAGCCTGTGTTAAGGCATCAATCGGGGAGTTGCGTTGCCGATGATCAATTCCGAGCAACGCCTGCCAAAGGTTTTGGCCGGGGATTGGTAAACCCATAACCTCCGGTTGTATCGTTTAACCGGTGACACTCAGCATCACTGTATAGCAGTCGGGTCGGGGCGCCACAATTCCCCACCCGCTGCTGCTGCCTGCTTATTAAAATTAAAATCAGCTTGCGGTGCCACGGCGAAGAAGCGAGCAGGCGCAGCTGCTCACCGTCCGGATCTGCAAGCTGCAGTTGCAGCGGAATCGTCAAGAGCGTCGGCGTTGCCGCGTTGAAGCAGCTGATGTAAGCCTATACGAGGAGACGATCTAACCGGCCTCTCGTGACTTCTGTTGATTAATTCATACCGTACGTGGATTTATTCTGTGCTTTCACGAGAGGTGTCAACTAATTGACTTCCTTCTATACGCAAAAGCTAAAATCCATTCACTCTCATCCATTGAGTTTGTTGTATTCTCCTCGATTCCTTTCTATACGAAATACGTGATGAACTTATTGAATGGGAAACTTGAATTGAATTGAGAAGCTCCTAATCTGTTGCCGACTAGGCTAGCTTCTTGTGGGCTTTTTTGCTGGTTATTACGTTGGGCTGGGCAAAAAATTGGTAAAGGCCATGTTGATTGTAGTTTTTGCCGTGCAAATAGCGATTTAATCACTAATTAACACCTAATGACGTGTTATTTGCGCGACGTAACCATGATGGAAGACGATTTTGTGACAGTCAACAAATAGAAATTGTGTCTCAAAGTGCTCAAATGATTTGATCTATGATAGAAAAAATTGATTTGATATATGGAGGCACCTTTCCAAAGTGCACCAATAGCTCTTAACCAAGTGAGAAACTCTGCCAAAGTGCACCAATAGCAAAGACATTTAGGGGCATTTTGACAAGTGCCCCAAAAGGTTATATCTATTGGGGCACTTTGGCAAAGTGGCCCAATAGCAATGACATTTGGAGGCACTTTGATAAAGTGCCCCAAAAGGTTATATATATTGGGGCATTTTGACAAAGTGCCCCTAATTAGAAGTTTTTGGGGCACTTTGGAAAATGCCCCAACCAAAATGCTCCTAAATGTATGTTGTGGTGTAGTGATGCCCACCTTCTGCTAGCTCCTGCTATGGCATTGCAGCGCGCCCGTGGCTGTTCCGGATTGGCCCATCTGAAAGAAATAGCTACCAAGAGAAGAGAGTCGTCAGTTAACCCACACCGTCAAACCATGGTTAATTAGCGATCACAAGCACGTGCTCTCGTCCAACTTGTCGTCGATTCCGCTTATCTCTCCAAAGATACAACAACAAGCAGCAAGATACCAAACGTAAACAGGTCTGAAGAGTTCCACATGGATCACAGCAGGGGTTGACAACTGGGCGATCGATCCGTCATCACCGTGCAAGGCATTTAGACAAACACAAAAGGTTGAGAAAAGGAGTTGTTTGGCACTAATCGTTGTACCTCCGGCTCTGCTTTGTCGAGAGCTTGATGGGTTTTCAAAGTAGCAGCAGAGATGATGCCTTCAGATCTCCATCATTTCTGGAGTTTCTGCGTGCGAGTGTGCCCCCTCAATCATGCTACTAAAATAAGGGCTAAATGCTGATTATGTCTCGAGATTGTACACAGGATATAATATTTTAGTGGCATTCATGTGCGGAAAGTCCATTATACAGTGTTGATTATATGCTATGACGTAATGCATGTCCAGAAATTCACAGGTAAATGTTTAACTGAAGGTGAATATCGGGTAGGCTAGAGAAATGAAAACTGTTCTGAAAGGCTCTAGCCTCGTCAGTGTTCTTGTGCATAGAATTAGTTTACAAAAAACCTTAGTCTTCGGTTTCAAAAAAAAAAACTTAGTCTGGGCAGTCCTTGCATCCACTAAATCACCAAGATCTACTTGATATCCTGAGTGAAGAAAATCCAGTTTTCCATGCCGACTTGGAGCGGGGAAAAGGTAAAACAAACCGCCAAGATGATAGCATGGTGCGATTATAGTAGACAATTATTGCCTTGTCTGCTTTGACAGCACCTGAACTGAAGGGTGTAGCTACGACATTGGCTTGCTGCAACTGCACCTTGCGCACCTCACCCAAACTGCAAGGAAGATTCTTCCCGGCTCCAATAATTGCCCATATAAAACCCCATATCACGGACACAAAAAGAAGCTAAAAAAGATGGAGAGCATGATCGCAACGAGTCCGGGACAATGGCCACTCGTTCTCCTGTTCGGAGCTATTGCATTTCAGTGTCAGCTTCTTCTGCGAAAACGTGCGGCATTTTGGTTCTTCTCTTTGTGTGCCCGCGTCTGCCCCAGGAGGTTTGTTGCTGATAGGATAGGAGGAGCTCCTATGACATAAGCAGTTGCGTCGGATGCTGCTAGTGTAGTGTCTCATTCCACACAGCATAATTTGGCGCAAGAATCTAAGAAAACCGAGAACCTATCAGCATTTCAGGTAGACTTTTAAAGCTAAGCCCACATCACAGCTCGTACCCGGGGTAGCTCCCTTTGAAGCTTCCATCCAGATGCACCGCCACCACCAATAATACAGACTCCCTGTCTCCTCGTTGACACTGGGCACTAGGCAGGCGAAAGACCAGAGATGAATACTCTGTGCCTCTGTGGTGGTGGTGGTGGTGGTGGTGGTAGTGCACCGAACCTACAAGCTCCCTACGCCTGGCCACACTCGCACTCCGGTTTATTTCTTCGTGCCGGGCTCTGTTCGAGGGCATTGTCGGAGAGAGATCCGCACTGCGCTGCACTTTTCCCTTTCGCGCTGCTCTGGGCGCTTTTGAGGCAATCATTCTTGGGTTGGGGGAGCTGAAAACAACGTGCAATTGCCTCCATTATTTCGATTCGGAGTGGACGATGTGTCGTCGTCCTGACGCGCGCCAACATGCTCTGAACCATCACTGTATGCAGATGCAACGGAGGTAGAAGATGATAGGTCTGATGATGATACGTTGGAGCCTAATGGCAACTCCAAGGGGCCGACACAAACAGATAGCAAATCAGTTAGTGTTTTGTCCGTTTGGGTCACAAAACAGACAGGCGTCCGGTTCGTGTCCGTCCTTTTCAGCCCACTGTACCCAATAGGGCGACCCATTTGATCCGCCCGAACAGGGTTTTTATCATTTTGGATCATTTTTATCACTTTTGATCATTTAACCAAATTCACCAAACAAATATAGAAATATAGCTAGAAATCGAATCAAACACATCACATGGTACCAAAAGAATATTGCCATGTCGGCATATAAAAGCTGGTTTGGCGTCGATGTTGATCACATCAAAGACGGTGGTGGAACTTCATCGTCCCCGACGCCGTAATCATCATTACGGCCTGGGCGTAATCATCTGGTCATTGTCGTTGATCATGTCCTGGAGGAACCCCTCCCCTTCTGGCTCCTTGTAGTACCTTTCGTCTTCCAACAACGGCCTTGGCAATCTGCCGAACAGCCTGCGGCCTTGGGTGACAACCGGCGGGTCAGCTTCGGCCTTCGTCTGCGGCGTCGGTGAGAAGCCGGCCACAGGCGGCGCGTTGAGATCAAGGGGAGGCAACTCAGAGTCGGTCAGCGTTGAATCCCCGACTTCCGCAGAGAACCGTGGCGGCACACTTTCGGGAAGGAAGCCGTATGCAAGCGGCGGCGGTGGCGAGGACGTGGTCGTAGCTGACTTCGACCTTGGCGGTCGGGCGCCGAGGCGTTCGAGCTGGCCGTCGCGGTTGCGGCGCTCATGTGGGCGGAACAATGCCGATCATAAGGAGGACAGCTTGAGTGGACCTGGTGACGATGTCGCTTTCACTGACTTGGCTGTGGTTTGCGGCGACAGCCTTGGCCTTGGCGGCGGCTTCGGCGCCCCGCTTCCGGGTGTTGATGGCCCTTTGCTCCGCGCTGAGCTCTCTTTTTGACTTCCTGGGGGGTCGACCGCGCAATACAGGACCACCGTGGGCCGGTCGACCACACCTCCAGCGGCGCCGTCGGTGGTTACGTTGGCCATGGGTAAGGCAGGAGCTGGAGCTAGACCTGGTTCTGGGAGAGGAGCCGGTGTGACGATTTGGCCTCTGTTGATCGGGCCAAGGGCGGACAAGAGGAAGACAGAAGAGTTGTCCGCACGTGTCAACGGCTGATGTAAACCTAGTCTAAATTTTTGCCGAGAATTGGTCAAGACAGACAAAAAAGGACATCGCTCCATTTGCGCCGCCGCATTAGGGCTTGGTTAAACTTTTGCGTTGCCGCGTTTGGGGGGCTTGATTTTCGGTCGCACGGACAGAAACGGACACCAACGGACTTGATGCGTCGACCGTTGGAGTTGTGCTAAATGTTCCACTTGGAGTTGATATATCCGAGAGCAACGTGACCATGTCTCCCCCACTTGCCCTACTACTCGAGAATCTCGAGACGTGCCGGCCAGCCCGCAAAACATGCATGAAATCTTAGGTTAGGCACTACTGTTTTTTGCTCAGTTAACACCTGTTTCCCGGCATCGTCAGTGGAGGCAAAATAGTAAAGGCTACTTGACTAACAGGATACCCTTGACCATACTAGATTAGACATGTAGGCTGTGATGATTCCCACCTATAATGGGCTCAATTATGCGCTAAAGTATTGTTAGCTGCGTGAGGTGGTGGCCGGTGAGCTCACGGCGGGCAGGACTTTTCTCGCTTCTCATCGGATGGCCTGTTGTCTCGTCTGTCTTTGTTTGCCCAAAAGTGTGTTTATATAGTCTTCTCTAGGCATGATAACGCAGACTGATGCGGGATGATCTACTAACCCATGCACGCACGATAGTCCAACTATATAACGATCGTGGCACAACACAAGTACAATAATTCACTCAACTAGCTACAGTGATTTAAAAAAAAAACTCGACACACTAGGTGTAGCTTTTGGAAAGAATGTTGACGGAATACAAGTGTCTCAAGACGCTTAAACATGTGGAGGATGATGGTTTTAAGGTTTCTCTCTAGGTAAAGGGACACGACCTACCCGACATAGACGATGAGAAGTGGACCCCGCATATGGCAGCCATTCCGGTCCACCGGAAATTTCCGACCGATCTTTCATCCTTATTTTCGGACCCATTCCAGAGAGTTACAACACCAGAAATTCTCGGCCGAACTTCCGGCCTATTACCAGACCCATTTCAGAGAGTTGCACCATACGACGCAACTCTTATGACCGGAACCGGAAATTCTGTCCGGAAATTTCAGGTGTTCCGGTCTGGAAGTTCTGATGTATAAACAACGGAAGTTCCGGCTTGTAACACACCATAATTTCCGGTCGGAATCCCAACATTAGAAACAACATAATATTGAACGGTTCTCTCACATCAAAAATAGGAAGGCTAAGTGGGTACAAATTGGTTTGTCTACGTGCATTTGATTTCACCCATATCTTTCGTTATGCAACCCCTCTTGATAGTACGGTTTTTTATTATATAATAAAGATAGAAAAGCATAGGAAAACCATCTTCTCTCTTTTCAAATTTGAGGGACCGACAAACATCTTGTGCATTTCATCGATTTAAACTAAAATACTTAAGCACACAGTTAGACAACAAATTATGTTGTCATACAACTGGGGAATGCCCTTTCAGCCGGTAGTGTGTTTTCTAGGGCGGTGGTTTATGTCGTCACTGTGTCTTTGTTCCTTTTAGCATGGCAATTTTGTGTCATGTTTCTATTTTTTATAAAGTGGTTGTGTGCATTTCGATGTCTCGACTTGCTTGTGATGTTGAGTTGTTGGAGAGTCTGTGTGTGATTAATATCATCTTGGTATTAATATTTGCCCTAAATCATAAAATGAAAAAATATATTATGGAACGAAAGAACAATGGAGGAAAGGACCCAATTATATTCAATAAGACATATTCGGAGAGGTCTTTATGTGACATGGCATGATCACCAGATGTGTCTATGCTTAGAAAAAAAGCATCTCCAGTTGCATAAGTGCATAATATATTGTTAAAATGTTTTATATTTTTATAAAAATATATTAATATAAAAAGATACTAGTTATACATAGTCAAAATATCGAGGATGCACACAACGAATTTTCATAGAAAATAGAAAAAATAATGACCATCGAGAGAGCTGCAACAAACAACATCATCAACCACCAATGATGACAACTCGAGGATAACAACCAGATTATATTGTTGAAATGTTTGTAATGGAACATATCGCCATCAAAACCGTCAATAGTCGTGCTCCCGGTTGATTTGTCTAGAATAATTTTGAGATAAACTAAGGGCAACTTTGAGTAAAGCAAAGCATAGTTTCGCTTAATTTAATCCTAGCATCACAAGTCACTACAGGAATGGCGCTATACGCCGACGGCCAGAGGCTACGCCGACGGCTTTCCTACGCCGTAAGTTCTAATATCATAACCCAGGGGTTAATATGATTAATAGGATAATAATATCAGTAATTTTAACTTGTCATTTGGAAGCTAATTTAGAAGGAACTCAAAAGTTAAGCGTGCATGGTCTGGAGCAATTTGACGATGGGTGACCGAATGGGAAGTTTGACCACGTAAGTACTTTGACCTATAATTAAGTGTGTAATTAGAGATTAAGTATACGACTAAGTTGGAAATTTTGAAATAGAAATAAAATAGAATTAAAAAGTTCAAAAAAAAGTTTTAAAAAAATTCATAAAAAAATTCGAAAAAATAAATTGGGAACAAAAATCTAGCCTAATCATATGCCGAGGACAATGCCGTCGGCGTAGCTTGGTACGCCGACGGCGTTTGATCCTAAGCCGAGAGCCTAAGACGCCGAATGAGCTACGCCGACGGTTGCTGTCGGCATAGCCTACGCCGACGGCAATCTAGGCTATGCCGATGGCAAAACGCCGTCGGCGTAGCTCGCCGTTCCTGTAGTGAGTTAATTGTACTATTCTGGCAAGGTCCGCCACTACCAAACTCTAGTTTACCAACCACCATGATAAGAGAGGAGAGATGCGATAGGTTGCTTTAGTTTTTTCTCTTTGATAAATACACAGCCTTGGCCAAAGAGATAAGAACACCCAAGTCAAAGATGGACGCATCTCTGGGTAGCAATATAATTTTCAAACTTTTGGTGCTGGCTCCTAGGAGACTCCAACAGCCGAGCAATGACTTTTCTATGTGTACTTGGTTCTTTCTTTTTAGCGTGTCAGTTCTCTATGTGTACTTTTGCGTAGCTGTGTGAAACATGGCTTAGCCGGTGATACTCTATTATCGATAAGCAGCTAATCTGTTGACTCCGAACCACGGAAATGAAGCCACAAACATGAAACCATGTGCTTATCATTAGTAATATATAAGTGCCGAAAAATTCATTACTAATATATGTACTGTAGTGTTGTGACTGTAAACTCATGTCTGGAACACCTGGTTATTCAGTCTTTTTCGATATTATACTTCTTCAGGACATTGCGAAACATCCGCATCTGAAATAAGGGCTAAAATTTGAACCAAGGAATTTCAGTGTCTTTTAATTCATATAAGAGAAATTAAGGTGTGGAGGAAAAGGAAGCCTAAAAATATGTAGGGAGTTGATACCCTGGAAGTCAAGAGAGATATCCAACACAAAACAAACGGAACTGATATCCCAAAACAGTTGAAAATGATATCTCTCCTAACCAAATTGGCAAGTAGCGAGGTGGGGCAATTTGAACACTGTTGACCTCTGGACGAAACTATAACACAAAATGACCTCCGGCGAAACTATTTCACGCATCTAACCCTTTTGGGTAGCGCCTAACGATAGGGCGGTAGTGTAAAGCCTGGTCGTAAGGCGCTACACACTGTAAGTGTAGCTCCCGATCATGAGGCGCTACCCAAAAGGGTCAGAAGCGTGAAATAGTTTCGCCCGAGTTTCATTTTGTGTTAAACTTTCGCCTAGAGGTCAACCGTGTCGATTTAACCGAGAGGTGGAGGTAAAGCAGTGCAACTCTGCCACCAGAAGAATCACATGGGATCTGGGAAAGATATCTGAATAATGCCATGCTGAATTGACATGATTTCTGTTGGTTCATGGGCTAAGCAAAACCTGCTAGACCAAATATGCAGCTTTGGTCACGGCACGCTAGAAAGTGATGGCTTTCGCAAGCTGAATCACACTTTGCTGAAAGTAATGGGAAGGGGACAAGCATCGCACCCTTGACCCACAGAATAGAACTCGCATAATTGTGGCTGATATATTGATCATGTTGTTCCAGGAAAAAAAGCACCAAACCGGAGATACACAAAGCTTTCTTATCCCGGCCCTACGCAACAGGCAAAGCAGGTAGTGTTGCCGACTTGCCGTTCAGGCTCCAAAAGTCCACTCCACATAGTGAAAACCAAAATAACAAAATAATGTTAAGAAAAAAATTGGTTTTAAAACAAAAAAACAAATGGACGAGAAAAGGTAGGAAATGTTATTTAATTTGTTTAGTGTGTCATGCTTTCAGTTCATATAATTATGTTATGATCTCAATGAAGGTACTCCTAAGTTAGACTAACTCAATTTTCTGTTTGGGCACAAATTTAGGCTCCAAACTGCAACACGGCTTATCAAAATTAGTTATTTATTCATGACAAAAAACTAGTTACTTATTCATGTAAATATAAATATTTGGCAGTCACAATTTTTAAAAATAGAGTATAACAACGACATCTTAATGGAACTGGTAAAGCCTGGTTTATAACTTTCTGATCGTATTTAGACACAAATAGATCGCTAGTCCCAACGATCTAGAAATAAAATGGAGCAATTTGGTTAGGACTAAGGGCACCTCCAACGGGCTGGCGCAAACGGACCAGCCCAGTCCTTTTTTGTCCGGACGGACAAATGAGGTGCTCCAACGGGCCGGCGCAAACCGACCTGTGTCCGGGCGGACACGAGATTTCGCCCCAAACGCGGCCCAACTTTGGTCCAGGTTTGGGGTTGGACGGACATCCTCTCGGTCCGCTCCTTTGTCCTCCTTGTCCGCGTCGGGCCCAATGGCCAGCCACACATTCCCTCCCACCTCCCCGTCCCCTTTGCCTCCCGCGATGGCCGCCGCCGCCCTGGATCAGCCGCCTCCTTCTCCCGCCCCGGCCGCCCTCGATCCCTTCTGCAGCCCGGCCGCCCTCGCCTCCTTCGCCTCGCCTTCTTCTCTGTCTCCGACTCGGCCGCCCTCCACTTCTTCGCCCGCCCCGGCCGCCCTCGATCCCTCCTGCAGCCCGGCCGCCCTCGCCTCCTTCGCCTCGCCTTCTTCTCTGTCTCTGACTCGGCCGCGAAGTCCACCGCCCCGAAGGTGCTCGACGAATTGACCGACCAAGGTAATGAACAATAGCTGTCCCTTCTTTGCATTTGGAGGAGTAAAAATGGTGTAGCATGTTCTTATTATTTCGTTCATGTAGATGGATAGCGATGATGAGTTCTTCTACCAGAACTTCATCGATACATCGGATGAATCTTCGGATGATGACAACGATATCATGATGGCCGCGGCCACTCTCATCCACCAGTTCAACGAGGATGCACAGCCTCGGCATGTCGGCTCTGTCGTTGGGCGAGCACCCGCGTTGGATCGCGAGCGGGACAAAGGCCACCTCCAACTTTGGAAGGACTACTTCAACCCGGTGAAGACAACATATCCGGCCTCTGTCTTTCGTCGCCGTTTTCGTATGAGCCGGCCATTGTTCTTGCGTCTGCTAGAAGGGGTGAGGGCATACGATACCTACTTCGAGGCGAGGCCAGATGCAACAGGTGCGTACGGCTTCTCCTCTTACCAAAAGTGCACTGCAGCTATCTGGATGCTTGCATATGGAGTGGTTGGCGATCTTGTTGATGAGTATCTGCGCATGAGCGAGAGCACTTGCTTGGAATCGATGTATCGTTTCTGCCAAGCTGTGGTTCAGGTGTTTGGCAAGGAATACTTGAGGGAACCCAACTTTGAAGACACTGACCGCCTTCTGAAGATGAATGAGAGCAGGGGCTTCCCTGGGATGCTTGGATGCATAGATTGTATGCATTGGGAGTGGAAGAGCTGTCCCTTTGCTTGGCAGGGACAATACCAGGGTCATGTCGGCGAATGCAAGGTCATACTTGAGGCAGTGGCTTCCCAGGATCTTTGGATTTGGCACTCATTCTTCGGTATGGCCGGTTCCAACAATGATATCAATGTGCTGCATCGGTCAACGGTATTCGATAGGGTTGCCGAGGGCGAAGCTCCAAGTGTCAACTATTTGGTGAATGGGCATGAATACAACAAGGGGTATTATCTAGCTGATGGCATCTACCCTTCATGGCCAGTTTTTGTGAAGACCATCCGGAGACCCGACACCGAGATGACGCGCAAATTTGCTCAACACCAAGAAGCCTGTCGGAAGGATGTAGAGCGAGCATTTGGTGTGCTCCAATCTCGTTTTGCCATTGTGCGGCATCCTGCTAGAACATGGAGCAAGGAGATGATGTGGAAGGTCATGACAGTTTGTGTGATTATGCACAGTATGATCGTGGAGGATGAGCGAGATGACGCGAAGCTATTCGATCAAGGATGGGAATTTCAGGGAGAGTTGGTTGAGCCGATCCCAGGGCCAGCGTCATTCCAGGAGTATCTGCATGTGCTTGACGAGATGACTGACAAGTTTACACACATCCTGCTCCAAAATGATTTGGTCGAGCATGTTTGGACTCACTTTGGAAACCAATAGTCATGTCCTCTTTAATTTCATTGAATAAACTATTTATTTCAGTCCATGAACTTTGTTATTTGTTATTTGTTTTTGTGAACTACTATTTCATAAATTTGTGGACTATTTGATGAAAAACATAGCCAAAATCCGGACCGGTGTGCAAACATGCACCAGGCCGTTGGGGGGCACCTCCACCCCAAACGGACAAAGGCCCAAAATGAGTCCGCGGTCCGCCCCCAAACGGACCAAACCGGACCAATTTCGGTGTCCGTTTGCTCCAGCCCGTTGGAGGTGCCCTAACGATCTTTCTTTTTAGCGTGTCTAGTCCTCCGTTGTCAGTCCACCCTCCGCTCTCCCATAGTGTCACTGTTGTCCCACCGTCCTCTCGCACCCTTGTCGCCCTTCGTCCACCCAATTTTGGCTGGAGAGAAACTCTTCAGCTTTTAGGCTACAAGAAGAAGTGGTCTCATCATCTCATGTTGGCTGAAAGTTTGATTACTTTTACCATAAAAGAAACACATGTTTTTTTAAAAGAAAGACACCCAAAGGGTATGTTAGATCTGCTAATTATAATGAACACAACTGGGCGCAGAACGAGCAGTAACAAATAAAATTACATTGAAAATCATATTGTCCTTCTTCCTCCGATTGTACATCGCATACCAAAGATTGAAAATTGCACTGAACCAACAGTAAAAGAAAGGGACACCTGCAAACACCCTCACCATATTAGACTTTAAAGAGCACAATAGCCACTCGCCGCTCGAGACGAGATCTAGGAACAACTTAACAAAAATTGGTTGGAACACCACAATACAGCCTTGCAATACATCACCACCGGTCCAAAGATTTTAAGAAACCAGACCATGCTGCAAACACAACATGGAAAAAATGTCAAGTCGCTGCACCAATAACCAACCAATTGCTTCCCTTGATAGACACCAACTGCCAAGATCTGGAGAGAGCCGACGGATCTAGCGACACACACTTTTTTTCGAGAGTACGCCAAAGGCAGAATCGGCTACATCTCGCTGCGAACAACGAGTGTAGTATGAACTCCACACCGGCTAGTCCGAAGACAGACACCACCGACATTACGAGTACAATACAAAAGAGCTTGTCCTAAACGGAGCTACAGAGCCGCGTCTCGACCGACGCCGGTCGCCTCGAAGACTGACAACTCTAACTGAACTCTCCTTACCGACGCACCATACACCCTTGATGCCGAGAAGAAAGTGGCAAGTGAATGGCGGGACTTGGTCGGTCCCAATAAAGTCGTCGTCTTGGACTCCCATCGACGTCGTACATTGCACCTCTGAAGATCAACTTTGGACAACGGCGAGCACCGGGGAAATACAACCAAGAACCTCCAAGCCGTGTCTCCAAACGCGATGCTCCCAACGGAGGGACCACGTCGAGGACGACGCCATCGCACCGATCCAACACCAACCCTAGGCTTTCACCCGGAGACATCTACCAAATCTGAGTGGGAGCGAGAGCAGTGCCGACACACCTCAGCGACGCCTATAAGGAGCGGAACGACACCCATGAGTATCGTCGTTGTCGGCACCAACAAACGACGGGAGGAATTTCGTCCGAATTGTCGCACACCTCCATCACTACCCACCGGATTGGGGCAACCGCCCTTGTTGTTCAGACCGCCGTTGTCGTAGCACTTCGCCAATGTTGTAGCCATAACATCGCGGTCCACCGACACTCCGCATGACTGAGATCGCCATCTACCTCCCGCACGGACGAGAAACCGCAGTTCCGGACCTCCAACATCACGGACAAGGGCCGCCATGCGCAGCACCTGTCTCACCTCCAGCAACCAGCTGCCACGACCATGGACCACGTGGCCCAGATTGGACCCAGATGGGCCTGAATCTGGCCCATGCCGCCACTTCCTTCTTCCGCGTCGGCGCCTCCAGGAGGGCAACCACGCGCCCGCCACCAAGGCGACCTTCTACAGCCGCACTCCAGGAGCTCCGACCACTCTTGGCCAAGCTCCGCAGCGTCACCGTCGCCACGGGAGCAAGCTCGCGCTGCCCTCCGTTTCCTCACCCGCGCATCCAGGGAGGCGTCGTCGCGCGAGGTCGCTGTAGTTCCTTGGCTGGCTCCGCCGCTCCTCCACCCCTCCCCCCCCCTCGCATCCCTGCCATGCCTCCATCTCGCGTCACCCAAGTGACTCCTCCCCTCCGCTCGCAGGGGGCCGTCGGGGCGCGTCGCCCAAGTGACGCCTCCCCTCCGCGCGCAGGGGGCCGTCGGGGTGCGTCGACCTCGCTCGCTGCCACCGCCGGCGTCGGCGCAAACGGCAGCCTGGAGAGCTCTGCTCTGGGGGTCTTTGGCGGCTAGGGTTTGGTCCTCCGGAACTGCCCGAGCGGTCCGGGAGGGAGGGAAGAGAAAGAACGAGTTATGCGACACACACTCTCACATGCCCTTTGTCAGCATTAGATTGGATGTTGTCGAGGTAGAGAGAGTCTGAAGATTACTTTATTCCAACACGTCATCGTTGTCACTACTTCGCCGATGCCGACACGAGGAAAAAGTCCAAGGAAAAGAAAGACGAAACGGACGGGTCCTCACTCTTCTTGCCGCCGACGAGGCCGGACGACAGGGAGAGGAGGAGGGGCCGAGACACGGCGTGGCGTGGAGGAGACCTTTGACAACGGCTGGGGTTAGGAAAAGAAATTTATGTTAAGCTCATGTTTAAACTTCGTGGTTGAAGTGATAAACCGGACGGGGGGTATGGCGACAGGGCGTGTTACGGCGGTCGAGATTCTCTGACTTGCAAATCCTGACTTTTTTCCTGACTTTGAGTCGCTGGCGTGTGGACCATACAAGCGGTGGGTCCCACGTGTCAATGACTCAAAGTCAGGTGACTTAGAGGCCAGGTAAGTCAGAGAATCCGTGCCGGTGTTACGGGTGAGCGCAGCGGTGGCGTGTGCCCTAACGGCGTGGCCGTGGAAGCAGACGGCACCGTCCGTCTGTCTCAGCCGTATCCGGTGGAGGCCTCTTTCGATCGCCAGAAGCCAATAAAAGCGGGCTTCCCCCCACAACCACCGCTTCCCTTTCTCCCACCTCCCGCACCCCACCCCCAATGTCCTCGCCATCCTCCCCGCGCTCCTGCTCCCCACCCCATCCCTGAAGCTAATTGCAGCAAAGCTTGTTCTGCTTTTCTAATGGAGGTAACCGTCGGCTAACCCAGCTTACCGGATCCTTGATTCAAACCAGCGCGCGGGAAATTTCCGGGCGTGTGGATTTGGTTGTGGGGGGAGGAGGAGGGGAAGCTGGTTCAGATTTGCGGTGTATTCCCGCGGGGAGAGCTGATGGTGGGTTACATGGAGTGGCCGCATGATTGGTTGCTGTGGGACGCCTTCTTGGAATGCGGAGGGATCCGGAGGCCGCCGATTAGATAGCGGCCGGCCGGGGAGGAGAGGAGAACCGGCAAGAAGCCGCCGCCACTAGCTTCACCCACATCCCGAGCGCGTGCGCGAGTCGCCGGCCATGGGGGAGGACCTCGTCACCACCCTGTCCATGGAGAACGGCGGCGGAGGCGGCCACCACGGCCCCTGCACCCTCCTCTCCATGGACCCCTCCGGCCACCTCGACGGCCGCGCCGTCGGCGTCATGGTGCACCCCGGATCCTCGGAGTCGGAGACGCGGCGCCCACGCCGTGTCCCTCTGCGGCGCGCCTCCGCCCGACATCAACCAGCCGTGGCAGACGGAGGCCTGCGACATGCTGGACGTCGGCCTCGGGCCGCAGGTCTACGACGGCGGCGAGGCCGTGCTGAGCACCGCTCCCAAGGCCGCTGGGAACCGGAAGACCGCCAAGCGCGGGGACAGCATCTGGGGCGCCTGGTTCTTCTTCACCTTCTACTTCAAGCCCTGCTGTCGGACAAGGGTAAGAGCAAGGTCATCCGGGACGCCAACGGCGTCTCGGGGGGATTCGACAAGTCGGACCTCCGCCTTGACATGTTTCTGGTGCAGCACGACATGGAGAACATGTACATGTGGGTCTTCAAGGAGAGGCCGGATAATGCGCTTGGGAAGATGCAGCTGAGGAGCTACATGAACGGGCACTCACGCCCTGGAGAACCGCATTTCCCTTTCAGCGTCGACAGGGGATTTGTCCGTTCGCACCGGATGCAGCGTAAGCACTACAGGGGGCTCTCGAACCCGCAGTGTATCCATGGGATTGAGGTGGTGAGTTCGCCGAATCTCGTGGGCATCACCGAGGTGGACCGGAGGAGGTGGGCAGAGATTACAGGGAGGGAGCTCAATTTCTCTATCCCGCAGGAGGCCAGTGATTTTGGGACATGGAGGACTATGCCGAGCTCAGAGGTTGAGCTCGAGAGGCCACAACCTACCATGAAGAGCGTCGTTCAGCAACCCCCAAAGAAGCTGCTAAATGGATCGGGCTTAAATTTGTCACCACCATCCAATCATTCAGGGGAAGAGGATCTCTCCCCTGTTAGCAGCAAGCGCAGGAAAGAGTCGTTTCCACATGCCATGGATGAGGAGTGCTTCTTGCCATTGAACTCTTGCAATGGTAGGACACAACAAGACATCGAGATGCATTCGGTAGTGCAGCCTTCGTGGCTGCACGAGTTCACGGGGGTGATGACGAAGTCTTGCGGGCCAGCAACTGCTGCCAAGTCTATCTACGAGGATGATCAGGGCTACCTAATAATGGTCAGCTTGCCATTTGTTGATCAGCAGAGGGTGAAGGTTTCATGGAAGAACACTCTTACTCACGGTATAGTTAAGATCCTTTGTGTTAGTACAGCTCGGACGCAATACATAAGAAGACATGATAGGGTCTTCAAGCTCACCGACGCCACGCCGGAGCACTGCCCTCCAGGGGAGTTCATACGTGAAATACATCTAGCTACCCGTATCCCTGAAGATGCTAAGCTGGAGGCTTGCTTTGATGAGGCTGCTGCAGTTCTTGAGATCATGGTCCCCAAACGAGGAAACGAGCCTGAAGAGCATGAAGTTAGAGTCTGCATGCGCCCTCCTCACCTTGGAGTTAATGGCCTCCTTATGACATAGGTTATGGAAGATCTCCTCACCATGTGAGTATCTTCTTTGTGGTCACCAGATCAGATGCTCGAAGGTGCTAAAAGTAAGGGTCTTGAGACGCCTCCCTCACCTTGGAGTAGCATCTTGTTCTGAGGATGTTGCTACCTCTTACTGCGCTTGGCCCCTCTTCAGCCGCGAGCCTTTGCTGAAGAATAGTTTGTTCTAGCTTGTGTGTTGTGGGTGTCTTTTTAACCCTCATGTTCTCCTTTTAGCATATGGTGGGATTATGTCCATGAATATGTACCAAGTTCAGTTAACATAATAAAATTCTTATTTCTGGGTTCCTGCTTCATGTTTGGGTCTGGATTATGGTCCTTCAGTTGGCTACAACAACACGTATTATGCAAATTTGCATTTTCCTTGAACTGTATCTATGTGATAAAGCATATAGTGCATCAAACGGTGGTTGCTGTTACTTTGTCCGGGAATGTCAGGCCTGGTTTGTCGATAGTCCACTTCCTTGGTTTGGAAGTTTCTTCTTTTGTTGATGGATTGACTCTCACTTAGCAAAAATATTCCCATGATTTGTTGCGCCGTGCTGGCATGTTGCAGTGCAAGAATGCTTGCACTCCTATGTCTGCTACTGATCGTCTGTCTGCTCTTGATGGTGATCCTCTTTCGTCTGATGATGCCACTAAGTATCGCAGTATCTTGGTGGTTTACAGTACTTGACGATTACCAGGCCTGATATCTCTTATGCAGTTAACCGTGTGTGTCAGTTTCTTCATGCTCCAGGGATTCGCATTGGACTGCTGTGAAGCGCATTCTGCGGTACATCCGCCTCACTGCTTCATATGGTCTACACCTACGGTCTGCATCTTCTCATATGCTTTCCGCGTTTTCTGATGCTGACTGGGCTGGTAGTCTGATGATAGGCGATCCATAGGGGGATATGTAGTGTTCTTTGGTCGGATATGCAGTGTTCTTTGGTCCTAATTTGATCGCTTGTTTCTCGTAGCAGTACTGAAGCTGAGTACAAGGCCGTTGCCAATGCCACAACTGAGCTCATATGGGTGCAGTCTCTCTTGAGAGAGTTGGGGATCTCTCAAGATCAGTCGCCTATTCTTTGGTGTGACAATATCGGTGCTACATACCTTTCATCTAATCCGGTATTTCATGCTCGAACGAAACACATCGAAGTTGACTTTCATTTTGTGAGAGAACGTGTTGCACAGAAGCTACTTCAAATCAATTTCATTCCGTCCAAAGATCAACTTGTGGACATCTTCACGAAGCTCTTGCCTCAACCTCAATTTGAAGGCTGTAGGCGCAATCTTAACTTACTATCTATTTCTGGGCACAGTTAAAATTGAGGAGGGTGTTAGACTGTATTTATACTGTAGCTTCTGTAAATTAATTGTAACTGTAATTGTATACGTACACATGTACGTATATATATATGACAGCCGAACCCCTCTAGGGTATCGAGCATTGTTTTCCCACGTATGTCTTACAACCTTGAGTTCATAGACTGCTGTTTGCTGCTTTTTGTATGAAAAAACATATTTTAATTCCCGTCTCATCCAAACAACCAATAAGAACACGACCTTTCTAAAAAAACACGACCTTTCGGAACATGAATCTTACATCTAGTTCTAATGTCAGGCAGCCTATTATCCTGATGGGCCTTAAGAATCATCAAACAGATGACTCTCTAAACTTGGTTCATAACCTTGCAGCAACATCTTAGATGCTGTCTTCGTTTCAGCACTACCAATTTTCCCTAGGACAGACAAAGCAACTTCTCTGTTGTTCATCATTTTATCTAATTCATGCATAACATCTTGTTGCATCAACTCAAATATCTCATCTCGTATCCCAAAATTTGACAGGAGAGAGATAATTTCACGATCCATATAGCATGGCTGGGTCTTGCTCCAACTTGTAGCATTAAACATTGTGCTCTTTGATTCAAATTTCTTCATACTAGGTCACAGAGAAAGATTACGAAACAAATCAGGCTCAAGAGCAACAACTCCTTTATAGCCACAAAACCTTATTTGAAAACGTGAAGGAGGGTTATCATGGGTCTAGTCCATTTCAGCGCAATATCTTTTGGCAAATCTCAGACATCTTTCCGATACCATCGGAATGTACTTACTCAGTTGTGACTTCAATATCTAGAATCTCTTCCACATCCTTTGGTAGGATTTCAATTGTTTGCCTGCAGGAGCTGAACAGCTGGCCCATTCTAGTCGCACACTTGGATACTGAACGAATTCCTTCAAAGTGACCCATCCACCTTATATCCTCTGCCAAACAGAACTTCCACGAAGTTGACTTGCTGAGAAGGACAAAAACTCATATTTCTTTGGACCAACAGAAAATCCTTCTTTTAGAATGGATAAAATGCGATAATACGGGCCAATTTTGAAGGGTTGGGAAAAGAACCCTTGTCCATTTCTAGCTGAGATCGCATCTGGAAAAAAGCTTACTCCAGTCTTCATCAACAAAAGTAACTCTAACAAAGTCAGAAGGCATAGTCAGGATGAGACTTAACCACATAATTTGAAACTTCTTCTTCGGGTCCCAAGCAGTATACTTTGGTTGGAGTAATGTGAATTCTGTAAACCTCGTTAATTTTCCTTCGCCTTTAATCTTACTGGACAGCAAAGCATTTAGCCTTATCTTCCTGCTACAAGCCTCCAGCTGAATGAATTGCCAAGGTTCGAAGCACCTAGACTCTAACTTGCTCATGGTCTCAAAAATCATCCGTGAAATATGAACTGGTATTTCTTCAAGAGCTTTAAACAAATTAGCATTAACATGTTTTGCAGCTATCTTCCCCATGTGAACAAGTGAATTGAGACGAAAAAGAATTTCATAACATACTGAACAACCACTCGGGCAGTCAACAAGGGAAACTCCCTGCCGCTTGGTTTGGAGTCTCCCTTGCAAGCTGATCAACAGTTATCGAGGCTTGCACATCATACTGACTATTTTGAGCAATTTCGACCTCGACATAACAACCAAAACTACGAGAGTAGAGGCCTTTTGTGGTACCCTCAAATGAATAACAACCATTCATTTTCGTTAATCTAAAGGCTGATAAGAAATCATACTGGTGGTTAAAGGGTGACCAGTATAAATCATACTGGTGCTCAATCGGCAGCGCTCCATAGATGGGTCCCGGCCCAAGACCGTATATGGGTTCCGGCCCAAGAATAAGTAATGGTTCGTGTCGTTCTGAACGCCATATTCTTCCAAATCGACGAAATAGAACCCTAAATCCAGATCGAGCTGAGCTCCCCGCTCCCCCGCCTGCACCTCGCCGCCATCCTTCTCGCCTTCCTCCGCTTTGCCGTCTCAGCCGCCGGGAAGGCCCAGCCCCGCCGAACTAACGGGATGATGGCAAAGGGAGGCTGCAGGGCGTTCGCGACGCTGGCGGCAGCCTCGCCGGACTCGCGCTCCACGTTCCAGTTGGCCGGGGACGGCGGCGTGACGGCATTCCGGCGTTCCGATGGTCGTCATCAAGATGCTAGTGGGGTCAAGCCGGCGGCGGAGAAGGAGAAGCACGGCGCGGTGAAGGGGCACAAGTGGAGCCGGCTATGGCGGAGCTCGTCGGGCGGGCAGAGCCAGAGGGGCGCCGCGTCGGCCACCATGTAAGAAGGGGCGACCATACATTTGCTGCTGTATAACTATGATCTATTGATCTTCGTGCAGCCAACAGAAGGTGCAAAGCTGTTGATGAGGAAATGAATCGAGAAGCTCAAAGGAGCAGCCCTGGTCGAAGAAAGTGAAATCAAATGATCACGCAGCATTCAACTGGGAGTCTGGGGTTTGCTAAAGACTACATGACAGGTTAGATGCACATAAGTATTTCTTGTGGCATACAAGTATCGAACTTTGTTTTTTGTTGCATTAGGTTGAACTGAGTGTTATGCATCTGTTTCTTTGCTTGAACAAATGAGTTCAGGTCTGCTTAAAATGTGAATTGGTTTTGATGTAGCTCTGTAGTCTAGGTCAGTTGAAGAAACAATGAACTCAAATGTCGATATCAGTTTTGACGAATGTAAATGGCCATACGGAAAGTTTGTACAACAGTTGTGTTTTAATACTCACATGTTTTATTAATTTATAACGATTATACAAGTAAATGGTAACTATATCATGAAAAACTTTCAACTTATAATCAGAGATAGACATTTGCTAGTAGTGTAAATGTGTAAATGTCTATCTCTGCATGATAGAGTGGTTGTAGTTGATCTTTTGGTTAAGATACTTCCTCTTCAAACTTATTCCACTTTGCTTGATCTCCACTTTTATCATCTATATCTCAGTCTAAAATCCATTCATTCCGTGGTATATGTATTGCAGATTTCAGTAGCACTTTAAAAATGCAGCATAGCTACTATGACACAGTTTCAGTAGACGTGTAATGAAAGGCGCTATGGCGAGCCCCAAACTCAAACCGACTTTCTTGAATGCTACTTCGAGTTAGTAGTGTTAATTTTTATGAAACAATACCACATTATGCTGGACCGGAATAGCTTTTTCAGAATGATACTATTTTTTAGCTTCTAAACTGTTGTCTTTAAATTTAACTTGACTTTAATAGGCATGCAGCTGGGACAGCTTATAGCTTGGTGTTGTCGACGAAAACCGGGACACAACTAGGATGTATCGGTTCCAGTTTGGCTCCGCCGGATTGACGGCACTGGCCTCGGCGACGAAACAGAGAGCGGCGGCCACTTGTTTAGCTGATGTAACTTCTGTATCCGCGTTTGATAGTAAGCACTTGAAAATGCTTTCAGATCAAGCTCGCCTATTCTCTTGATTTCTACGTGTGCTCGACACCTGAAATATCAAGCAAGCCCTGTAGAACATGTATCAGATGAAGGATCAACTCCCATAAGATCTGAAGAAAAATATCAAGCCCTGTACAACATTTTGTGAAGCAACGTCTTGCATGTTTCTGCTACAATTGTCTACTTGTCTGTCGGTGCATAATGATTCTTGTGGTTATTGTCTATTCAAATCAGTTTTGAATGTACATTTATTTATGTGAGAAATTCAAAATATGTACCACATGTGACCTTTGCCTAGTTGAAATGGGAAGTTGAGAATTTTCTATGTCTTCATTTTTCACGAACATGTGCCCTGTACCGAGTTGAAACGAGAAATTCAGTGTTTTATATCTTTTTACGAGAAGTTCTAAAACAACATATATATTTCTGAAGTAGTATTCAGAGACTGAACGTCAAATGGTTTATGTTGCCATGTATGCAAGCAAATCTAGTAATACGACAGAATTATACAGGAGTACAATGTTTCATTCAGTAAACTCAAATAGATAATAAGTTGACAGACAATATTGCATTTGATGGTGTAAAAGTAAGTCCACGGTGGAATGACTGAACATTACATTCAGTCATGTCATAATACAGGAACCATCAAAAGGTTCAAATATCATTCTCATTCCAGCTATTCACCACAAAGAACATATATAGACAGTTTTACAATTTACAAACATTCGACAGATCACTTGATGTTCAGTAAGTATATACACAGTCAAACAGAGGATCCAAAATACCATTCCAGTTGTACCAGCCTTGTCTTCTCCCTTCACATCATATTCAAGTCGTAAAGCGCCTAATCACTCAACATTTAGCTAGTACCTAAACAGAGGCAGGAAAACACATTCCAGTTGAACCAGAGCCTTGTCATCTCCCTTCATGGCATCTCTAAGCCGCAAAGTGCAAAAAATTCTCCTGAAAATCAACTTTGCTAGAATGATTCATGCCACACAAAGTTCAGCCGAGGCAACAAATGGTGAATACTATTGCCAACTCATGCTGAGCTGAATAGCTAGCTCCAATCAATTATCCCGTGGAGTTCATTGTTATCTTATTCTCTATTCCTGTTCTTTGATACGCTTGAGCAGGACATTAACCATTCTAGTCTTTTTTTAGGGCTAAGACCATTGTTCCCTAGGCTGGCAGATAGATTCAGCTTCATCATCTTTCCTCTGTTATTTCAGGTTATTCTGTGATTTTTCACCCTGTAAATAAAGGTGAATGTTGCTGTTAGAAAAGCAAGTAAAATCAGCTGAACCAAATTTTTAGTGTACAACACGAGATTATTAGTGTATGCTGCTAATCAACTTGTTAATTGGCACCAAAGCAAACTTTTGTCATTTTTTTTTCTTTTTTCTGAAAATCTTTTTTCACAGCAAAGTTAAGTAAGATGATGCTACTATACTTGCATAATTGCACTTAATAATATGCTAGATGTGAACATAGGATGCACAACACGACATAGAATGCACATCAATCTTGTGTACTACTGCATGAAATATTTGTAGATTGAGTACTCTTACATATTGTATCTTGCTATATCACACAACAAAATTGATCGAATCTGGGCAAAGAAACAGTGGTACTGCTGTTGGATTGAACAGCAAACTTTGTTCTCACCGGTGCTTAATTCGGCGTCTAGCCTGAATGTCTAATAGTTGTTCTTTATCAGGGCACATTACCTAATGTGACAGATCTACAGTACTTATATGTGGCAATAGTTTTACAAACAAAAATAGCATGCTCATTTCAACTCGACGCCCATCACAGGATTCATGGACTTCCTTAAACATATTGTCAGCTACCTTTTGCTACGAGACTGAACACATAAGTCGCTGTGTACTAGATACTGAATTTACTTTTGGTTGAGCAGATCATACATTTATATATATATGAATTGCTCCAAAACAAAATCAAGCGTACAATTATTCATTTGGTTTGTGCTGTGCGGGGAAATCAAGCAGATCATACATGTACAATAAATTACCTGTCGCTTGGTTTGTGTCGCGCGGAAATTCGGAAAAGATGGTACTGGAGCAGCTGCGACCTCCGGAGTCCTAGTACCAGCAGGAAATTCGGAGAAGAGGGAGGAGATCCTGGGTCGCCGCTGACAGATGCGACCTCCGGTGTGGAGACGGCGGCAGCGAGTTAGAAGTGGAGAGATGAGATGGGTTCGTCGCGGCGTGCGTTCAGGCTGAAGGCGGCGGCGTCGAGAGCTGATAGAGGGGTTGGCAACGGCGGCTGCGTACGTTAGGGCTGAAGGCTGCGGCTTCGAAAGCTGAGGGGCGTTGGAGCGGCGGCGGCGTCGAGACTCGATAGGCATCCAGGTCGGAGAGGATTTGTTCGTCGTTGAAAACTCTCAGGAGGCTAGTAGCTCGTTATTTTTTTTTGCCAATCGAATCGCACTAATGGGCTTGCTGGGCCAAATCTCTCTCGGCCGTCCATACTTGTCATATTTGAGGACCAGTAAAAGGTACTGTAAAATTTTCCTTGGAGTAATATTCTATCTCGTCCACCGGATTAAATGAAATGGGCGGTCCATATTCCTCTGAAGGACGACAGTTAATAACCTAAACGAATCATGGTCGAGATCCAAACATGGAGCAGCAACCGCATATACTCCCTCCGTCCAAATATAACTGTCTTATATTTGCTAAAAAGTGAATGTATCTAGACATGAAACATGTATAAATACATTCACTTTTGTACAAATTTGAGACACTTATTTTGGGACGGAGGGAGTACAATTTATTATGTTAACAAAACTCACTACAGAATCAACCACAAACAATTCCAGCCTACACTAAGAAAAACGTGAGTGTTAAAGTTGGAACGAGCTAGTCAAAGGATCCTGGGATATGATATGCCCGAAGCTTAGATTTTAAGAGTTATGCAGATTGTGTTGGAAAATTGCCAGGACAAATTTTCTTTTGCTGGGCTTGAGGTAAGCTGGTGCTCCTTTTTTTTTTTTGCTTTGAACTCTTCGCTACTGTTCCAAAGGTGAAAATAAATCCTTCAAAGTTACATGTGAATGGAAAACTGATCAATTGTGGAGCTATAAACAGTCATCTTTTATCATTGGCCCAAGGACAAGCATATGCTTTTTTTATCTGTTTCAAAATTTTAGAAATATGAAAACGCTTTGAAAAAATCTGAAAATATTTGGGCACAAACACATTCGTGTAAGATAGCGACTGAAATAACACTTTTTGTGGTCTGTGCAAAAAAGACAAATTTTGTGCCCTAAAAAGTGTCTTTTCAAATCTCATTTCGGTCATAGATTTTGTCTTCATTTCCTTCCGCAATTTTGCATGCATGTTGCATACTTACATATGTTTGTGCCTAATTTTTTCAGATTTTTTCAAAATATTTTCATATTTTTTAAATTTTGAACAAAATAACAGGAGCATATGCACCCGGGAGCCAAAGTGAATTTCCGCCCAAGGATGAGGTAGCAAGGAGGTAGGTCTTGGTTTATTTTCTTGTGTTGTGGCAAATGAGCGAAATCAGCAGAAGGGTTTGTGCTTATTCCCAGCAGACACGGAGAACATATTTGATGGCCCACAACAGTGGCGGAGCCAGGATCTAAACCCTGTGTTGTCAAGCTTTACTAATGTGACAAAAAAAAGTCTTTTGAGAACACACTTGTGTAGACAAATTAAACAGGAGCACAAACGAATTTGCAACATTTGATTTGGACTGCAATTTCTTGATAAATCTATCGGTTTACTAAACTTATGTACTTCCTCTTGCTCGTAATAGAATAGATCGCATATAGGTGCGGAAGAGAAGTAAAATAGAACTTACAAATTATCTATTTATACGAATTATCTATTTCTAACCTAATCTAATATTCTGAAAATCTGAAGAGAAGGAAAACATAACTACCAAATACAAGGGGAAGGGTCTCGTCTTGCTGTTGAATTTGAACATCCGCGCGTATAGGCGTATAGCAGTATTGCAGCAGCCGCGACGGAGCACCCAGTGCGTACTACCGCCTCGACCAACGACCACGAATCCGCCGGCTCTCGCCGCCTCGCGGCATCACCTGAGGATTTAGGAGGGGCAGAATCAGTTGAGGATTCGGGAGTGGACACAGGACACGGGATTACGGAAGGTGAAACGGAAGAGACGAACAGATGAAGTCAAGGAATACGGATCATGGCCTCGTGGGGATCACGCAAGTTAGTTAGCACTTCTTTTGCTTTGTTTTGCTACAAGGCCCAGCGAAAACGTACCCAAAACAGATGACAAATGGGACTGTGTGGTAAATTTTCAGAACTTTTGTGTACAATAGTGTGGTACGTATAGGCGGGGGTCTTAAACTTGCCGAATTCCTGTGTAGTCGCTTGACTACACAGCTACAACCTGGCTTCGCTACTGGCCCACAACACTTGGGTCCACCTTCATTTTGAGTATAATTTGGCACCTGTTCAAGATTCTGTCGAAATCAGTGACAAGAACAAGTCATCTAAAAAAAAAAAAAGTGTGATACATATCCCAGACCTGCACATCCACGAGGAGGACGACTTGAGCATATTGAATCAATGTATTGACAAGTTTCATGTGCCTCTGGAGCACCGGTTTGCCATGTTTACAAGGATAAGATATGCACATGCCTTTAATTCCCCAAGTACATGCAGCTTATATAGCCGCATAAATCTCCTTTCTTTCATTGTTCTGGTTCAATCAGAGGATGCCCATGATGAACTTGTCAGGTTAAACAGGAATAGTTCGTGTTTTTTGTTGGCATCCAATTCCGAAGTGGCCGCATTATCAAGTCCATCAGAGATAATATCAGCTTCTCTGTCTGAAGAAGAAATGATAGAGAACTACCTATCTCCCAAGTCCCATCATATGTTCCGAAATCGTTCGAGCTCGTTCTCAACACAAGATTGAACGATTATTAAGGAACGAACTTCAAAATAGCAGAGAGGAGAGCATTCGAGATCGTTCTCAACACAAGATAGGAACGATTAAGGAACCAACTTCACTCTTAGCAGACACTGGTTGCATCGAACAAAGTTCACGACGAAGCAGTAAGGCTTCCATCCGAAAGTACACCTAAAACTGCAGAAGAGCTAAAACCGATGACACGACGACTCGGACATATAACACTTCAGTTCAGGGTTCAGACTTCAACTCCGCCAACGACGAACTTAATCGACCTCCTCGATCTTGGGCCCCGCACCACCGCTTCCGCCGGCCGGCACATCCTCGTCCATGCCGGCAGCACCGCCCATGCCACCCATACCCGGCATGCCGCCCATGTCCGCGCCGGCCTGGTACATCTTGGCGATGATGGGGTTGCAGATGCCCTCCAGCTCCTTCATCTTGTCCTCGAACTCGTCCGCCTCGGCGAGCTGGTTGGTGTCGAGCCAGCTGATGGCCCCGTCGATGGAGTCCTCGATCTTCTTCTTGTCGTCGGCCGAGAGCTTGGCGGCGATCTTGTCGTCCTTGATGGTGTTCCTCATGTTGTAGGCATAGTTCTCGAGCGCGTTCTTGGCCTCCACCTTCTTCTTCAGCTCCTCGTCCTCCGCCTTGTACCGCTCCGCCTCCTGCACCATCTTCTCGATGTCCTCCTTGCTCAGCCGGCCCTTGTCGTTGGTGATGGTGATCTTGTTCTTCACCCCGGCGGTCTTGTCCTCGGCAGAGACGTTCAGGATGCCGTTGGCGTCGATGTCGAAGCAGACGGTGATCTGGGGCACGCCACGGGGAGCAGGTGGGATGCCCGACAGCTCGAACTTGCCCAGCAGGTTGTTGTCCTTGGTCCTGGCGCGCTCGCCCTCGAACACCTGAATCAAGACGCCTGGCTGGTTGTCTGAGTAGGTGGAGAAGACCTGCTCCTTCTTGGTCGGGATGGTGGTGTTGCGCGGGATGAGCGTCGTCATGACGCCCCCGGCGGTCTCAAGGCCGAGGGACAGGGGCGTGACGTCGAGCAGGAGCAGGTCCTGCACCTTCTCGTTCCCTCGCCGCTGAGGATGGCGGCCTGGACAGCAGCGCCGTACGCCACGGCCTCATCGGGGTTGATGCTCTTGCACAGCTCCTTGCCGTTGAAGAAGTCCTGAAGCAGCTGCTGCACCTTGGGGATACGGGTGGAGCCGCCACAAGCACGACGTCGTGCACGGTGCTCTTGTCCATCTTGGCGTCGCGCAGGCACTTCTCCACGGGCTCCATGCACTTGCGGAACAGGTCCATGTTGAGCTCCTCGAACCGAGCCCTGGTGATGGTCGAGTAGAAGTCGATGCCCTCGAACAGGGAGTCGATCTCAATGGTGGTCTGGGCGGTGGACGACAGGGTGCGCTTCGCCCGCTCACAGGCTGTGCGCAGCCGGCGCAGGGCGCGAGGGTTGCCGCTGATGTCCTTCTTGTTCTTGCGCTTGAACTCCTGGACGAAGTGGTTCACCATGCGGTTGTCGAAGTCCTCACCGCCGAGGTGGGTGTCGCCGGCGGTGGCCTTGACCTCGAAGATGCCCTCCTCGATGGTGAGCAGAGACACATCAAACGTGCCACCACCAAGGTCGAAGATGAGCACGTTCTTCTCGCCAGAGCTGCTGGCCTTCTTGTCGAGGCCGTAGGCAATGGCAGCAGCAGTGGGCTCGTTGATGATGCGCATCACATTCAGCCGGCAATGACGCCGGCGTCCTTGGTGGCCTGCCGCTGCGAGTCGTTGAAGTAGGCCGGCACGGTCACCACGGCGTTCTTGATGGTGGTGCCGAGGAAGGCCTCACCGATCTCCCTCATCTTGATGAGCACCATGGAAGAGATCTCCTCGGCAGAGAACTGCTTCTCCTCGCCCTTGTACTGGACGACGATCATGGGCTTGTCAGCAGGGCCGGGGATGACCTTGAAGGGCCACAGCTTCATGTCGCTCTGCACGGACGGGTCGGAGAACCGCCTGCCAATCAACCGCTTGGCATCTGCAACATAGATACAGCAAGACAGTGAGTCAAATCGTTCAACTGAGACAATTTGTGCTCGAATTGTACAGATTAATTCAGGCATTATAAAACCAAACAAGCAGAGGAGAATGGCTAAACAAGGAACTGCATAACTTTATCCCATTTGAAACTTCCACATGGAAATCTGAAAAGAATCGTACTGAAACTAGGGAGCTTGAAACTACCAAAACAGGAGTAAACAGAGTTTTCGGTTATCTAAGATGAATCCAAAACGTTCTCCTACACCACAAAATAATCGTTTCATCAACAAACTTGCATCCCAATTTTAGAACTGTGAAACTTCCGCGTGGAAATCTTAAATGAATCTTACTGAAACTAGGGGGTTTCAAACTGAACCAGACAGTAAATTTCCTTCAGAGCTGCTTAGATACCGAATACAGAACAATGCAGCACTGCCTTACAATCCCTATGTAACAGATATTTTATTCGTTCCTTTGCTACTCGCTAAGAATGGCAAACATCAAAATCCAAATCATGGATGTACATTGCGATACAATCGTGCTACAATGAACTAGATCCAAAACAAAACCACTTAAAATACGGCTAGGCACACACAGCAAGCCACAGACACCACCACTCGTAACCAGACAGGCATGAACATGAGAGATCTAAAAGGGGAAAGGGTGCACGTACCGAAGACGGTGTTGGTGGGGTTCATGGCCACCTGGTTCTTGGCGGCGTCGCCGATGAGCCGCTCGGTGTCGGTGAAGCCGACGTAGGACGGCGTGGTCCGGTTCCCCTGGTCATTGGCGATGATCTCCACCCGGTCGTGCTGCCACACGCCGACGCAGGAGTAGGTGGTGCCGAGGTCGATGCCGATCGCCGGGCCCTCTCCTCCCTTCTTCGCCATCTCCTCCTCTCCTCTCTAAACTGGACGGGGAAAAGGGACTCGAAAGACGAAATCGAAACTGGAACTCGAGATCTGAAAGAGACTCGCTGTGATTTGCTGCGGGTTGGGAAATCGCGGTGGCTGATTGAACTGTTGAGGCGGGACGAACGAGGAGTGGGTTTTATGGAGTTCGTGGGGAGGGTTTCGGGAATGTTCAGGCGACGAGCTCCGGGACGTTCTCGAAAGCTCTAGGGGTGTGCCGGTCCCGTGAGCCGGGTAATGGGACAATGACATGTGGGGTCGCCAATTTACAGACTCGGGCGGGTGAGGTGGGCTTGCCTTTGACCCAGTCTTGAACGGTCTGGTAGGTTCTACGGTGAACGGTTTTTTTTTTTTTTTGAGAAGTCTACGGTGAACGGCTAGGTTCTGGGCTCTCGCGGATGCGTTGGGCCTGTGCAGGGCTCCGAGCCTCAGCTCGCCTCACTTTCGGTCCAGGCTGTTCTTTCTTCCCATTTAACTTTTTTTTGCAGGTTTCTTTCCATTCAACTTAAACATTTGGCTCAGCAAGATGCAAACATAATTATGTGTTCATCTGAATTATGTATAAGTTTCAAATTATGGGTTACATTTTGACTTGGCGAGTGATCCTAAATGTAGCTCCCGAGCGCACGGTTGTTGGCCGCACAATCCCACATGAGGTGTCTAAATTGGCGGGCGAGGTGTGCCCAAGCATTTACTAGTCGGAGGACTGGTGTGGAAAGTTGTGTATGTGTGGAGCCCACGTCTCAGCTAGTGGGACAAATATTTTGTAGCTCAAAACGAGACATGACTGAGAACCGCATCAGCGGAACCGCGAGCGAGAAGGTTGGCGACTCCAACGTCGCCGGCACGACGAGGAGATGTGCAAGGACCAAACACCCTGCGGAGCAGAAGGTTCTAGACTAGCGGGATTAGTTAATCCCCCCCCCCCCCCAATAGAGGAGGTAGTGCAGCAAGGTGCTCAAATCACCCTGTTGGAGCCATTCGAACAACAATGACATACGTGAGAACCTCCACGGGGCAAGCACTCATAAGTAGTCCATGCATTGATCCCTATTGTGTCAACGGCTCCCTTTTTAACGACCCCGCTCCCACATTATGCGAGAGAAGGGGTTTAAGTGGGTGGTGATACAGAAGGGGCGAGCTAGTCGATCGGCGTGGTAGGCCGCATTTCTATAGACCGACGTGTGCCCGAACCTCGAAAACAATTTGCACGCGTGTTTGTGTTGGGTAAATGAATCTCCGTAGGGTTTGGGGTAAGAGCTGTGGCGAGCTCGTAGTGCGGTGTCGCATAGGGCATGCCTGAGGTTGGCGTGGCGGTGCCTACCTAGGAAACGACCACCACTGCTCAGCTCTGTGTAGGGGCCAAGGGTGTATTATCATGGTTAGGGAAAAAGCATTAGCGAGTTCTCCCTCTGGATGCACATTTGTGCATGGGAGGTATGTGACGCGAGCAGTGCTCGTTTTTTTCTTGCGGGGTTTGGGAGTGTCTAGGGGCATAGAAGTTGCTTAATTCTCATATTTAGTTTCTCAATTATTTTTACTTGTGACCTACTAGTAGAAGTTTCTTAAATCTTATATATTTTTGCTTTTAGTCCTTGTTAAATAGTTTCATATAAGTTGCTTAATTGTCATGTCTAGGTGCTAATTTATTTTTGCTTGTTGCCTATTAGGGTATAGAAGTTGTTTGGCATCTTACAGATAGTTTTGCTTTACTCTTTGTTAAATAGTTGCCTAGAAATTTATTGTTTTCACATATTTAGTTGCTCAATTATTTTTCTTTGTTGTATTTGAGGGTATAGAAGTTGCTTAGCTCTTATAAATAGTTTTGCTTTTACTCATTGTAAATAGTTGTCTAGAAATTGGACAGTCCCTATATTTATTTACTCAATTTATTTTACTTAATGCCCACAAGGATATAGAAGTTTGGTAGCATCACACGTATAGTTTTGTTTTACTTTTTGTAAATAAGTTGCCTCGAGATTGCTTAATTTCCATATTTAGTTGCTCAATCTATGTCATTTTGGTGTCCATTAGGGTACAACACTTGATATGGTTTAGATGTATTTTCATATATTTTTTGGTGTATCAACACTATAGAAGTTAATTCCCCTGTCCCCAATTGTAAAACGTTTTGACAGACTAATTTAGCCTACTGAAACGTCTTATAATTAGGGGTGAAGGTAGTATTTTAATTTATTTTCCATACGGTTTGGTCAAGCTTTGTCACTTTTTAGTTGCCTCCTGTATCCGTTTCTTAATCGACCATACTAGTTGCTCAAGTACTCGAAGTTCCTTGCAGCTCTAAATGTTTAACTCATTTTGTCACCTTGTTTGGCCTGCTAGCATTGTCTGTTGTTTTCTAGTTGATATTTTATTCTTAATGCTTTCCAATAGGTGTGAACGATGGCTGGGACTGTACGACCAACAAGAGGGGTTGCAGTTTCCGGATAGGATAAGGGGCGGTAATTGTACGGGGTGCACTAGACTTTAATTACCGACGAGCGCTCGACGCCCGCTAGACGTGTCCCTAAAAGAATCATACTGTGGGTGTAACAAGTGAAAAAAAGGAAAATTCAAATTTCACACTATGCATTGTGGAACCTATAAAACCTCTTTGGTTTGCAGGATTGCGAATATGCATGAACAAAAAATATTTTTAATTGACTCATATACGAGTGTTAAATTTGTACGGTAAAACTAGTGGGGAAACAAAGTAATCATATTACGGAGGTTTAAGTGGAATGGTTTTTCTCTATAAATGTAGTGCAAAGAAATCAACATAAAAAGATCATGCACTACTCAGATCCTATTAAAGAGCAATCACATAGGAAAAAATCAAAGGATTCCATCCAATGTTTTTCCTTAGAGTTTAAATATTTTGTTAGAGAATTTGATGAAAATATAATTCTGCATAACAAACAACATGGAGAATTGCAAATAATCCAAAATGTTTCAAAATTCATGTGTAATTTTTTTTAAGGGATGTGTAATGTATTTGAATCAAAGAAGCCCCTGTCTGAGTTGAAGGGCCAACAAACTTCCTTGGGCCAGCCCATTAGCACAAAGCGGCCTTCTCATGCTAATTCCGGTTCTTCCTTGAGACGGCCAGCCTTCTCCCACGCACGTTAAGAACTTAAGAAGGCCAGGTTAAGATCACTGCCGGCCCTTGCGCCAGCGCCATCATCCCGATCGGCGCGGCGTCGTCTTCTCCACCGCACCGTCCAGAAGACAATCACGATGGGAGGAGCGTCCATGTCTGGGGGCAGCCTCGGACCGAACCATTACTTCTTTCACACCATTCCCCTGTCTCTCGTCCCCCAATCTCGTGATCCCATGGCCAACAATGCGTGAAAACGAAGTAATCTACTGTACGTAATATCACGGGGCATGTGGTTTCTGGCGAAAGTAGCGCCCATATGTGTGAGCCCTTGACCGACCGCTTCTAACGAGGCTGCGTTTCGTTTCGCATGATCCTTCCAAGCCAATCGCTGATTACAATGTGGTTGCCATGTCTTGCGCAAGGCCTGACTGGCCTTGGTAGCTTCAGAATTTTGCAGTGTCCCATTAGCTTCAACAGGTTGCTAGCTGAAGAGAAGAACACCCAGGGCACAAAGATTAGCCAGTTGCATGGATTTTACTTACTTGGAGAAGAGAAGAACTCGTGCACGCCGTGAATGCTCGACACTGCAGGGTCGAGGATTTGTCTGCATCGATCGCAGGTCAGTGCGCAGCACTTGCTCTAGTATTGTTTTTCGCAGTTGAACATGCCACCTGAACACGCATTTGGCTTTGATGATCTATTTTAAATTTTTAATACAGAACCATCACACTAGCTAGACTGATTTCAAGCTTCAAAGCCCACCCCACCACCGTCTGGAACTGCATACAACAGGAAAAATAAATATTGCACCCACCCACAATCACACATGCATCGCATGTGGGACGGCGCTTTGGAGCGCTCGGCGCGACGCGAGAACTTGAAAAAAAGCACGTAAAAACCGAAGTACCGAACAAAGCGGGAAAGGTGTTGGTGTTCGTTTCAGGCATTCAGCCCCACCGCCGGTACCGTGCACGGAGTAGCTCGTACTACCACCATGCAGCAGCTGGGCACCGGCAGCGATCGGCTGCCGCGGCAGAGAAAGAACGAAGCGGGAATCCGTCTCTGTCCTGGATCGTCTTCGTCCTAGCCCTCTCCCAATGTCCTGTTCATCTTTATCATCTCCCTCGTGCCATGTCCGCCCGTTCCGTTCTTATCCACTGGCTACCGGTTACAGAGCCTGGTGGTGGGCTCGTGCTTTCGAAAAAGATAGCACGGAATTGGGGCAATGGTATGGGCCTATGCTACTGCTAGCTAGTTTTGCCGAGAAAGGCACCGCATCGCCTCGCGAGGATCGCCTGCTCTTCTTCGGAGGCTTGTGGAAAAATTACTGCGATCAAACGGCCAAATCCGTGTACAGGAGTGCAAAAGACATTGGTCGAATACATGAATCCAAAAGCTTATCGCTGCAATGCTAGCTTTGTATTCCCTGCTTTTGGGGTTCGGCTGACTCCACTTCGATGGATGCTCATGCTTTTGCCTAAAATCTGCTGGAGCTTGCAGGTGAGTTCTGCTCCTTCGTCGATGGATGCGGTGGGCTTCGTGGAAGAAGGTTGGTGCTCTCGTTCTGGTCTCCGGCGTGAGACAGCGACGGCGCCATGGCTACGTCTCGGAGCTGATGTTCGTTCACCGGCCAGAATCTGGTGCTTGCGCCAGATGATTCTTGCAGCACTTCAACAAGGTTGGTCTGAGGCGTCGGCTTGGGTGCGTGGTGTGTGTGGTGGTTCTGTGTTCTTCGTGCGAGGTGTGGATCTTGCTTCTCGTGTGTGTTGTTCTTTCAGTTCTTGATCTGTACACGAGCTCCTTTCAAAAAAAAAAAATGCTAGCTTTGTATCCGGTTTGGCTGTGTTTGGAAAGCGGCTTTGGGGCCTTTGAGGAAAGTGGTTTCGAGGCTAAGCAACTGCAAGGTAACTTGGTTGTTTGCGGGCTTGATGCCATGTGTGATCCTTCCTTAGTCGAGAAGAAACTGGTGGAACGGCACAATGTATTATCTGTAAATGGTTGAGAACTTGAGATGTACTTCGACCATGCTGCCATGCTGGTATCACTTATTAGTTCCATTGCCATCTGTTCATTTCGTGCTATCTAACCATTTGGTCATTAAAAATATACAATCCCAAATGTAATATTCCTTAAGTTCTTGATGGTTAGTCATGTACACGGCCTTTAAAACATAATAACAACCTGAACGGAGTTTCAAAATGACAACACGTGTGGATGCTTATCGCACGAGAAAATCAACAGGTTCTGCGCCAACCTCATGTTTTTAAGTGAACTCGATAATGCAATAAAAAGCACAACACATCGGTCGATGCAAAGCCCGGCGCTATTCTCCCATTTTCAAACAAAAATCTATACCCAAACATTTTAGTAAGTGAACACTTCATCACAGGAAAACAAGAACAACTAACATGATGAACATGAATTTCGGATCTTAGGACCATAGGATCGTGTACGATAACTTAGTGAAAACCATGTCTATAAGTGTTGGAAAATATTCAAAAAACAAACATATAAAAAATAATGTGAACACATGAACAAGTGAAATTTCGCAGAAAATGTGATAATCTCCGAGTTTTTTTTTTAGATAAAGATAATCTCCGAGTTGAGAAAAAAATAACAATATAGTTGTTGCACCCAAGATACAATAAGTTATAGCGTAACGTAAAAAAGGTTTTTCAGTTAAAATAAGTACAAGACAAAAATATTCGCATTATGTTGCCAAAATTCACATGATGCGTGGTCTTATATATACTCTACATGTAGTGATTTTATTCACAAATTTATAAGCTTAGATATATGATTTTTATTTTTCCTAAGGTTCAAATAGCATGACCCCAATTCCCCAACCCGCAACAAAAAGGAGAAGTCCCCAAAGCACTCGATACTCACCTGGCTCCAATCCAATTCAAATTGTCCTATAAAACCCCCTAAAACCTCTTCACTAGTCACCACCACTTCAACCAACACAACCTGTGACCAACGCCTCAGGATTCAGGTATCGACACTGGCCAGTAGCCACCACCATGGCTTCTCTTAAGCTTCTCCTCCTCCTCACCACCTTCCTCGCGAGCTGCGGCCTCCTCCTCGCGGACTTCGCGCCGATGACCCTGACCGTGGTGAACAACTGCGCGTACCCGATATGGCCCGGCATCCAGGCGAACGCCGGCAACGAGGTCCTGGAGGGCGGCGGCTTCTACCTTCCGGCGCTCTCCCACCGCTCCTTCTCGGCCCCGACCCACGCTTGGTCCGGCCGCATCTGGGCGCGCACCGGCTGCACGCCTGCCGGCATGGAGCAGCTCCACTGCGCCACGGGCGACTGCGGCGGCCGGCTCCAGTGCGGGGGCCTCGGCGGCGCGGCGCCCGCGACGCTCGCGCAGGTCTCCATCCACGGCGGGGACGACCAGGCCGCGTACGGCGTGAGCGTGGTGGACGGCTTCAACGTGGGCCTGTCTGTGACCCCGCATGAGGGCCGCGGCAACTGCCCCGTGCTCGCCTGCCGCAAGGACCTGACGGCGACGTGCCCCAGCGAGCTCCAGGTGCGCGCGTCCGGCGGCGTCGTGGCGTGCAAGAGCGGATGCGAGGTGTGGAGGTTATGCCGAACGGGTATACCTGCCACGGTGGATAAAACCTGGCCCACCAAGGAGGCCCATCAGATAAAGCCGGAGGGCTTAATGGAGAAGGCCTCATGGGCTTAGGCGCAAGGATAAGCTCTGGGCTGGCTTAGTGAAGTCCAAGACGAAGGCCTGGCTGCGTTCGCCTTAGGGAGCAAGTTAGGGTTTGTTACCGTGTTAGTCTAGGACTCGTGATCTAGGTCGGTTAAGGCTTTCCTTGTAGGGGAAGGCTTGGCGCCTTTATAAGCCAGCCTTCCAGCAGCCTTAGGGCACGCATACAATCTCATTGTAACCTGTACACATATTCTCCTTGAGTGAATTATAGCAGCACGTAGGATCTCGCCACCGTCGTGAGATCCGAAGCTGGGTAAGATCGTGTGTGCAATCCCGTCACTGGAACCCTCTACGTTCTTCCCCACCTCCTCTACGGTACGTATGAATCCATATAGTAGTTCCGCGTTACCAATACCTCGACAGTTGGCGCCCACCGTGGGGCCCAAGGCGTCGGGAGTTTTGTTTCAGGCGGGAGCATTGGGCGAGATCGGCAAGACTATGGCGGTTGGTCGCGCCCGCATCATCAACAACTTTGGGTGCATCGAAGACGACGGGTCCTACGTCCCAGCAAACGACGCACTGGTGTCAAGCTTCGTCGTCCCCTTCGGCACCATCAACATCTTCATGGGTTTTACGGCTGAGGCGTATGGATTCCCCAGGGGATCCGCCGCCTTTTGGCCCACCCACCACCCCATCGATTATGCAATCGAGCAACAACACAGATCGGATCAGGCCTTTGTCTATCGCGATCTGAGTGACTCTGATACCCAAAGCGATTCTGACTCCAGCTCTTATGAGCTTATGGAGCCCGCCTCTCGCTTTGTTGGTGTCATTGACGCATCTGGCCCTAAGCCGGCCGAATCTGACCCTGAGTCAATATTACCTGCCTTACAGACAGGAGCAGACTCAGAAGCCGGATCTGATGGCACCGCTCCAATGGCGGAAGATTCAGATCTCGATGAGCATAAGGAGGAAGACTTTGCAGCACAGGTTGCCGCGCGAGGCTATGGCTCATCCGATCCAAACGAAGTCTTAATGACTTTCCCGGCACAGATAGCTATGGAGGATGGTGCGGCCGCGGCTAAGCCAGACGAGGCTGAAGTTTCCTCTAGCATCAAACACATTGGTGACAAGGCGGAAAAGCCAGAGGATGTGCTGGACCCTAAAGGCCTCCCCCGGCTACGCCTATTGAAGAAGACCTGGAGCGGTCAAAGGAGGAACACATGCGCGCATTGGAGCTTCTCAAAACACCTTTGGGACCAAATCCAACCGCGGTTGAACTTGAGGAAAGACGGAAAGCGCTCCTGGCTGAGACTGAAGTCAACATCAAGTATAAGTTGTCCCTCCTGAACAAGGAAAAAGAGTTAATCCTAGTTGGAAAGGCTCTAGAAGAGGAAGAGTACCAGCGTGAGCGCATGTTGAGAAATTCCGCAAAATAAGAAGTATACGTGACCCTCTTCTGCATCGGGATCTGCAGGGAAACTTCGAGAAGCTTCTGCCCAAAAGTCTTTAAAGCCTTGGCAGAAATACTCTTTCAAGTTAACCCTGATGGAGTCATATTCTTCTCCACCCCGGCCAAAAACCTAGAGGCGGCCAGGGAAATCATGGGAGACGAAGCAGTCCCAATTGAAGAGCGCCACCATTATTCTAAAATGCTCATCGAAAAGGCGGTAGAGCAGCAGGCTAAGGCGGACTCAAACTCAAAACTGGCGGACGATACGCGTCTTTGCAAGACAGCCGTTGCCGGCGGTGGAGATCCAGAGGAACCAGCTGGTTCCAGTAGCCATGGCAATAAGGGTAAGGAACCTAGGAAGGACAAAGTTCCTGACAAGCACAGGGATGAGTCAAAGACTGGGTCCAATCGCCATAGTGACAAAGGCAAGGACGACCACCGGCAAAAGGATAACACACGCCATAAGAAGAATGATCCGCCTCGCCGTGAAAGAGATCAAGACAAGGGGAAGGACGCACGGCGTGGGAGTGACCGGCTTAACATGCCACCTCCGCCCGCAGCACGGGCAAGAGACGAAGGAAATAGGGGCAACAGAGATCCGCCTCAAAGGCGATCTCGCTCCCGCTCCCCTCATCGCCAAAGCCGTCAGGAGGAGCCAAGGCGTAGCCAATCCAACAAAGGGCCAGCCAGGGAAAACACTCATATCTCAGACGCCCGCATCCGTCTCGATGAGATTAAAGCGGCCAAAGAGGAGTCTTACCTGGGCCCTGTGTGCTTTGGACCGGCGATTCGCAAGGTGCAACTCCCATCCTCGCTAGGCAATGTCAAGAAAATTGTGGACAAGTACAATGGCATTGACAAACCGGACATATGGCTGCCTGATTACATCCACGCCGTTGGTATTAATGACGGTGATTACAATGCAGCTGTACGTTTTCTTCCACTCATGTTGGAGGGAACGCCCGGTTGTGGATCGACACTTTGCCAGAAAAGAGTATCCACAATTGGCAAGACATGCAGAAAACATTCATGCAACACTTCTCATGCACATACAAACGTCCAAAGGCTTACTCAGATCTACTAAAGTGCGCTCAAGTGGAGGGGGAGTCAAGCAGAGCTTTCATAGCTCGATGGACAGAGACAAAGAATGCATGCGAAGACGTTTCTGAGATCCAGGCCATACATGCTTTTATGAACAGCCTGAAGAAAGGCAACATGATGAGATATATGTTGGCCAGCCAAAACATCAAACACCTCGGCGAGCTCTTAGACAGCGCGAACAATTACGCTGCAGCAGAAGACGACGCTCGAGCTGACGACGGCGATCTGCGCATGGACATAGCTGTTAACCCGGAAAAGCGAAACAACAATCAAAGCCGGAAAAAGAAGGAAGCCAACGATGCGCCAGGACCATCAAAGGAGGTAGCCTTTGCCAATAAGAAGGGTGGCCAGAGCGGGGCTAGCAGATGGCAGAAGAAGAGCGATGACAGTCAAGGGTCAAGACCCATTAAAATCACCTATGACGACATCAAAGATGAACCTTGTGCCCATCATAGCAAGCTTGGCAAATGCACCCATACCAACAGGCAGTGCCGCCTTAACGATGATATCAAGAAGGATCCGACGCTGGCTTCAAGGCAAAACAGTTCAAGCGCAAGAACCGTAAAGACAAGAAAGAAGCAGAAGGACAACGAGGAAAGTGCTTCGGAGCCGGAAGATCAGGAGCCAAAGCACAAGAGGAGCAACAAGTTTCCAAGGGTCGAAACAAGCCTTGTCACTTTCCTTGCCACTCCTTCGGCCAAAAAGGAAAAGGCAGCCTGGAGGGAACTCAATGCCACTATGCCAGCGGTTCCCCAGTATCTCAACTGGTCCGAGCACCCCATTACATGGGACCGCAACGATCATCCTGATCATATTCCACAGAACCCAGGGAATTACGCGCTCGTTGTAAACCCAATTGTGCAGCAATGCAGGCTTTCTAAGGTGCTTATGGATGGAGGGAGTAGCATCAACATCCTCTATCTTGAAACCTTAAAGCGCATGCGCCTTTCTGAGACACAGCTAAAACATAGCACAGTCAAGTTTCACGGCATAGTGCCAGGCAGGCAGGCCAGTTCTATGGGAACAATTGTCTTAGACGTCACCTTCGGTGACGAAACAAACTATAGGACTGAGGAAGTTGCCTTTGAGTGGTGGAATTCAAAAGTGCGTATCACGCAATCTTTGGCCGCCCAGCCTTTGCCAAATTCATGGCACGCCCGTGTTACATCTACAGCAAGCTCAAAATACCTGGACCAAACGGCGTCATCACGGTCAATGGCGACTTCAAGAAGGCGAAGGAATGCGAAGCAGGAAACGCCGTCTTAGCAGAAGCAGTCATCAGCAAGGAAGAGCTGGAGCAGTACAAGAAAGAAGTTAACACCAATGAAATGCCGGATGGTAAAAGCCTCCTTGCGCTTCGGATGTTACTTCAAGGCCAGCTCAAACTCGAAGAAGATCGTGCTGGACAACGCTGATGCAAGCAAGACGACGAACATAGGCGCGGACCTCAGTGACGCATAGGAAGGCGCGCTCGTCAAGTTCCTCCGTGAGCAACGGGATATTTTTGCATGGTCACCATCAGACATGCCAGGAGTACCCCGGGAACTTGCCGAGCACAGCCTTAATGTCGCCAAAGGTGCCAAGCCAGTAAAACAAGGTCTTCGTCGCTTCGGTCCAGAGAAGAAGAAAGCAATAGGAAAAGAGGTAGCTCGGCTTAGTGCCGCTAATTTCATTAGAGAGGTTATCCACACAGATTGGCTAGCAAATCCTGTATTAGTACCTAAGAAGGACGTGAAAGACTTGCGCATGTGCATAGATTTCACCGGCTTAAACAAAGCCTGTCCTAAAGACCCCTTCGCATTGCCGCGAATTGATCAGGTCGTAGATGCTGTATCAGGTTCTGAATTACTATGCTTTTTGGACGCTTACTCTGGCTACCACCAAATTAAGATGAAGGAGTCTGACCAAATTAAGACTTCCTTCATCACACCTTTCGGAACGTTTTGCTACATAACTATGCCTTTCGGGCTTAAAAACGCTGGCTCAACGTACCAACGGTGCATACAACGTTGCCTACACGATCAAATAGGCCGCAATGTTCACGCTTATGTCGATGACATTGCCGTTATGTCGCGAAAACGCGGCGATCTCATCGTTGACCTTCAAGAAACCTTTGATAACTTAAGAAAATATAACATGAAGCTAAATCCGGGAAAATGCTTTTTTGGCGTCCCAGCAGGAAAACTTTTAGGCTTCATTGTTTCAGAAAGAGGTCTTGAGGTTAACCCAGAAAAGATTCGAGCTATCATGGACATCAAAAAGCCTACTTGTCTTAAAGATGTCCAAAGGCTCACAGGATCTGCAGCAGCTGTAAGCCGATTTATTAGTAGGCTTGGGGATAAAGCTTTACCCCTATACAGGTTGTTGAAGAAAACTAAGACGTTCGTCTGGACTGAAGAGGCAGATGCAGCCTTAGCACAGTTAAAAGACGCCTTAGTTTCAGCACCAATATTAGCGTCTCCTCTACCACAAGAGCCGATGCTACTTTACATGGCGGCTACCAACCTAGTTATTAGTGCAGTGGTTGTTGTTGAGCGAAAGGAAGAGGGAAAGGAGCTACCGGAACAAAGGCCGGTATATTATATCAGCGAAGTCTTCTCCGAATCCAAACAACGATACCCTCACTATCAGAAGCTGGCTTATGGAGTTTTCTTCGCAGCCAGAAAATTACGCCATTATTTCCAAGAGCACCCAATCACGGTAGTCAGTAAGGCGCCATTGGGTGACATTATAAACAACACCGATGCCACTGGACGTGTGGCTAAGTGGGGAATTGAATTGGCAGCCTTCGACATCCAGTACAAGCCACGTACAGCCATCAAATCCCAGTCCTTAGCTGATTTCATCGCAGACTGGACAGAAGCAATGGATGAACTTCCCCTCCCTGACGAGAATATTGGGTTATGCACTTTGACGGCTCCAAAATGTTGCAGGGATCGGGAGCTGGCGTGGTACTGAAGAACCCTAAAGGAGACAAGATGTGCTATGTCTTGCAGATACACTTCAATGCCACTAATAATGTTGCAGAATACGAGGCTCTGTTGCATGGATTGCACGTCGCAAAGGATTTGGGCATTAGCCGTCTTTTGTGCTATGGCGATTCAGACCTCGTTGTTCAACAATTAGAAGGGGCATGGGACGCGAAGAGCCCTACAATGGCTGAATACCGACGCACGGTAGACGAGTTTGGTCGGTGTTTTATCGGCTTAGAAGTCAAGCATATCAAAAGGGAGGAAAATGAAGCAGCGGACGCCTTAGCCAGAATGGGCTCGAAAAGATCGAAGGTGCCCTCCGATATATTTTTGGAGCACCTGTACGTGCCGTCTATTAAAGGCGGAGATGAGGATGACCCCATGGCTTCGCAGTCTGTTTCCGTCATGCTGGTGAAGCCAGATGGACACAGCCCTACATAAATTTCCTCCTTAACAAGGAAGAGCCAGAGGATGAAGTATTAAGGCGGCAAGTTGTGCGCAGAGCTAAGGCATACACAATAATAAATGGAGAGCTATACAAGCGGAGTACCACAGGTGTATATCAACGATGCGTTTCGCCGGAAGAAGGACAGGAGATACTAGAAGAGATCCATGGTGGATGTTGCGGTCATCATGCCTCTGCCCGAGCAATTGTCGCCAAAGCTTTTAGACATGGATTCTACTGGCTCACAGCAAAGCAAGACGCAGAAGAACTCGTCAAGAAATGCGTTGGATGCCAAAAGTATGCAAGACAGCCAAAGATGCCAGCCCAGGAATTGCGCACCATTCCAATCACGTGGCCATTTGCGGTCTGGGGACTGGACATGGTAGGTCCATTCAGGACTGCGCGAGGCGGCGTCAAACATCTCTTAGTTGCGGTGGATAAATACACCAAGTGGGTTGAAGCTAAGCCCATAAAAAAGCTTGATGGGGCAACAGCCAAGAAGTTCGTCATTGAGGTTATAACGAGATTTGGCGTCCCCCACAGTATCATTACGGACAATGGGACAAACTTCGCCGTAGGAGAACTGGCAAAGTACTGTGGTGAAGTTGGTATTCGTTGGACTTAGCATCTGTGGCTCATCCACAATCGAATGGCCAAGTTGAGCGAACCAACAGTATAATTCTACAGGGAATAAAGCCAAGATTAGAGTGCCTTTGCATAGAGCAGCTGGAGCATGGGTAGAAGAATTACCTGCTGTCTTATGGAGCATACGCACAACTCCAAGCAGTGCAACAGGCTACACCCCTTTCTTTCTCATATATGGCGCTGAAGCGGTACTCCCAACCGATGTCCTGCACGACACACCTCGTGTAACAGCCTACGTCGAAGCAGACGCAGAAGAAGCCGACAGGACGGCTTAGACCTTCTCGAAGAAGAGCGTGAGATAGCGCTTCAGCGCTCCGCCATTTATCAGCAGAACATGCGGCGTTACCACAGTCGCAAGGTAAGACGGAGATCGTTTCGAGAAGGCGATTTGGTGCTTCGCCTTGTTCAGCAAAAGGAGCACAAACTATCTCCCATATGGGAAGGACCCTTCGTTATCAGCAAAGCGCTTAAGAACGGGGCATATTATCTTGTGGACCTCCGTGATATCAAGAAGAAGAAAAGAGGCCGCAAAAGGAAAAGGAACGAAGAAGCAGTGCTCAAGGAGACGAAACGTCCTTGGAACATTGAGCAGCTACGTCCTTTTTACACTTAGCAATTCTATTGTAATCACACCATATATGATTATGAAATAAAAGTCTTTGGTTCCCTCAATTATTTTTATGCATGAGTTCTCGCCGTCTTTTATTTCCATTTGATCATATATTTCGATAAAAATATCAATGTTAACCCGAATTGGCTCGTGCTTGTGGTTACTCACATGATGCTTTTGCCTTAAGGCCTTACAAAAATTAAAATTGCATCCGTCTAAGAGTATTTATCTGATCGCGTATATGCTGGCTTGTCTTAGTAGATGCTTTACGCACCAAAAGCCGGCGCCGTTTCTGTGTTTAAACAGTTTGGTTACTAACCCTGTTGCCAGCGAAGTGTTCCGTGCTTAGGTTCTGCCAGCATACGAAAAGGCTAAAGCATATAAGCCAGAAAACTTAAGACGGATAAGGAGCATAGTTTGCAAGCCTTTTAAAAATAAGTGCATGCGTTGCAAAACAAACATGTTCAACAGATAAAAAGGCTCCTGCCATTACAAAACATAAAACAAGTCTTTTGTGCCATCTTTCATGACACGCTTAATGCAAAGTTTTTCCTGCATCTTATGCAGGGGACTGAGGAGGCGAAGACGCAGGGGACTTGGATGGATCCAGCGTAGCTTCAGACTCGCCTTCTTCTTCTTCTTCTTCATTTCCGTCTTCTGACTCATCGCCATTGCCAGTGGTGGGTGCTTCGGCTTCGTCATCAGACACGTCGTCAGGACGGGGAGGCACAGGCTTCTTGGAGAAGAAGATAGCAAGTCTACCATCTCCGCAACGGCTGAGGCAAAGCCAGAGACAGAGGCATAGACCTTTTCTTTGATGAGCTCGTTGCCGTCTCTGTCCTTGGCTGGGAAACACTTGATAACGCGCCACATGTTGACTTCGGGGTAGTGGCCGCGAACAAGTCCTAGAGCAAGTTTTGCTCCGCCTCTAGCTGCTGAGCGAAGACGCTCCACCACCTCTGGGACGCAGTTCTGAAGAAGTGGCAGCAAGTTGCTGGTGTTTGTCACTTGGGGCAGCTGTTTTGGGAAGATGTTGGCGACAACGTCTCTTCCCGCAGTACAGCCCTGACACAATTTCGCCACACTCCAAGATAAGCTCCAGGCGCGTCTCAGAGGTAAGCCTTTCCCCAAACCCAGCTGGAACTGTGGAAAGGAGGAATGAAAAAAGTTAAGGCGTACTGAAGTGTTGGAATAAAGGCGAGAAGTAAAAGAAGAGAGGCTTACTTAGCAGTTTCTCGTCAATGGCGGTGCTCTCATCAGCTTGGCGTTCAAGACGACCTTGTAAGCTCTGGATTAGGAGCCCATCCTTTTCAGCCTGTCGCTGCAGTTTCAGAAGTTCTGCCTTCAGTTTGTTTGCCTTCAGCGGCGCTGTCTTGGACGGCTTTAAGATTGGCCTCGGCCGTCTTTCGGTTCTCCTCCAGTTGCTTAAACAAGGCGGCATTTTCCCGCCTCACAACTTCTATATCGCCAGTCTCGCTGACGATCTGTTTTGCCTTCGCCACAACAGCTGTGAAAGACACATTGCATGTGTTGAGCATCTTGCCTTAAATGAATAAACACAATGCATGTGAAAGAACATTTACCTTCGTTCGCCTTATTTTTGGCGACGGCTTGCTTGAGCACTTGCCTTTGGTTACTCAGGAGTACCACAGATCGCATGTAAGCTGCTCGCTGCTCTGCTAAGGCAAGGGCAGTAGTAAGTAACAAAGGTAAAGACAATAAAGTATAGCTACAAGGGCTTGGGGACTGAGTCTTTATCAACATTAAAGAAAGGCCATTACGTCGGCTTAGTCAAAGCACAACGTAATGCCCGGGGACTAGTATGTACATAAAGACGGAATGTTTACCTGCATCATGGCCTTCAAGGCTTTGTAGCTCTTCTTCATTGTGACGTACAGCTCGTCACAATTGTCTTCCAGATTCAATATGGTCAATGTTTGACCAACTGGCCTTAGCTTCGGAGGCGGCTCGTTGCGCTCCTTCTCATCGGCAAGCATGGCGGCGATGTTGGGTAAGATGTACCCCTCGTCGTCAAAGAGCTCTTGCTTCACCATGTTGCGGATAGCCTCACGAGTAATGGGCTCGTTCGGCTCTCTGACTGAAGTACCGCCGCCTTCCCAGCAGCGGCAGCCCTGGCCAACTTTTCAGTTTCCGTCTTATCAGGTAAGACGGCTGAGTCCAATCTATATGATGATCTTCAGATGGGCCTGGGCTGTCTCTTGTTGAACGGAGGGAGTGGGGGGAGCGATGGCTGGAGAGGCTCAGTCTTCTTTGCCTGGAAGAAATTACTTTCTTCCTCTTGAGAGGTGCAGTTGGTTTGATCCTGCAAATCACATACAAAATAAGATAACATTCATAGACATTGTTCGCCTTACTAAAGAAATTGAGGTTCGGCTTACTTCTGTACTGGAGCATTGAAGGCCGCATCTTCATCGTCCTCAATGTCGAGCACTTCGGCGTTAACAGGGATGGCTTTCTCACGCTTCCGCCTTTCTGCTGCTGAAGTTGCTGCAGTAGCTCCTGAAGCCTTTCGTTTCCGAGTCTTTGGGGCTCGGGTGCCGCTTCAGGCACGTAAAACAAAGGAGCCAGCAGATTATCCGGCAAAAGGGCGAGCTGAAATCAAAAGTGGTGTTAGTAAGGCAAACATTGTGGAAGTATAAAAACAGTAATGGTAAATGCCTTACCTTGGAGCCGGGTTGGCGGCTGTGTACATAGGACGCTGCTCTGTCAGCTGGATCCTTTCCTTGGCAATCCTCTTAAAGCGATACACAAGGGCGTCTTGCGTAAGGTCACTCTCACTAACACGGAGGGGATCTTTCTTCTGGTCCGTGTAGTGGCACATGAGGCCTTTGCGATCTTTCAAAGGCTGGATTCGCCTTGACAACCAACATAGGATGGTGTCTGCGCCCGTGAGTTTGGGCACAGCAGTCTTTGTTAAGTACTCAATCCGCCTTTGCATGCGACGGAGGTTGTCAGGAAGGACCTTCAGCGGTTTTCGCCCCAAGAGAGGCGGGCTCCGCAGGCAAAGGAGAAAAGCGAGGAAGTCCTATGTCTTTGCCTACTGGCGCCATGTCTTTGCAGTAGAAGAAGGAGCTATTCCAGCCTTTAATGGAATCTATTTTTGGCGCCTTAGGATACCAGTCTCTGCCTCTACGAAGGTTGATGCTAACTGTTCCTAAGGAAAGCAGTTCTTCCTTCTCTGTTTGGCGCTTGCAAGTAAAGCAGTACTTGAAGAATTCTAAGCTGGGCTCTATGCCTAAGTATCCTTCGAATAAAGCCATAAAGCCAGCTATGTACAAGATACTATTGGGGCCTACGCTATGAGGCTGAAGGCCATAGTAGTCTAAGACTGATTGGAAAAAAGGATGCGGAGGCAAAGACAAACCGCGGAGGAGATGTGAGACGAGGAGCACTCGTTCATCGCCGGCGGGATCTGGAGCAGGGTGGCCGTACGCTGACCGCCAGTGGCAGTTCTCCTTTGGTGGGAGGATGCCCTCCTTTTCCAGCTGCGTGAGGTCCGCGTCGGTGATGGTGGAAGCTGCCCAGTTGCGGGATGATGCTTCCTCTCCCTCCTCCTCTGCCTCCGCCGCATCGCCCTCGTCGGAGGGCTGGGCATTCTTCTCTGCTTCGATGGAGGTGGCCGCAGAACTTGTCGCCGCTGCCGCGCGAGATGCAGATGCATCCGCGGTGCTCGATCCCCTCATGGCCAGATCTTGTCCCTCCGCCGCCGCCGACGCCGCTGCCGTTGCCGCTCCCGCGGTTGCATCGGAGCTCTCCATGGGTGGGTGCGCAGGTGGTGGTGGTGGAGCTCGCCGGAGTTCAGTGGGATGGGCGCGAGGAGGACGATGAACAGGAAATGAACCAGATGGAGAAAATCAGTTCCCCTTTTATGGGGGCTGCGCCGCGATTAGTGCGGTGAGATAACGCCGCGCGATTTTCGCCACGCGTCCCGCAACGGTCAGATAATGGGCATCTTCTCCCGCACGCCTCGGAGATCGTGTGCGGAAAAATAGCAGTAATGGCGTCACAACGTCTCTTTGCTTGTCCAGACTGTCGTGGACTGGCTTTGACTGCGGTGACGTCATGACAAGACTCGACGCTGACAGAATCTTTCTGCCAGATTGTTCAAAGTGCAGGAGAGTTCGGCTTAATCCTTAAGGCAGACTGAATGTCTCATTTTGGAATGCTCCAAGCTCTTCTGTCCGCCTTGCGCAAAGGCGAAAGCCCGTGTTTCACAAAGACGGCAAACGAAGAACTTAAACCTTTCCGGGGACTACTGTGGAGGTTATGCCGAACGGGTATACCTGCCACGGTGGATAAAACCTGGCCCACCAAGGAGGCCCATCAGATAAAGCCGGAGGGCTTAATGGAGAAGGCCTCATGGGCTTAGGCGCAAGGATAAGCTCTGGGCTGGCTTAGTGAAGTCCAAGACGAAGGCCTGGCTGCGTTCGCCTTAGGGAGCAAGTTAGGGTTTGTTACCGTGTTAGTCTAGGACTCGTGATCTAGGTCGGTTAAGGCTTTCCTTGTAGGGGAAGGCTTGGCGCCTTTATAAGCCAGCCTTCCAGCAGCCTTAGGGCACGCATACAATCTCATTGTAACCTGTACACATATTCTCCTTGAGTGAATTATAGCAGCACGTAGGATCTCGCCACCGTCGTGAGATCCGAAGCTGGGTAAGATCGTGTGTGCAATCCCGTCACTGGAACCCTCTACGTTCTTCCCCACCTCCTCTACGGTACGTATGAATCCATATAGTAGTTCCGCGTTACCAATACATCGACACGAGGCGTTCGGCACCGACGAGCTGTACTGCCGCAACGCGTACAACAGCCCCGCCGCCTGCGCTCGTCCAGGTACTCGGACTTCTTCAAGAGCGAGTGCCCGCAGGCCTTCACCTACGCGCACGACAGCCCCTCGCTCACCCACCAGTGCTCCGCGCCGCGCGAGCTCAAGGTCATCTTCTGCCACTAGAGTCCGTCCATCCAGCACTTGAGCCGGCCAGTGGACGCGCTCCGGCGGCGGCTGCGAGCAGCAAGTGACGTCGCTTCAGGATCTGCTTATGGTATGTGTATTGCGTATCTGCAAGTGTTCGATTAGGCTATGGAGTATGGAGACCGGAGTATCAGAGTATGTTTGGTGTTGTTCGTGATCTATCTGTACGTCGTGCCGCTCGTGTTTGTTGCAGTGTGGTGTTATTATTAGCTGCCCGGATCCCAGTCTGAACTCTGAAATAACAATTGTTTGGATGGCCAGTGATCTGATCACATTGTTCAGAAATGTTAAATCACGTGTTGTGTAATCCAAAACCTGTTGCTTTCACGCCACAGCTCTACCTGAATGCAGTGTCAAGTTCTCCAAGTGTCTATAAACTTTTCAAAACTAAGGCAAATCGTCTTTTCCCAAAAAGAAAACAAAAACGAATTGACACTGGACGAACAATGGCATCAAGTCAGATACTCTGCCCCGGGTACTCGAGAATGGCAGATACACTGACCTTTGGGCGAAGTTACAAAGCTTCACCCTCGACACATCCATGGAAGACTCCATTGTGTGGAACCTCACTTCAAGTGGCGAATATTCCGCCAAGTCGGCTTACCAAGCACAATTCTATGGCGCTACCTCCTCCGATATGAGAAACCTTGTTTGGAAGGCTTGGGCACCTCCGAAGACCAAGCTTTTTGCGTGGCTTGCCCTTCGAAACCGTCTATGGACGGCGGATCGCCTTGCTCGTAGAGGTTGGCAAAATTGTGGTGTTTGTCCTCTTTGCAAGACCACGCCCGAGACGGCCGACCACCTTCTACTTCATTGCCGCTTCACCACTAGAGTTTGGGCCCTCTTGAAGGAGTGGCTCGGACTCCCTTTTGATCAATCGGGTTGGCCATCTCTCTCGTTCGAGGATTGGTGGAAACAAATGTCCGGCGTTGGGGTGGCTAACCGGAAGGCGTTGGCTTCGCTTGTTCTACTAACCACGTGGGAGATTTGGAATGAGAGAAATGCAAGGGTTTTCCAAAACAAGCATTCTTCTTCACAAGCTATCCTCTCCAAGATCAAGAATGAAGCAAAGATTTGGGTGCTTGCGGGCGCCAAACGTTTAGGAGAAATTTTACCGGGAGAGTAATCCGGTTGTATTTTATTCGGTTGTCTAAAATTGTTGTTCCAACTCTCTCTTAATTAATATAAGGGGCAAAGCTTTTGCCCCACAGTTTCGAAAAAAAAAAGAGAATGGCAGATGTCCGTTGCCTTCCCCTGTTCGACTCGCTGGTTCTTGACTAGTATCTCTGCTTCTCGTGAACGGTGTCCCTTTCTGCATTCCGGCATTTTCAGTTCGCGGGACTCTCTGCACCTGGTGCTCTTCGGGGGGCCTACGGCTTACGCTCGTTAGCTTTTGCCTAAAACTTGGTTCGCACTGTAAAATTTACATCAGAAATTTGATAAATTGCGAAAGCGTTGGTGTTTTTCATTTGTAATTGAACGAAGGTGCAGCTACCCAGACATGATGACAGGACCTGGATGTGATAACATCTGATTGATCCTCCACAGCATGGGAAGCGGTGAAAAGTGGCATAGCACTAGCATGACTGCACGCAGAACTCACTCACTAGTACCCACTACACAGTACCACCTTTCTTGTGCCGAATAGTAGTTTGTTGCTTACCATGATATTCGCTAAAGTCAGTGGTCCCTACGAAATGAGATAAACGTGAATGATCCTGTCATCCTGATGATCATCACGAGAAGCAAGGCTCTCGGGAAGTATAATCCAGGGTAGCAATGTCCACAAAGACATGCATTTGACCTTTCGTATGGGTGAATGCGGAGTATATTTTTTTGAGCGAAGCAAAATTTGCTGCTGTGGTAGAAGTGTCAGCTTCATAGATGGGCCAAACAAGTCGAACCTAATGTTGTTGTTTTTTTAGTTTCATGGGTAATGGAAACGATCGATGAAAAATAAGGTTGGAGGGGCTCGATTTCGGGAACAATCATTGCAAGGCTATAAACGAGTCCACCCATAGTTCTAAAGCATGGGCCGGCCCAGCAAGGGCTTGGCTTAGCTTGTAATTCTTCCGCCAAAAAGCAAAATAAATACCTTCCCTGGCAAATGATGAGGTTCAAGCCTATGTTATGCAAAGTTACTTTCAGCATCAATGACCGAGTTGTACAATTGTTCTCTTCTATATTTTTATTACTAATTTTCTTCTTTGATGTTTTGTTACGCAACCAATCATTGGAGAATTGTGTTACTAGTGTCTCGCGGTGAGAAATTCAAAAAAGAACCTCACGTCAAGATGATGTTTTCTTTCCTTTTGTTTTCTTACTGATGTTAGTTATTTGTAACCAATGAGCTATCTTATTTAAGCGATTCGAAAACGCATTACCACCTCAAGTTCAACACCTTCTCTAGTTCTGGAATCAAGAAATATTTTCTAGAGCCGATGCAAAACAAACGTAAAACATTGGCGATTGAGGGCGATAATTATCTGACAAAGATTAAAAAATTGGATTGTGCCTAAATGAAATGGAAGGCAGCTCTTGGTGTAGGTTTAACTGTGCAGGCAGGCGTTTGTCTGTATAAATATTAAGAACCATGGTATCCTTTTAACTGTTGTTTTATGAAGTATTGGAAAAGGTACGGTGGTCCAACCCTTTTTTTGTCTAAAACTGATAAAGGAGAAAATTAAGTATTGCTTACCCAAGCATAAAATAGTACGATATCGATATAACTTGGTTTTGAAAATAAAATAAAATTCAAAATTGAGCCTAAATCACAAATGACTTCTCGCGGTTAACAATGCACAATTTTCATTATATTTTTCACAAGACAAAATGAAACAATGCCATATATACAGCTTAATCCATACAGTTCGGAGTATTTTTCATGTTTAATTTTGTTCAATACATTTTTATTTCATAAACTGGCTTGAGACTTGTACACACCAGATGCAAACATAATAGAATCCACGCCATTTTATATTCATTTGTGATTACTCTAAACAATGTTGTTTCAATATCAAGTATCGAGCATGCACACTTATTTAAATTTTGCCTTGTAGATAGTTTAACTACGAAAAAAGAAGTAACGAATAATTTCATTGGTTCGCTTTATACTCTAAAGGTTTCTATAAATATGCTTATTTCATCATGCACTAGAAACCGTTACTGAGATATTTGTTAGATCATATTCTCTGCAGATCTTTACCATAAATACATATAAATTATACGGTACAAACAAATAATACACCAACTAATATTTAGTAAAATTGCAAGTTATGTTGTTAAATTATGTCAATAAATAAAAATTGTATTTTTAATGATGTAACATGCTTAAAATAAGATCTTGATAAGTATAAAGTTTAGTAAAATTTATATTTATTTTTATTCGCCCTGTCCAAAAATTCGTTTGGGCTGAATAATTTTAATTTGAGAGAAGCCATAACTTGGACAATGTCGGAATGCTAAAACGGCCATGCATGCGAACGGGAGGACTGCCTAATAAAATGCTAATAATATGCCTGATGAAGAATTTCCTAGTAATAAATAAACCGCCTAATTAAATGGTAATTATTGTGCCCAATTAAGTAAACCGAAACAGGCGGAGTGAGGGAATGGGCACGTACTGTGATCGCCCTGATCACGTATGAGAAAGTCAAGGGAGAGTCTCCTAATGGTGAACATCACGATACTCCAACGATATCCTGTCGGGTTCTGCATATAATAAGTAATGTATGGTTAGTACGAGTAGTAGTAGTGAATTAATTATTGTATTGTTCTTCTTTGTTTAGGTTGTAGTAGTGGTAGTGAAATAATTACTTTTGACAATCTATATGTGCATCGTTTCTTCTTCGTTTAGGTCGAAGATCGATTTTCAAATATCCGATAATATGGCTTAGAATCACATTTGATTGGTGACTTGGGGTAGTTTTAGATGGTGGCAAATAGTCACACAAACTATTTTTTTGGTATCGACTTTTTGACATGCAAATATCTCCTTTTCCCATCTAGTACATTTTTCCTGTCAACTAACTCATGGTCAACAAAAATTCTGGCTAGCTAAATATTTGTGGGTGTGAACTTGGGTCAGAACAAAAGCATACGTACCCCCACCTCAATGTCCACCGACCGCTCCCTAGTAGAAATGAATGGCTGGAGCCGTCAGCCGTGGCAGCGCTAGACTTGGATTTCAGAGATTCCCGAGAGCGACGTCTACATTTTATCCACCAGACGGCGTTCACGAGTGGGCTATACTTGACCAACAGCAGCGGGAGAGGTACGACTGATGGAGAGCCTTGATATGATATGATGCCCCGACCCCGAAATAGCAAAAGCTGGCGAGCAAAGCTGATGAAGCTGTGGGTGCATCGCATCGTCGCGCGTAGACCGCACCGCACTAGTACCTACCAGTACGATACGGGGGTCAGGGAAGACGCGATCGCTATCGGCCGGTAAATCCATGATGGCCATCGTCTTTGACCAGGGATCTGTCGAAACTGTGCTGAATCCCCAATCGCCGTTCGTCGACCGCCAGCCAGGGGGGAAGCATGGCACAGCCGGCGGGCGGCGGCTCATCATCATCGCTTCACGTTGCCGCTGCCGCTACGCTACCTTTGTCGGCCCATTTGCTCGTTGCCGTCGCGTAGCCGTAAAAAAGCGATTAGTTTAGTAGCCTGGTCCAAGTGAGCCTCCGCGACGGTGGCTCGTGTTTTTTTTTAAACACAGATTTACCATATGAACTTGTCAATAATATTCAGTTTGGCCACCAAGTTGCGGAACGCGAAAAACGGGGCATGGGGTTGAGCGTTCTAGTTTACGTAACGGCGGCCGTTAGTTTGCTAATGTTATACAACTTTGTGACCGAACATCACATTCTCGGCAATTTCATGCACTAAACCTGCGTTTTTCTTTTCTTCTCTGTTTTTTTACTTGGTATTTGGTACACTCAAGGATTGTACAATCCAGGATGACCACACACGCAACCTTTCCGGAAACATTGCAACTTAGGTCACTGATCATTTTCGGGGGCTCCTCACGACGACGACGATGTTATTTTAACGGGGATCGGTCCCGAGGGACCGAGAAATCCATTAAGTCAGAGCAATGGAGTTATAACATACATAAAGGACCCCAAGAAAATACATTCCAGTCCTTGGAATTTACAAAGAGGACCAAAAACTAGATTGGAAAACGCCATTAGGTCCAGCTCAATTTCATACTTGCTCTCGACGCTACAACGCCGAGGACTTGGCCACTTGGGTCGTCGTAGCGGGAGTGTGGCATGACGGAGCTGCAGGGCCTCCAAAACTGGAGATTGAAGAACACATTGCGCCGGTCATCTGAAGCCATCATTCAAGGGGGAGCGGCCGCCCTTCGGCCTGTTGAGTCAACGGTGAAATCACCGCCGAGGATGCTCGTCATTGGCTCCACCCACCGTAACACCGCCAACAGCAAGAGCACCTCCCCAATCGCCGAGCACCGCTCGCAGGCCTCAGCAACCAAAGCTCCGCCGGCATGTCGCAAGTCGCCCTGTAGGCAAACTATGGACATAGACTTGACCTAAACCTAGCCCTACTGCTACTGCTATACAAAGGAGAGCAGATCCTCTCCCCCATCTTCTTCGGGGGCTGAGCCACCGGTGGCGGCGCGGGAGCTATTAAGGAGGTGAGGGATAGAAGATAGAAAAAATGGAGAAATGAGAGCCCCTACGATGACAGTGCTAATCCTATTTGGTCACGACTCATCGTGAAGGGAGTCGACAAACGTGATTGGGGAAAGACAACGCATCCAGAGATTACTATGTTTACAGATTACAGAAAATAATACCTTCAAAACTTCAGAATTGCATTTGTGTTGAACGTCTCAAAATTTTCTCTGCAGAAAAGAACATCTCATATTGTGCCAGTCACTACAGGATAAGAAGTGCAATCCTACTACTACTCACGCAGTAGTAGAGGCGGTCAAGATTAGGCTCCAAATTAAACTCGTTTTACCCGAAACAGAGTTCGCATCTACTCCTACCAGCGAACAGCCACCCGCTATAGCTGGGCAGCTGACTCCAAATCAACTACCTCTCCGCTTTCTCCTTCTCTTCCGTCTCTCTCTCCTCACCTCCGGCCCCGATTCCTTCTCCAAAGCTCCTCTATCTATAAATAAAGCGAGGCGGCCCGCGGCGGCCATCAATTCACCTCACCGCACCTCGAATTTTTCGTCCGCTCGCCGCGAAAACCCTAGCAGCCGCCGCCGCCGATCCCATCCATGGCGTCCAACGCCAGCCAGGCGAGCCTCCTCCTCCTCAAGCAGCTCAGAGGTACGGATCCGGCCGCCCGCACCCTCCCGTTCGGAAATCACGAATCGATCCGGGGGACTGAATTTGTGTTGTCGTGTTTGATGCAGATCTCGCCAAGCACCCCGTGGATGGGTTTTCGGCCGGCCTCGTCGACGACAGCAACGTCTTCGAGTGGCAGGTCACCATCATCGGCCCGCCCGAGACCCTATAGTGAGTCCGATTCACTCGCGTCACGCTTCGATTTCGCGTCCTGATGAACTGTGTGTTTGTGCCATGCGATTGCCGGTCTTTAATCTAGCTCAGAAAATCGTTAGTAACTCAGGTTAGCGCGATTGGTTTTGTGGAGTTGGGGCTGCCTGTGCGTGTTGCGGGGTGAGGTGACGATTCGCGCAAATTTGGGTTGAATTGCTCAGCGTCATGTTAATTGATGGGACTAGATGTGTCTCCTCGCTTGAGTATGCTAATTGCATCAGGTGTTTTCGTGTTTGGGGAGATATTTTGTAGCAATCATAAAAATCCTGATAAGATCGAACATTGAAGTTGAAATAAAGCTTATTAAGGATACGTGGGAGAGGCAAAAATGATTATTGGTGTACTTGAAATAGTATCCAGAGTAGCAGGTATGTATGGAGGTCTCACAAGTTGGAACTATGCACTTCTTGTGTTGAGTTGTGGATTCACCAGCTGGTAGTATACTACTGTTGATCAATGACTTCAATGCACGGTCGCACACGTCTCTGCTGTTCAAATGTTGTGTGGCGGCAATTTTGAACGGGAGCAGTTCAACCAATTTTGACCTTCACTGGTACAGTCTGCCAGTCTCAAGTGTGGCGGCAATTTTGAACGGGAGCAGTTCAACCAATTTTGACCTTCACTGGTACAGTCTGCCAGTCTCAAGTGTGGCGGCAATTTGACCCACGTTGCTGGTTTCTTCTCTTCCTCCATCTGTCCGGCGATATGCACCCAATTGGAATTATTGTGCCTTGGGGAGGTGGCAGAATCCAGCTACTGATGTGGGTTTATTTTTCAGTACTTTCTGCCAGGCATAAAAACTACTGAGATAAAATTGGGCAGTTATCATGTCTTTTTGGCTTGATGTTCGACTAAGCGGTGTATGAGCTAACTGTCAGATAGGGGCTATGAAATTTTCATTCATTTTTTCTTAGTGACAAGTAGTGTAGCTTCCAAAGAAACGGAACAAAGAATATGATAATGGACTGAGAGACAAGAACAAGAAGTACAAGTATGTTCTATTGCTATAATTCTGAGAAGTTGGCAGGAGGTTCTGCCTATGAGGTGTCATTAGTTACCCTGGACTTGATTAGTGTACTTGCTTGTAGCAATTTGGCATATATTAATAGTACATCTTTGGGATGTTCTTAGAATGCTGAAATTTTGGTGTTTCCTTTGTTTCGAAGACAACCAGCATTCCAGCGATAACCTAGGGAACTTGAAGAGAATATAGAACTCTCTTATAGTACTACCTCCGATCCATAATAATGTCGCAGTTTTGAGCTAACCCCAGTTCAAAACTGCGACAGTTATTTTGGATCGGAGGGAGTAGCTTTAATGCTCATTCCTTAGTTTTTGTTCCACTGACCTTGACTGTTAAACTCGCTAATTAAGCACCACTTTGGTTTGTCCAATAAATAATGTATCGATAGAAACGTAAACATGTGTCAAGAGATCACATGAATTGAGTCCACTACCATGGTTCAGAATAATGGCGACAACTAGTGGGCCTTGTTTCAGTGAGAATAATAATATCGATGCACATGCTTTGTATTGAACTTCATATTCTTTGATCTGCTTGGTAACACTGATTAATTTTGCAGTGACGGAGGCTACTTCAACGCAATAATGAGCTTCCCACAAAATTATCCGAACAGCCCTCCGTCAGTTAGATTTACATCGGAAATGTGGCATCCAAATGGTCAGATATTTACAATCTGAACTTTATATGTCTGTATTTGTGCAATACATCATTCTGACATTATGCTTTTTTTCCCCTCAGTTTATCCGGATGGGCGAGTATGCATTTCTATTCTTCATCCACCTGGCGATGATCCCAATGGATACGAGCTTGCGAGTGAGCGTTGGACACCAGTGCATACGGTAGTGCTTCTTATGGTCTACCACTCTCACAGTTTGCTTCCTTCCTTCCTTCCTGTTTCTTATGTGATAGCACCTTAATTGGCTTTATCTGCTATATGTGTTGCCAAACATCATCAGACAGCATTGGAAAGGAATAACAAACCTTGTACTGCAATGAAATGCAAACCTTTCAAGTTCATTGATGATTGATAGATCTGCAATATCTTGTAATTGCTAAGTTTCTTAATGCTTGATGAATTATCATCACCACTTCCTGTAATTTTAACTCAAATTTTCAACTGAGAACAACCTTAGTGGTAAAAACTGCAGCTAATGATATCTTGGCTCAATTAATGTTATTGTCTCATAGAACATGTTGATGCCTTTCTCTTGGATTTCCATTTATGTTAGCTTCTCTTCTCTTAATAACCATACTTAAATCTTCTGAAGAAGCTCATACTCTGTACACTGATGATGAAAATTCTTAATAAATAAATACCAGAGGGGCTCGACTTCTAAGTTATGTGCCTTTGGATCCATCATCAGATAGCGATGTCGTCAGCATGTTAATTCCATCTTTGAATACAGTTTCTTTTTAAAACATGCTACCTGTTTGTTTTCATTCAGGGTAGTTCCGAGAAAAAAATATTAAGCATTTTCCACTTGATTGGAGTGCTTCTCTTGATAAGATATTTTGTTTCCTTCTTATTTTTTAACCTACAGTAGAAAACTGAACATGCACTTATCAATGTTGTATATAGTTATGATAAGTTGTTAAGTTAAACTTTGTTCTCCATTTACAGGTTGAGAGTATAGTTCTGAGCATCATTTCGATGCTTTCTAGTCCAAATGATGAATCACCAGCAAATATCGAAGCAGCTGTAAGTTTACTTTACCAATTACTCCCTCCGTCTCATAATATAAGAATGTTTCTAACATTGTATATTATTATTATGGGACAGAGAAATACCATGAAAATTTTATTTCCCTGACGATCATCTCATACCCGTATTTTTGTGAATTTTTAAGAGTTTTGGTGAAGCAGATGCCATCAATTCATATCGTAATACAGCACCACCTACAGTTTTTTTACTTGCCAATGCTGAAAATGTTGCGCTGACAGTCATAAATAGTTATTATTGTGAATGTTAGGTCACGATATGGTAAACATCCACCTTAGAGAGGCCATACAGTGATGACTTAAAGTAGAATGTTGCTACAGATTTTATTTATTTTTGCTTAACTTTTAGAGATTACGGCATCCTCTTTGATAGAGCTGAGCCAACATATAAACCATGGAGCTCACCAGAACTATTCAATGAAGACACACGCAACTACAAGGCATCGTCACATACACCTAACCTAACTCTGTAGCTTAACCAAACTTATACTAACTTGCCTGCCAAGTCCTGTGCTTGCCCATATGTGCTCTCACTGCTGCTGTTTGCACACACATCTCCAGCGTTAATTTTAATGTCTCTTTCAGAAATCATTATCGAATCTTTCCTCGAGGCAATCCTGGTGGAGACAGATCTCCACCAGTTTGTTAACGCTATCTGATACATTCTATGAAATACTATGTCTAGCGTGACATGCTTGTCGAGAAAATAGGAAGCGGGGTTTTCTACCTTTTATGGAAAAAGTTGTTGAATCAACATTTCTAAATTCACATACATGACCATTTGGGTTGTCTTTTTGCCAAATGGAAATATTGTCGCTACAGTGGTGGGAATATTTCTAAAAAAATGGTGGAAAATTTCTTGTAGCCCGAAATTCACGTGATGTGTTTTTTGCGCAGAAAGATTGGAGGGACAAGCAGGATGAGTTCAAGAAAAAAGTTAGGCGTGCCGTACGGAAATCTCAGGAAATGCTCTGAATAAAATGGGAGTACTGGGGAAGTTAGCCATGCCTTTTCAGGTGTGCAAGGTTTTGCTGTGGATCTCCAGATGCCTATCCGGCGATAGCAATTTCATTTTTCCCCTGTATATTTTCCATTTAGTGCGTCTCCACTGGCGGTCTGGTCCTGGTTGTCCAGGACGGAACGTTGTTGTATTTGTGTGGCTTGGGGTATCATGATTGAGAAACTTGGGAGAGCTGCCACATACCATAACATTTGTAACGAATCTGATATAAAAGGACACCTGCCGGATGATCTGATTGTTTAAGTCCAATATTGAGCACATGTGTTGACGGGTGCAATATGTTGTCTCAAATCAATTATTTGTAGAAACGGATAGTTCGGGCGTTCTTCTGGTCTAAGTTTGACCATCAATTTTATCAACAAAACATGAATTCTATGTCTTCTAAGTTCAGTTTTATCAATTATTTCATTCATACTTCCAGATAAAGTTTGTAATGGTATAATTTTATAAGAAATGGCAGATGTATTATTGATCAAATTAGCAGTCAAAGTTAAAACATGAAGTGTATCACATATGCACCGGAAAGACACTATGGACTAGCCATAATTGTCAATGCAATTGAGCAAAAGCCCAACTTCTGGACAACGCCAGTTCAGTGAGGTAGTTTAGTACCTCAACTGTCTATACATCCTGTTATCTTTAGTTGATAGTATATCTTCCATTGTTCGGATAATCCATTTTCATACATATACAAGATTACAATGATTACAAGTGCAACTTTATAAGAACATACACAAAGCAATTCAAGCTCGCTACAAAAACTTCCCGAAATACAGCAAAGTTGCACCCGTCTCGAAAGTATCACAACTTCACAAATCACAAACAACCACCCCATGACCACACGTTCCGGATAATGATGGGCCATTGATACCCAAGTCTTCCCTGGGATTGAATGGTCCCATCTTCTCCACACAAAATTACACCAACAGTAACCAGAGGGCTACACGACTCAAATGGAACAGCCATTGGGGGCAAAAAATGGTTAATAATGCACGAGCACAGGTGAAATTCTGCACTCCGTGACAATCCTCCTGGAAGGCAGCTGGGGTCTTGGGACCAATTTTGCTCACAAGAACCTGAATACCTTGTGGGCGATGCCAGCATGTCACTGTCTGCTGAAAAACACAAGAAACAAAAACAGAAGCCCACACAAAATTTCCTCTATAAAACCATGGAAAATTGATCATAGTGGGAGTCGAACCCACGACCTATAGATTCGGAATCTAACGCGATATCCACTTCGCTATATGACCATTCTTGATTTTCCTTACAGAATTTTGATGCATAAGGACACCCACATCCATCCATGTCCTATCTTCAAAGAGGCACAGGAGACAACAGATGTTAAGGCCCACACATAGCTACCATGTCGTCAGCACTTGTCTTCAGCTGTACTCAAAACGTAGCAGCTGGATCACACGAACTAGCACAAAGAGTTGGATGTGGTCACGTACACTAGTGAAGCTTTGTTGCTTGTGTTTCTTCTTTTCTACAACGATGGGTACATGTCCTATTTATAGGACTTTACAACCGACCTAGCTAGGAAAATATCAGCTACTAGCTTCTGCTGTATTACAAGCTTCCTTTGTTCTGGAGACTTCTACTAGCTACTAGCTTAGCTACTAAGCTACAGCAGTGCTACCGAGTATGTGGTAGATATTTCTAGAACTGTGCTGATGGAGATATTTCTAGACCTGTGTAGAGGGTGACGCACAGGATTATTCCAACATTCTCCCTCCTAATCCTGATGCGTTCACTTGATCTCGACGATGCGATCTTCTCGCGTAGACTCTGAAACTTGATCCGACCAAGTGGTTTGGTCAGAATGTCCGCCAGCTGATCGTCGGTGTTGATGTAGTCGACGGCAATCTTGCCGCTCTCGACGTTCTCCCGTATGAAGTGATAGTGTGTCTCAATGTGCTTGCTCCGGTCATGAAAAACCAGATTTTTGCACAGTTGGATCGCTGACTTGTTGTCCACGAGCACTGTAGGGACCATGGGGTCTGTGGCGAAGAGATCGCCGATGAGTCGTCCGAGCCAGACGGCCTGGCATGCTGCGGTAGTGGCGGCAATGTACTCTGCTTGGCAGGATGATAAAGAGACCACCTTTTGCTTCTGAGACTGCCAAGTGATTGGGCACTGATCGAGGAAAAAGATAGTCCCCGTCGTGCTCTTCCTGTCGTCAACGTCACCGGCGTGGTCGGCATCACTGTAGCCGACTAGGCGTGCGTTGTTGTTGCCGCTGGAACGGTAGATGCAGCCATAGTGGAGTGTCCCTGCAACGTACCTGAGAATATGCTTCACGGCGCTCATGTGCTCCGTCGTTGGCTTTTCCATGAAGCGGCTGACGAAACCGACGGCGAAGGAGATGTCTGGCCGTGTGTGCACGAGGTAGCGAAGGCTGCCGACGATGCTCCTGTATAAAGTGACGTCCACAGGTGGATTAGTGCTCACCTTGGATAGCTTCAGACGCGGCTCCATGGGAACATGCACAGCGTTGCAATCTGCCATGCCCGCCTTCTCCAACAGCTTGCTCGCAAACGCGGACTGCTTGAGGGTGATCTCCCGGGTGACTGCTTGACCTCTATGCCAAGATAGAGCGTCAACAATCCCAGGTCACTCATGCAGAATTTCCTGCTCATCTCCTGTTTGAACTTGGAGATAGTCTCGGTGCTTGCGCCTGTCAGGATCAAGTCGTCGACGTAGACGCCAAGGAGAAGCCGCTCACCGTCCTCGCCACGGGTGTACACGGCATGCTCAGATGGGCTGCGAGTGAACCCGAGCGACACCAGCACGCTGTCCAGCTTGGTGTTCCACGCTCTGGGAGCTTGACGAAGGCCATACAACGCCTTGTGGAGGCGCAGTACTTTGCTTGACGTGGTGGAGGTCGCGAAGCCCGGCGGTTGCGTCACATATACTTCCTCGCCGAGTTCCCCATTCAAGAACGCAGTCTTCACGTCCATGTGATGCACCTCCCACCTTTTCTGTGCGGCGATGGCGAGAAGTAGACGAACAGAGTCCAGACGCGCCACCGGGGCAAAAACCTCGTCGAAGTCGATCCCCGGTCGCTGCACGTACCCCTTTGCCACGAGGCGCGCCTTGTGCTTCAGCACGTTGCCGTTGGCGTCTCGCTTGAGCTTGAAGACCCATTTGAGACCGATTGGCTTGTGACCTGCAGGCAAGTCAGTGAGGGTCCATGTCTTGTTCTCCTCAATGGACCTCAGCTCCTCAAGCATCGCGGCGCCAGTGCTCGTCGTGCTCCGCCTCAGCATATGTGGATGGCTCACCGGAGGGGGTGAGTAGCAGGCGCTCAGCCTGGCCTGGCACCGGTGCGTCAGGCTCCACCATGTCGAGGACTCGACGGTAGCGGTGTGGATGATCCGGATCGTTGCTGTCGTCGAAGAGCTCCGGGTCTGGTGCAGACGGAGGTGTGGCAAACCTCACTTGTTGTGGGGTTTGTTCTGTGGCCGCCGTGTCTACAGACTTTACTTCCGAATTGTTTTCGGGCTGAATCTCCATTGGGGCAGGAGTGGCTGTGGTGGACTGGTTTGGCGAAGCGGGCAATGTCGCCGGTGCAGGCGCGTAGGAGTACTCGATGGTGAACTCTCCTCCGCCATAATCTTCCGCCATGTTGTCGTTGCTCCAGTCCCAACCAGCACTCTCGTCGAAGATGACGTCGCGGGAGACGTGGACGCGCTTTGTCGCCGGGTCGTAGAGGCGGTACGCCTTACCGCCGGGTTCGTACCCGAGCATCACCATGGGCTTGCTTCGGTCATCCAACTTCTTCAGGTTTGGCGTGGTGATCTTGGCGTGAGCCCTGCAACCAAAGACACGAAGGAAGTGTACATTTGGCTTCGTACCGTGCCACGCCTCGTACGGAGTACGCCCGTCCACGCTCCTTGTGAATGAACGATTGAGGACGAAAACGGCCGTGGTGACCGCCTCCCCCCAAAACTGTGCTGGCATGCCGGTGCCTTTCAACATGCAACGTGCGGTGCCGACGACTGTCTGGTTGCGCCGTTCCACCACCCCGTTCTGTTGGGGCGAGTACGGAGCAGTGAGGTGCCGCTTGATGCCTTGATCAGCGCACCAGTCCGCGAACTCCGTTGCGGTGAACTCCCCTCCTCTGTCGGTGCGGAAGACGCGCAGAGTGTGTCGTGACTCCACCTCTGCGCCAGCTTGGAAGCGACGGATGGCCTCCGGTGCCTCGTCCTTCGTACGCAGGAGGACGATCCACATGTACCGGCTGTAGTCGTCGACGAGGAGAAGGAAGTAACGCTTACCTCCTGGGTGGGTGGCGAGATAGGGCCGCACAAGTCACCATGCACGAGCTCCAACGGTTCGGTAGCGCGGTACTTCGCCACCTGAGGAAACGGGGCGCGGCGGTGCTTGCCGGCGAGGCACGCCTCGCAGAGCTGCTCCACGTGGTTGATCATGGAAGTCCGCGCACCATGTCCTTCCGAGCAAGCTTCTCGAGACTTTCAAAACTCTGGTGGCCGAACGCGTGCCATATCCACGCGTCCTCGCCCATGTGAGCAGCGAGGCATATTGGCTTCTCGATCTGGAGATGCACCATGTACAGCCGATTCCGCATGCGAGGAGCCTTGGCGATGAGCTTCTTCTGCCGGTCGCGGATGATCATCATTCCATTCTCGACGTGCGTCGGGCACCCGATCTCGTCGAGCTGCCCAATGCTGTTGATGTTTGTCTTGATCCGCGGGATCCAGTAGACGTTCGACAACGCCCTGTCGCCCGCCATCCATGGCGAACATCACCGTGCCACGCCCGCAGATGTCGACGAGGGAGCCGTCACCGAAACGTACCGTGCCGGAGACCTCTTGTTGAGCTCAGCGAAGACGGATGCATCTCCGGTCATGTGGTTTGAGGCGCCTGTGTCCAGGTACCATGCCGCGTCAGTGTCGCTCGTGGACTTGCGCAGCTCGACGTGTGCACGTTCCTCGTTGAGGAAGACTTGCTCCCCCGTTGTTGGTGTAGAGGGGTTCGCCGTATCCTCAGGGCATAGCTACTGCCACCTCGGTATGGGTTGCCATCAGCAGCGTGTTGTCCTCGTCTTCAGCCTGCACAAGGTTAGCCGCCTCGCCGCGCTGCTCACGGTCGCGCTTGGCTTTTCGGCACTCCTTTGCCCAGTGCCCAGGCTTACCGCAATACCGACAACTCCCTCTACGGCGCTCACCTGAGCCAGTGTTGCCTCCTTGCGCACCTTGCTGCTTCGCCTGGACGTCGGCTTGCCGCAGTTGTCGCCGCCGCTAGACACGCCCTTTCCGCGTTGTCGTTGACGGCTCTCCCATTCCTCCTCTGTGAGGAGAAGCTTGTTGACACCGTCGGTGGCATCGTCTAGGTCGTACCCTCCTCCGCGTGATAAGGCGACCACACAACTCCTCGATTGTCAACTCCTGGAGGTTGACAACTTGCTCGATGGCCATCACCACCGGTCGGTACTTGCGCGGCACCGCGCGCAGGAACTTGAGCACTGCCTTGTACTCGCTTATGGGATCGCCGAGGAGCTCGAGATCACTGACGATGTTTGTTAGTCGATCGAGAAATCTTCGATCGACTCACCTGGGCGGAAACGAAGTTCCTCGAACTCGCGACGTCTCGTCTGCGCCTTTGCCTCCCGTATGCGCTCAGAGCCGAGACGCATCGTCTTGAGCGTTTCCCACGCTGCCTTTGCGTTGTCCTTTGCCGCCAGCATACGCACCAGCTCCGGCGGAACGGCACGGAGCAATGCTGCCAGCGCTGCTCGATCGCCGTGCTCGTCGTCGGCGCCAAACTCGATGACATCCCACAAGTGCTGAGCCTGGAGCTAGACGCGCATCACCCTCACAACACGCTCTCCCTCACGAGCGGGTTAGCATCGGATATTGGGCAGAGCTGGTGCTCTCCCTCACGACACGCTCGCGCACTACCAGCTCGCCGCCACCGCGGCGTGTCGGGCTGCAGCCCCGTCGAGCCATTGGAGATGTGGAATGGCGTCGCCTTGCGACCGGCAGCGGCGTCTTGTACCTGCGGCGTTCACCCTTCTCGCCGACCTCCCTTGCAGCCTTGGACATGGCTCTGATACCACTTGTCGTCAGCACTTGTCTTCAGCTCTACTCAAAACGTAGCAGCTGGATCACACGAACTAGCACAAAGAGTTGGATGTGGTCACGTACACTAGTGAAGCTTTGTTGCTTGTGTTTCTTCTTTTCTACAACGATGGGTACATGTCCTATTTATAGGACTTTACAACCGACCTAGCTAGGAAAATACTAGCTTCTACTAGCTTCTACTGTATTACAAGCTTCCTTTGTTCTGGAGACTTCTATTAGCTACTAGCTTAGCTACTAAGCTACAGCAGTGCTACCGACTATGTGGTAGATATTTCTAGAACTGTGCTGATGGAGATATTTCTAGAGCTGTGTAGAGGGTGACGCACAGGATTATTCCAACATACCAGTTTTAACATCCAAAACCAAAACAAAATGATTTGATATGTATAACCATAGTGACTGTGAATCAAGTGTATTGTAAATCAGAATATACGTCAAGTTATCAATAGGGGAAATAAAGCACACACGTTTGAGGTTCCAAATTTTATAGAATGATAACTACGTCATGATTAGTAGAGCCGGAACTAGCAGAGGGTGTGTCTGAGACAGCCAGCAGAGTACCGAGCTCTTCAATCTTTCTCTCCTACACCACGGTAAGCCGACGTCGCCATGGCTCATTTCTCCTCTGATTCCTCTTGCTTGTGAACAGGCGCGCGCACACACACGAGGAACTGGAGCCTCACTTGGCGTGGTAGCAGCACAAGGGCGCGGGAAGGCAGCAGCGTAAGCCCGCCGACCTGTTTTCCACAGTATTAGTACCTGACAGGCCGACCGTGTTAGAGATAATCTTGTGCTTAGCAAGTACCTAATCCTACACGCGTGTCGGTAGTGCACTAGCTTAGAAGTTCAGATAGTGTTGTACTAGAAGAGATGATCTGTAACTAGTACTAGCTGTAGTTTCTAGTCAAGAGTGTGCTGGCTTCACATGTATCTGTATATGTGACTAGCTTCTTGCTCTCTGAAACTCTCTGTCTTAGCTTTGTTGTCTGCTCGACACACATCAGAGTTAGTGCAGCTGACAGAGCGCAGCCCAGCAATGTATAGGCCTCAACCCATTTCAGTGAACGGTTCTCAACCAATTTCAACCCGCAGATTGGCCCTCAGATCACTTCAGTTTTCATGAAAAGATCGAATAGGTTTGATGTTGGTTGGGCTGACGGAATTAGGTTGGATTCCCAACTTTATTCGTGCGGGTACGATTGTGGTATGGTGAAGTTTTCAAACCATTCTCAGGTTTGGTTCTAGGTGATCTATTATCAACTCCTAAATGATGGCTGCGCTAGCAATAACGCACTGTACACATAAGAATCTAAGGAGCGTACTAGTGGCACGTTACAAACAAGGGAAAGGAAAATTCAAGGCACAAACACAGGAAACCGGCAAATTAGGTGTATGTGCACCATGACACAAATATTCATCACTATATTCACCCAATGCAGCAGCAATGAGTTCAATCCTGGCTCTATGGTGACTGTTACCGTCAAAAGGGAGCCCTGGGGAGGCATCAATCAGGTAACGGGTATCTCCCTAAATTGAGCTACGAAAGCATCAAAGCAACAGCGGCCACCAAAACAATAACTAACGTATTCCATGTCAGGAACTCTACCACCACCTGGGCGTTGACCAACATATTTGCTACGCTTAAGCAGACAAGAATTCCAGTAGATCTGACCTAGCAACTGCCGAGACGGTTGATCGTTTTGGACAGCCGAACTCGTTGTGCGGCTAGGAAAGATCACATCGCGGCCGAAGCGAGCGATCTTTGCACAAGGGGATCTGGCGATGGGTGGAGCCTTAGCCGTCGGCATGGGAGGATGAGCCATGGGGATGGCGAGGGATGGAATAGAGCGTACCGGCGATACATCGGTAAGCAGACGAGGACATGATTGATTGCACGGGCTGCTGGAGAGCTCGGTTTCAGTCCCGCTGGAGGCGCGCCGCCGGTGATCGGCTGTCTCCGTTCAGAGGGCTCTGGCGTTCCGGTCCGGAACCGCGATCTCCCTTTTTTTTTCCTTTTGAGGGGAGAAAGCAAGGGCGGCGGAAAGAAGGCTCCGCGCGAAACTGTCCCGCTCAGCGTTGTGGGCCGTGGCACTGGGCTTATCGACGGCCTGGTGTATGGTTTACATGTTTACGATCCGTCTGAACGAAACCGAATGTCTGATTTCTTCGGGTTACTTTCAAATTTTATTTAGTTTTGTTAGTTTAACTTTCTTTTTTGTGTTTTTCCTCTTCCTTTTGTGCTTATGATTTTATTTATTTTAAATACACGAATGTTTAAATAAAATACATAATATTGTAGGTGATCTCTGGCCTGCACAAACTCTTGACCCATTCACAATCGTCGCAAAGGTTTCCAAGTGGCATCGTGGTGCACAATCTCTAAAATCTAACAACACTAGCTAGCCCTTTGATCTTGAATCCCTTTTCAAAGTTCAGAACGATATTCATATTAGTGAAAGGATTTGAGTGGATTTTATGGAGTAGGTGCAAAGGGCATGAAGGTAAAGTAGTATATTCACAAGCAAGGGTTTCCTCTCCTATATTTCTTTGGCAACAAGATATGGATGGGTATATATAGGAAACAAAGAAAAATCTAAGTTGCCATACAAAGCAACTTGTAATACTAGATGAGTTCAAAATTAGAACACAATATTTGTATAGTTGGCGTTGTCCTACGTCCTAGTTGGAGGAGGCTCAGACATGAATTCCTATGTGAAAACATCGTTATGATCGACTAGAGTGAAGTAAATAGCTGACTAACAAATTTTACTTTTATCACACTTAGATGATGGTTTTAACGAGCCAACCCATTTAACCTTGACGAGTCAGGGCCCGTTTGGTATCAAAGTATTTTTGAAGTATTATGAGAATACTATGGGTTTTTACAAAAACTGAAGTATTAAATACTTTGAGGTGTTTGGATGCAATGAATAATTTGGTTTCAAAACTGAAGTATTCCCCCCCCCCCCCCCCCCCCAATACTTCCTTTTTTGTCGTTTTGGAAACTTTGGTCTTGACCTCTTTTTTTCCTAAACCACGAAACTAAAATATTCATCCGCCTGGCACTCAAATACTTCATTATTTGAATACTATAGTTTTAATAAAACTGAGCTCCCAAACTAAGCCTTATTCTTAACGGTCCAGCCCACTAAATATTAATGGGCCTACCACCTAACAGTAGCAGGTTGGCCCACTTATCGGTAACAGGCCTCAGGTGGGTCTGATATCTATCGCTGTATATACCCCGTGGCAAAAATATGATGGCGTGACAATGATATTAACGATGTTTGCCACTTTTCCGTTATCTGCATCTACCACGCATGCTTGCCCGTGGTTGATGCGTAAACCATCTAACACGGTTCCCATGATTCGTGGTAGATTGGTCACAACACGGCTTCTCCCACGGTACAATAACGTGGTAAAAACCTTTTTAGCCACAAAAGAAGGCCCTCTTGTCATAAAAATCGAAGCGTGGCAAAAGCCGTTTTTTCGTCTAGTGTGGTCGTGTCATGGAACATACGGCGATGCGTCCGACTAACCATAGCTCGAGGATGTCGAGAAGGCAATTGGAGTTGGATTCAATATAGGTGTAGCTTGGTGTCGGGCTTCTGATGTAGCTCTCATAAAAACTCGGTCCGGACGCCTAGGATAGCCCAAATGTGCGTAGGAAATCAAGATGACCATATAACCGGATGTGCTCCATAGATTGGACCAAACATGTAATATTAATAGGCGTTCTAATTGGCTGCATATGAGCCCGACGACCCTACATCGAATTGCATAGCACCCGCCATCCCAGGACGCGTTGCGGCACCAACTTTTCGCTTGTCGGCATTGTTCAACCCCTTAGATATATGTTTTCCACCCAGTCCAGGTACTTTGCGTAGGTTTGGTAAGGCGAGTATGCTTGGTAGACGAGTTGTTGGAGTTCGCTTGGAATGTTGAGCATCGATCAAGACTTCGTCCGGATCCTGCACCCGAGGCCCCTTTCACTTGTCACCGGTGCATACATCTTTCCTTAGACGATCAGAGAGGGTTGGTGTAGATCTGATCAACACAAATCCCCTACATGCTAGCCGTCGAGGATTGATCTCTAGGACCCTCGGCAACCGTACTTCCGAAGGTATTGGGAGTTCGCTTACTTGGTATGAAGACAACAAGTAAGGATTGACACGTATTCCCCCGGTACAGACTTCTCGACACGATGAGAGAAACACTACTCTAGCCTTTGCATTGTATTTACAAGTATGATTAGAAGGGGTTCTCGACAAGTAGAATGACTAGTTCGTCGGAAGTAGATCAATCTTTGTGTATGACAGCCATGTCATGGGTGTAATGCGTGAATGATTGGATGAATGGCCACTTGTCTTGTCGTCGACCTTCCCCTTATATAGGCGTAGGTCTCGATCATCCTCTTGTACCTGAATATCTCTCTTGTGTCTTGTCCGCCAAGTATTGAGTTTAACTCCTTCCATATCTCGAATCCTAATACGCCTGAAATATGGGTACGACAAACCTCATGAGGTCGGTGGAGTCCCAAGGTAGGCCTCCAAGGCCTTAGTCGTGACCGGTTAGATGGGTATAAAACTATAGGTCGTAGGAATATGAGATGACCCTATATATCATCGACACCATGAGACTTTTATTCAACGCGAGGTTGTACCGATTAACGAAACAATGCTAAGAACGACAAATCATGGTTTTTTTTGTAGGTAATACGGGGTCTCATTTATATAATAAAGATCAAGTTACAAGTCACAAACATACCGACATGACGAAAATGATAGAAAAATCTAGCTTTTGCAAAAAAATATCCGCCAAGAAATAAATTACAATCTAGACCGAAGAAAACCCTGAGCAAGATACCAACGCCCGTCGCTCGCCCTTGACGCCCCGTAGCGGCCATCCAAGAAAAAGTGGACAAATCAACTCTTCACCAAACTAGAAGGATCTCGGACATTTTTATTCATCACCATCGTCGACTTCACCAGAGCCAAAACGCCGCGCGGCAAAAAAATCTAAAAAGTTTTTTTTATCATTGAAAAATTTAGGCATCGGTTTCACACGTACGTCCTGATTTTCTCAATCTCATATACCGTGATACCAAAAGTCCAAAACAACCACCGGAGCCAGAAAACCGGCTGAAGGAACTTGCTGCGAACCCAATTCCCAGCTCGAGATGAGACAGCATCAGTTTTCAGTGGCAAAGCCCAACCCAGCATATCGTTAACGCGCCTGCCTGCGCGGCCCCGCGAAAATCCCCACAAAACCCAACTCGAAACAACTCTTCCCGCGCGTATTTTGGCGACCAAAATTAGCGCTCGCCGCCAAACCCACCGCGAAACCGCCAGAGCACGTATCCCCACACGGATCCACCCCCTTAGCGCGTCCAAATCCGACCGTCCAACCATCCAACGCTCCCACCCCGCGCCACCTCACCGATCCGGACCCCAACCCCGCCCACCAATCACGCTCCTCCTCGGCCCGCTATATATCCCCACCGCTCCCTCCCCGAAATCCCACACCTCAAACCCAAAACACACAAGCCTTCTTCCTCCCCGCGTCCCCAACCTCCCCACCAACTCGATCTCCCGTCCCCTCGCACCCAACCCCATCAATGGCGCCCAAGGCCGAGAAGAAGCCCGCGGAGAAGAAGCCGGTGGAGGCGGAGAAGTCGAAGCCCAAGGCCGAGAAGCGCGTCCCCGGCGCCAAGGGCGGTGAGGGCGGCGCCGACAAGAAGAAGAAGAAGGCCAAGAAGTCCGTCGAGACCTACAAGATCTACATCTTCAAGGTGCTCAAGCAGGTGCACCCGGACATCGGCATATCCTCCAAGGCCATGTCCATCATGAACTCCTTCATCAACGATATATTCGAGAAGCTTGCTGGCGAGTCGGCCAAGCTCGCGAGGTACAACAAGAAGCCCACCATCACCTCCAGGGAGATACAGACGGCTGTGCGTCTTGTATTGCCAGGCGAGCTCGCCAAGCACGCCGTCTCTGAGGGCACCAAGGCCGTCACCAAGTTCACATCGTCTTAGATTTCCTTTTTGTCAGAGTCTTGTAGTTCGGGTCTGTTTGTTCCTGTGTCAACAATATCATAGGGGGATTAGGTCTCCCTATGGAACATTGTAAAATGAGTCGGATTTGCTGAATCAATGACTCATATTGTGGAAGCTCCAAACGTGTTCTGCTTGGCTTCTGAATGTGTACATTGGGAACAAATTTCTGTTTCTGACCGTTCATGTAGGGTCTCTCAATTTATCATGGCGACAGAAACAGAGGATTTGCTGTCATGGGATAATTAGCTGCCATCTTGTTTCCGGAGGTGTACAGAGAATGATGCTACTCTGGATAAACCCTGAATTTCGTTTCCAGGTGCCTCTGTGTTCCCAAGAATTCAGAAGCCAGCTGTGTTCGATTTATTCTGTACAAATTGTAAACTGCGTTGAATCCTGAATGTCTAGGCGTTCACCTTTTCTTAGATTTTCCTTGGCGTCAGAGTATTTAGTTCGGGTTGGTTTGTTCTTGTGTCAACAATATCATAGGTGCATTAGGTCTCACAGTATAAAATGAGTCGGGTTTGCCTAATGAATGAATCAGATTTACCTTAACGAACTGCTTGAACAGATTTTCTTGTTCTGATCCTTTTGCTTGCATCGTAAAGTGACTGATCAAGTAAGTCGCAATTTATCATGCCGACCAAGTTTGTATATGCTTAGTTTTCCATGTCATATTTTGTTGAGATGATTGTCTGTCAAAATATTTCGATGAGATGTTTACCTGCCAGCTTAGTTCAGGAGATGTACAGAGGAATTGTTTTACAAATGGAATGTGTTTACTTGTCCAGATTTGGTAAACACTGAATTTTGTTTCCAGGTGTGACATTTGATTGCAAGCTTTAACACCGTTGGCTCGTTCCTAAGAATCCAAAAGCCAGCCGTATCTTTTGTTCTGTACAAGGTGTAAGCAGTGCTGAATGTCTAGGCGTTCTCAGTTAGTCGAATATTTTGAATTTGGTATGTCCACTACAAATCAGAGGGTCTTTTTTCGCACTGGAAACAGTCCGAGTAGATGACAAACAAGTAGGAACAACTCTTTGCGCCATCAAAGCCATCTCTGCAATGTGCTACTCTGGATGTATGGAAGATATTCTTACGCAAATCGACACATTACACTTTACTCACAAATTTTCTATTTCTAGTCCAACAGTTACTTAAGAATGTTAGGAATTTAAGAGAGGAGAAATGAAACGAATTGGCAGCATGAACGTTTTGAGTTGCATGTCTTCCAATAGGGCAACACCATCAACTGCTAGCAAGATAACACACTCTGGACATCTTTGTTCTGATCTTCAGGTCCTGTGCAGTTAATTTGATATGAGGCCCATCTCCTGCGACACTGCAAGTGCATCCTCCATATATCATTTAATTTGGTGAAAACCATGAAGACGACTAATTAACTGACTATTCTCAGTTGGTCTTGCTGTCTTCTGAGCCCTGCATTAGTAACGGAAGACAGGAAATGGTTACTGGCGAGTGCTGTACCCTCAGCTCAATTGCTTTAGATGGTTTTGCACAATTATACAAGGGCACAAGGCAATGCTCATCTTCATCGGTATGCAGGCAAGCTTCAAGCATCATGTAAATTTCATCACTCTGAGGATGTCTAGCGTCTCCATTGAAGAAAACATGGGCCTTGTCATGGACCTCAATCCAGCTGCAGCCAGTGATCCTCTTCAGCCCCATCTCCTTAATCTGCCTCCTGACCATAGACACACTCTGCCAGCTTCCAGCTGCAGAGTAAACATTAGAAAGAAGGATGTACGAAGAAGTGTCCTTTGGATCAAGTGCATGAATACGCCCTGCGACGCTTTCGGCCAGGTCCTTGTTCCAGTGAATCTGGCACCCTCCTATCATCGCCTTCCAGAACCCGATGCCTGGCTCAAATGGAAGGTCCTCGAGAAACCTCTTTGCTTCGTCGAATCGTTTAGCCCGAGAGAGGAGATCAACAACAGAAGCATAATGCTCAGGTCTCAGTATGCCGGGTTGCTCCGTCTGGGCAATCTTGAACAATGAGTAACCCTCATCAACCAGACCACTATGGTTGCAACCAAACAGCAAACCAAGCAGTGTTACATCATTTGGCTTCAAGCCCATTGCTTTCATCTCCTTGTAGGCACCCAAAGCTTCCTCCCCCTCCCGTTCTGCGCATACCCGCAGATCAAAGCGTTCCAGGAGATAACGTTTTTTTGCTTCATCTTTCTGAAGACCAGTATACTGTCCTCCAAGCTACCGCACCTGGCATAGCAGCTGACGAGGGAATTGCCGATGTAAACGTCGAGGTTGCCGAAGTGCTTGATAGCCGATGCATGGACGCTTCTACCGACACCAAGTGCCCCAGCATTGGCAACCGAAGTGAGCACAGAGGGAAACGTGCTCTGGCTTGGTCTGATGCCTTGCCCACACATGTCCAGGAACAGACTGAATGCCTCCTCATTGAGACCTGCCTGGCTGCACCCACCGATCATCGCGTTCCAGGAAACCACATTCCTCTCCGGCATGCACCGGAACAACCGGAGAGCGTCCTCAAACATCCCAGTCTTCAAGAACCCCGTGATGAGCGCGGTGTAGGAGACGACATTGGGCTCACTGGTGTCGCCCAGCGCGCTCTGGGCCTCCCTCATGGCGCCCATCTTGGCGTAGTGGTCTACGAGAGCGCTGCCCACGAAGACGTTGGAGCAGAGGCCGAACTTGGCGACGCAGGCGTGGAGCTGCGTGCCGACGCGCAGGTCACGCAGCGCGGTGGCCGACCGAAGGACGGTGCCGAAGGTGAAGTTGTTAGGCGGGACGCCATCCGCGAGCACCTGAGAGAAGAGGGCGACGGCGTCGCGGTGCTGGCCGCGGCGGGTGAGCGCGCCAATGGCGGCCGTGGCCGCGACGACGTCCCGGTACGGCATTCCGTCGAGCACAGTGTATGCGGGTTTCAGGGCGGCGCTGGTACAGCACCACCTGCTGGATGCGCTGGTTCAGGGACGGCCGTGTCTTCGATTTGAGGACTCCGGCATGCGATTTCTGGGCTTCTTGTAGTGGGCAGGAACGATTTGGGCGGCTTCGTGGGGCCTGGGATTTGGACGGGAGCTGCTGTCTTGCTGATCTTGGCCAGCAGAAGCCGTCTGCCAGGAGCTACCGTTTGTTGGACTGTGTGTGAAACTGAAAACACAAGTTCGACTTGAGACGAATCTAAATTCTAAAATCACCACACGGATGGATACAGCCCCTCAGCTCGTGCTTAAGGTTGTTTTAGCTAGCACATCAAAAGGGTACAACACGATCTGTCGAGGAGTAGTTTACTCTCGTGATGTCATCTGGTAGTTCAGAATATCAGAGAAGAAATTCTTCATTTTTCTTTTGATTAGGGCAAAACGCATTTACATTAAACAGAGCACAAGCAATCAACAGCGGGACATTTATATGGAGGAGACCGTGAATGGCATGCAAACCAGACTCGATGCCAACCTAAGTTCAAGAACCATCCCCTGGTTCAAGCTGTAGAGTTTAACTGTGTCATCAAAGTGTACAACAGCAGTAACACCGTCACTATGACGATTTAGTTCAGTAATTCTGAATTTTAGACCAATGATTTTTCAACCGAGAAAATGTTTTTATTGAGGCCGTGCAATGGGATGCAACCCAGCCTCGAATTTACCAGGTGATCCGTTGAACATTTCATTGTACATTACCAAAAATAGGAAAGCCAATACATCGCAGTCATTTCATGCACAGTACCATACTTGTGCGGATTACACTGCATCCCCAATTGATCATGCATCTCGTAACGCTAGAGGAATAGCAATCTCAAGTTGGATTATTCTATTGACAATTATACCCTGACATAACTCCTTCTGTCTTACAAGCCTCGTGCCTAGTAGACTTGCAACAGACAGAATGAATGTTCTCCTCGTTCACGACAAAGAAACTTGATAGAGATGCTCCTCTCATAGGCCTTCTGATTTGGGACTCGAGCTAATTTTAGGTCCTGCCCATTGTTGCATAGCACGTGACTTGGCCCATGGATCAAGTGGAACCCGCTGAGGTGGCGGCGGCGTTGCAGGTTTGGCCTCTCGGAGTTCGTTCTCTCTGTCGACAAACCTGCACAAGGAACATCTTAGAGCAAAACCAGCAAAGCAGGGTGGAAATCCTGTTGATCCAGAAGAATGTCAGCAAAAGCTGAAGACAACTAGTTCTGTTTTCTGGGGGTTTCAGGGAGCAATTTTTGGTACAAATCTTGCACACCAAACAAAATCAAGCAGAAAGTACAACAGAGTAACTCACAAAACTATGACAACCAGTGGAAAGGCTACCTAATATTTTTTTCCATGTTAGGAATATGAAAAAGAAACTTACTCAATGTACGCCATCGGTGCAGCATCACCAATTCGTATCCTAGTTCGCAACAATCTTGTGTACCCACCAGCTCGATCTCTAAAATATATGAATACAAAATCATTAGGTTCAGCTTGAAAATCGTCCTCTGTTTCCAAATATGTCATTCTAGCCTTATTATTCTATATGTAAACACACGCCATCCTACAGTTTTAAGGATATGTTAGTTCGTCATTCCATGAGAAAAATAATACCATAAGCAGGCAGGAGTGTAAGCAAAATTCAAAAGTAAAACAAAGGGAACAACAAAATTCAATTTGAGACTGCTACTTTAGACTATTCCATGGCTAGCTAGTAAGGCATACTTGTAGCGGTAGGCCAGCTCCGTAAATAGCTTATGGACAACATCATCTCCCCGACCAAAAGCAGAAGCACGTCTTGCTGCATCCAGTGTACCCTACATAATTTGTCAAATTAATATGAGGGTCTTAGCCTAGAGGTAAGAGTAACTAAATCAATGCAAAATCTTGATCCGACAACAAGAGGGACATGAGTTTCAGTGTTTGTAGCCTGAGGATAAGGGTAACCAAATGAATGCAAGAATCTTGGAAAGATAAGAAGAGGATTGAGGTCACATATGGAAGGAGATGAATTTTTGCAGAAACATATAACAATATCAGGAATTTAGGTAGCAGCAAAAATGATAACGAGGAATCACACTGGATAGAAGAGCCTTTGGTCCTATAACAAAATGGTAGGCACCAGGCAGTAGGCACTATACTGAAAATATAGATTAAGTTGATACTATACACTATTGCAGAAGAGCTCTTTGGTGATTTGGTCCATAAAAAAGCTAGACACTATGCTGAAAAATAGATTGTTCTGATATTATACATTACAGAAACTCGGAAAACATTCTCACTGGTCAGTTTCTGCTGAGAGACTTTCCAACATTTCATTCTGCTTGACAGAACATATACGCCTCATGATTATACAACGATAAGTTAAAAGGTGTAATTCTTAATGAACCTTAATTGTAAGCAGTAACTGGAACCGAGCCATCTAAGTACGTATATATTTCTTCTGATTAACTAGTCATTGTTACTGACATACAGATCCATATATCACTGGATGCTACTAAGCATATCACATGTTTTCAAGGGCATTACGGGAATGGTGTTTTCTGATATTATACATTAAGGAAACCCCACAAACATTCTCAGTGGTCAATTCTCTGATGATAGACTTTTCAGCATTTCATTTTGCTTGAAATATGACCCTAATTTATAAGGTAAAATTCCAAGTGAAACCTACATGTAAGCTGTAACTGCAAACAGATTAAACGCTAATACAATGGAGCCAATGTACAACAAGGATTACGAGTCGATGAGTCGCAACTTGTCGCTGGGATACCGACAAGTAGACAAGTCGCACGACTAGTCATGACTAGTCGCAACTTGTCGCGACTAGTCGAGGTTTTTGGTTGGAACACAAGTACCGACAAGTAGACAAGTCGCGCAACTTATCTTGACTTGTCGAGCGACACTTAATCCTTGATGTACAATTGACTGCGTCATTGTTACAGACACGTTGCTACAAAGCATCATATGTTTTGAGGTAAAAAAAAAACGTTGGGCATTAGGGAAATGGTGTTGAGCTTACATCTTTGCCGAGCTGCACCATCTGATCCGCCTTGCGCCGCACCTCCTTCGCCTGAAACACCAAGCACCACAAGGGCATTCAACTGTTACGACTACAGACAAACCAACTCCGGTCCGGCAAGCCTGCCTACCCACCACGAAGCGCGAAAGACGTACCTTGGCGACGGTGGTCTCGATGCGCTCGTGCTTCACCAGCTGCGACACCATCGTCCTGCTCAAAGGAGACGAATCCGGAAAGTCAGCTGCACAGCCACGCCACATATAATCACCAGCGAGAGCGGAGGAACAAGATCACTCGATACCTGAGCATAGACACACGGTGCGCTGCATGGCGCCCGAGCTTGCGGAACTTGCCCATGGCGTCCGAGGTGGCAGAGCGGCCGGCGCGGCGGCGGCGAGGGTTGAGGGGTTTGCGAAGGGGCTCGGCTCAGCTCGGAACTGGACCGGCGCCTGTTAGGTTTGTTCTCGCGTGCCGTATGACTGTTTGGCCTGTTAGGCCCAGTTATGTGTTCGCAGGCCTAAGTTGTCCTCAATTAGGTCATGGCCCGGAAATATACGACGAAGAGTTCGGAACGGGCAGCGCTGTGATCGAAATCGAAGGTAAACCCGCGCGCGTTGTTGTCGTGACAAGCGTTAGCTTCTCCTTTTACGCGGTCTCCGTGGGTGCTTGCATGTGTGACAAGTGGCAGCATGAGAGAATTTTGGTGGGTTTTCTTCTCTTCTCCCCAGCCCAGGTTTGTACCGCATTTATTTCGAGATTCGTTTTTTAACGTTTATCCGAATTACGAACCGTTTTCACTTTTGAGCTATTCGCGTCGAGATCTTCAAAACTAGATCCCATGTTGATAGGTTTCGACGAACTTTTTTTTTGTACAACCAGTTATGTATAGTTGTACAACTTGTGTCTGTGCAGTTGTACAACCTGTGTTTGTACAAACTGTGTTTGCATAGTTGTACAACATGTGCCTATATCTTTACTATTAAATGGGAGTTCGTACGTTGGTACGTCTGCCTGTTTTCTGCCGGACCGTCTGCCTGCTGTCGCTACATATGGGCCAGAAAACGGCACCGGCCCGCTAACCATTCGCTTCACAGGGTTCCTCCCGAAACCCTCCCTCGTTCGTTCCCTCTGTGCGAGCGTGCCGGCGGCGCTAGACCAGGGCTCACCGGTGGACAGACCTAGCGCGACGGCTCCCAGCCCCGAGGTCGCTGGTATCCTCCTCCGAGCGATCGTCCGAGCCAGGATTCCTCCTCCGGGCGACTCTGACGAGCTGGGCGTTCTCCGCGTGACCTCGACGGGCTGAGGTCGCCAGACTCCTCCGGGTGTCGGGTGACCGTCCGTGCCGGCATGCCTCCTCCGCGCGACCCCGGCGAGATCGGCTTCTTCCTCCAGGTCGCGAGACTCCTCCTCCGGGCGATCGTCCGTGCCGGGCTGCCTCCTCCGCGCAACCCCGGCGTCTTCCTCCTCTGCGCGTCCTAGACGAGCCGGGAGTCGTCCGCGTGACCCCGGTGAGCTCGGACTCCTCCTCTACGCAAACCTAAAGAGCTCGGCGTCCGCACGCTTTGCCGTGGCGGTTGAAGCGTCTGGCGGCATCGGCTCCCTCATCCTTATCGATGCCTGGTAGCCGCGTCACCGTTCTGTACCCTCATGACGTGTGCAGCGGCTCGCTCATCCTTGACACCTGCCTGGTAGGTGCGAGCGCCATTGTCGTCCTGCTTTCGATTCTCCTGTTCTCTCTATGGAGATTTTGATGCTCATTCTTGATGGTGATCTACCTGATCTGGGAACATACGCCCTTGAATGGTTGTTGGCATAGTCGTGCCTAGCAATTTACATTACTGCTCTGCTCTCACAGGAACCTGACTCGTTGGTTTAACAGATGGGGACAGAAATATTTGCAAATTCTCCCTTCAACGAAAGAAAACCAAAGGGGTTTCTCAGTTTAAGAAGGTGCTTGCTTCACAACTTTACAGAACCTAAATATGACGTTTTCATTGTATGGAGCTGCTAACATCATTATCATCATGTGTTGACATGGACTGATACTGATAACAACCGCTCGGGGATGCTTCCTTTTGTTTTTCATAACTCATTTGGGTGATCATTCATATGAACGACTTGCTTCTCTCTGCCTAAAATGCCAGCAATTTTATTGATGCCCTCGTTAGTTGAAAAACAATTCCTACCTGTAATGAGGCTTTCCATGTGAACGAGTTCTGATTATAGTTTGGTCTTGGTCGCAGAATTGAGCAATACTGGAGGTGCTGATGGATGGCCATGGAGTAGATTGTGTGCCTTGCCTGCATTTTAGGTTTGTTTTTTGACTCTTGCAATTGTTTTGTATATCTACACCGCCTCATTTACAGTATATAAAGTTATAGACATTGGTCGTATGATTATGGTTGCTGTATTGATTAGTAGCTTTCATGTCGTAAGCAAAACTCTGAATCAACTTTTTATCTGGCTGGTCCTTCTCTACAGGTTGGATTGCTGTATGATGAGGAATCACTTCAAAGAATTTTTACATGACTGCCGATTGGACCACCGAATAAAGAGAGATGTTAAGATGGAAGGTATCGTAAGACATTTCTGTGTTCTTGTCCTTAGCAGTGGCTGGAAATGATTTCTTTTTTTCTTTCAATCCCAATAAATGACAGAATTTATGTCCCCCCTCCCCTTGTAGTAACCATTTAGAAAACTAGGATTTGTTTTAGCATATAATAAAAGAGGCATAAATCGTTACTTCAATTGTCCGTGACACTTCTTTATTTAATAAGGTGTCGGTAACTGGTTTGACAACAGCATTCCGGGATGGCTATGTGTGAGATTTAGCTGAACATGTTCTCCAGCTGGCTAAGGTTAATAGCTCTTTTTTTTTTATTATACTAATCTTTTTGCCGAAGCCCATTAACATGCTGCTCATGATAAGGATCCTATTGTCTGTTGTGCAGAATGGACTAGAAACTAGAAAGAAGAGGATATACAAGGGGATTGGGTTCCTAAGAGAAGTCGATAAAGTGGTTAGAACATTAGAACTCTCAGCACATTTTATTCATTTGATCAAAATACATACTCCCTCCGATCCATATTAATGGTCTCAACATTGTCTAGATACGGATGCATCTAGTCTAAACACTTAACTAGATACATCCGTATCTAGATAAAGTTGAGCCCATTAATATGGATCGGAGGTAGTATTAGCTTTCAGGGTTGGGTGTAAATTAATTACACTATTGTGAGGCGATAATTTCCAGCCTACTCCGTTGCCTGTTGCAGGAGTTACACCTGCTGAGAAGCTTCTCTACCTGTACGAGACCAAGTGGCAACGGAGCGTGGACCCTGTTTTTGAGGAGTTGTTATATTAACAAGCGGCAAGGCTGTCATGTATAACTTGGGTGGACTCTGGACAAGGTCATCTTCAGATTGTATCCCTACCCAAAAAGTATCATCCTCAATTCTACAAGCCATCTGACGAGGGATCTTCCGACCAGTCTATCTGCTCTGGATAACTTTTGAGCTGGGAGCACCGTGTCTGTGCCTGTCCTCTTTCTTTTTTTCAGTTGTTGGGAGTTTTTACAACTTTGAACTTTGCCCTGTCTACAGGGAGCTTGAACAAACCACTGTTTGTACCTACCCTATTTTCTTTTCCTACTGAATAATGTATCGGAATAAATCAATCTCGTGTAACGGGGTAAGGAACTGATATATAATTTGGAGTGTTTGGATGCATGTTCATGTTAATCAAAACACAATTTTCTGTGTCATTTTTTTTTGAAGAGTTCCTTCAAAATCCAAGGCTTATTTTGATTCAAAATTGTCTAAAGTCGACTACTTTTCTTCCAGATTAACAATCCAGCAGCTATGAATTCAATATTACTCACATTCTTTTAATAGCGTTGTGACAATTTCTTGCCTTCATATATAATTCTTGCAAGGTGTAAATAATTATTTATAAGAGTGGTTATTCATTGGTCGTTTTATAAATAATATAAATAATTATTTATCGGCCAACATTCAATTCATTTTTTCATGATAAGTTATATCTATAGTTCTTATTTTTATTTGTTGCACTTCTAGCTTGTGTTTGAAGCGATGGCCCCATAACTTAAGGAAAAAAGTTCTTAAGGGGAAGGGAAGAGTTCCTTCAGTGTCGACGAAACGATGCAACAGGAGATGAGGACAGTGCAAAGTGATAAGTAGCAGCAATAGAGCAAGGCGGCGAAGTTTAGGGTGGAGGACGACAACATAACTCATGCTCGAAAGACCAAAGCGAACGCGATACACACGAACAAATGAGGAAAGGGATGTCATCTAGGATATGTAACAGACCTATGGTGGAGCTAGAGCAACAAGGATGAGGGAGAGGTTTGGAGAAAGGCAATATTTTGTGTTCGTAATATACCAGTTTACCATCAGTACTAACATAGTAACTTACCGCTACCAATCGCGACATATCTATTTAAAATTCATACAAAAACATCACGACATATCATTTGTCAAAACGGAGGGACCAAGAGACAAAAGCATTCATCGATCATTTGTTTTTATAAGATCCGTAGCAACGCACGGGCATTCTCCTAGTAGTTGTACAATCTGTGTCTATACAACTTGTGTCTGTCAAGTTGTACTGTACAACTTGTGTCTGTCTAGTTGTACAACATGTGTCTATATAGTTGTACAACCTGTGTCCGTCTAGTTGTACAACATGTGTTATGTAGTTGTATAACTTGTATCTGTGTAGTTGTACAACCTGTTAGTTGTACAACATGTGCTTGTATATTTTTGTACATCGTCCTATGAATGTCCCGTACTACTAGTTTTATGTAATTTGTACATCATATTTTTTTTGTAATTTGTACTCATATTTTATCTAATTTGTACACTGTTCTCTATCTGTTTTGTACAACCGTGCTATAAAATTGTTTGTACTTCCCGCCATGTGTTGAGTGTACAACGAGTAGATTTTGATACTTCAGATTGGTACACCGCGCTACGAGCGAACGAGACTAGCGCGGGGGCCGACGCGTGATGTACGCGAGCGAGCGACATACGCGGGACCAAACGAGCTACGTACGCGCGGGGCAACGCACTCGAACGCGGACGCATGAGCACATAAGCGCGATCGGACATACGCGCGAAACGCGGGGGATTTCGCTTGCGTCCCGCGATCGTCAACAAATTGGATTTTGCTTCCGTAGAAAGCTACCACGTGGCGCGCTGAAGATCGTGGAGTTCCCTTTCAAAAGGGAATCCTTTTTCTAGTCATACCCCGCTGTGATCGATCTTGTTCAACGACCAAATCCCTGATATCTCCATCTCAACCTTGGCTATTCACTCCTGGAAACATCGATCGATGGGGGACGATCTCACACGCCGTCCCGGACGGATCTTGGACGTTGCACGTCGAGAAGGAGTAGCCACCGATCTGATCAGCTGCCGCTGGAACCCCAGCCTGATCTGCCATTGCAGGCCGCCACACTCCCCACCGGGAGCCCAACTTACAGGCCTCGATCATCCGTCTTCCGGCGCCGGCGGCCGTCGGCAGCCAACCGTTAGCAGATCAAGCAGTGCAGAAGCAGTGAGATATCCATTTGAAAACCTTTCGCCGGAGCTGCTGCCCACGATCCTCTCAAAGCTGGATGTGAAACAGGCCGCGCGGACCAGTGTTCTGTCGAGCGCGTGGAGGCACGTCTGGAAGCTCTCCCCCAAGCTGACCCTCGACATCGTCGCGATATGTGGCGATGGATACATGTCCTGCAAGTTGTCCGGCGAGGAGCAGTACCTTGCGTACGTTAACAGGGGACGTTACGTGCAGAGGTTCATCGACACCGTCGACACGGTACTGCGCCAACGCAGCGGCAACGTCGTCGAGCAGCTGGAGCTAAGATTCGACGACCACCATCTTCCTCAAGTTTCCAGCCACCTCGATGCCTGGATAGGATCCACGGTCTCGTCGCGAACGAAGGGTGTGACACTTCACGTGTCGGCAACGCCAGTGCAGGTGTATGACCGTGATCGGTATGAGCTCCCCTTGGAACTGCTCGAGACCGAAAGAGGCATATCAGTCCTGCAGCACATCCATCTTTCCTATGTGTCGTTCAAAGTGCCTTCCAACACACACGCTATTGCTTTTCCAAACCTGAAGAGTCTTAGCCTCTACTTAGTGCCTGTGTCTACAAGTGATTTGCAACATATGCTGTCAAATTGCCCTAATTTGGAGTGCCTAGATCTGTATATGCTTTTTCTTGGTGATGAACTCAGAGTGCATAGACCCTTGCCCCGGCTGCTATGTCTGCGTTTGGTTGAATGCAGCATAACCAAGATAGAACTCATTGCCAACAAGCTCAGAACCTTCATATTCAGGGGGCATTCAGTGCCTGTCATCATCAACCTCGGTGAAACTCCAGGACTTCGCAATGTTAATGTTGAGTGTTTCAAGTTAACATTGGAGCAGGTTGTAAGCACATTGCCCAATGCGTTCCACATGGTGCGATGGATGTCTCTCTGTTGTACTTGTGCACCACCGACGGTTCCCTCGCCACTTGAGAACACCTCCAGGTTTTACCATCTGAGGTATTTACAATTGCAATTCTGCATTTATCCTGAACATTCTGATGCCGTCCTCTCTATCGCATATTTTCTGGAGTCGGCTCCGTTGCTTGTGGAATTAGACATAAAGTTTGTATCAGCTTCCAAGAATGGTGGCGAAGGACCTCTGAGGAGGTTACCACAGGGTCGGTCCGAATACAAGTGTCTAAAGAGCTTGAGAGCTCATGAATTCAGCGGTCAAAAGGATCAACTGGCGCTTATGATACACATTGTGGAAAATGCCCCTGCTCTCGAGATTTTGACTATTGATCCAATAAGGGAATATGTTCCAGCTACTATTGATCAAATTACGGAATCTGAAACAGGAAGTGTTTCAGATATCCTTCATATAGCCACAACATTAATCAGGGAGAAACTTTCAGCCAAGACAAAGTTCATTGTTGTATGAGATTATTTTTATGTTTGGTCACTAGTGCAGGAGACATACTACCAATGAAACATGCATTAATTATTTTGGTGATCAAGCCCAACACAGTAGTAATAGTATCAGTAGAGTCCACTTCTCGTGTAGTAAAGCCAAAGTGCCCAATGCCTTATTTCTCTAGAATAGTGCCGTCGCTGTTGGCTGGCTGATAGGGGTGGATATCGAGCCAGCTCGACTCAACTCGACTCAACTCGTAAATACTCGTTAGTTAACGAGCCAACTCAACTCAACTCGTTAACTAAACGAGCTCCAGACCCCAACTTGGCTCGACTCACTAAGAACTCGAGCTGGCTCGGTAAACTCATTAAGCACGGTAATATATGGCCTACATTAAACATTTCTTAACAAATCATTCTCTATAGCTTCAAAATCAACAACATGATAGAACATAACTGCTATATATGGCCTACATGGCCCTAGTGGCTAATGCTCCCACATTAACTGTTGATGAACGAAAATATGCAATGAACTAGCTCACAAAGTTGTGATCTTAGACATATTACGAGCTACACGAGTTTAACGATTACTCGTAACTCGACTCATTAAGCTCGTTTTCTTAGTGAGCTAGAAATGTCAGCTTGGCTCAACTCATAAGTATCCGAGTTCGAGTCGAGTTGAGCCGAGTTCTCGAGTACTCGTTAAGCTCATGAGTTTCGAGTTTTATTTCCACCCCTACTGGCTGAGGCATGTGCTTACAGCTATGCTCCTAACCGGATCAACACCGAAGAAAAAAAAGCCGCCTCCGGGTCGCTCCCAGGCGACCCCGAGGCGTCCGCACCGCCGCCGCCGCCAGAAGCCCGCCTCCCACGCCCCCTCTGCCCCCGCCGCCGCCGGAGGAGGCCGTCCCACGGCGGACGGCGGCGGCGGGGAGCCTCCATCGGTCGATTCTTCCCCAAAAATCCAAATCCACATTCCGTTTCACCCTAGTCTCCTCCTGGCCGCCATACCGGCGCTGCCCCGTTGCGGCATGCGGGCGAGGCTCTGGAGCGGCTACCGCCCCAAGCCTCCTTCGCCTTCCTGCCCCTCCAATCGTGCTGTGCGCCGTCGACCGGCCGGACCGCTCTTGCCGATGCGCGCGGCGGTTCTCGGCCAACGGGCCCTTGCTGCCTCTGACCCGGTGTTCTCCCGCGAGACCGTGGTCCTGGACGCCTTCGTGTTCCACGCTCCGGCGGTCCGGCCGTCGATCCCGGCCCCTGGAGCGAGGCTCTGCATCCGCTGGCCTCCGTGCCGAGGATGCTCTGCTTCGTGTTGCGGTGCTGCTCCTTCGCTGCAAGCGTGCAACCCCTCGGCCAAGCGTTGCGTCGAGCGCGGCGCCTCTCCCGGAAGTGTCACGATGTGGCCCTTGAGTTCTAGGTGAGGTGCTCATGTTTCCCCTCTTGGCTTCTCTTCCGTGCCTCCACGGCGGCGCTTTGGCGTCGTGTCCCTTGCTGAAGGCATGGACAGGGAGATGCACCTCCCTCCGATGTGTTTCCGGCGAAAGCTTACGACGACGGCGCTCCCGTGTCGCCATTAACCTTCTTGAAGGCGTCGTGTTGGAACCATCTGACTCGTGTGTAGCCCTCGTGTGCTGCCCTGTTGTGTGGCCACAGCTTATTCCTCTCCGGCGCCCGTGTCACCCATGCAGTTTGGCCTCCCGCTCCCTGGTGTTCGCCTCTTCAGTGCTCGGGCGAGCTACCTTCACCTTTTTCCTATGCTTCGTCCTCTCCTACCTGTCGCATTTGTCCCTCCAATGCCGGGTTAGAGAGTTCTTGGTTCATCTCTACGGTTGTCATCCGTGAAGTGCTCTCCCTCCTTCGAGGCTTCTTTCCCGAGAAGGGCGAGCGGAGGGCGTTTTCCCGTACACCATCCGTTTCGGTTGAACCTCCTCGCTCTCTTGCTTCGGTCTTCCCTTCCTTGGGGCTTCCTTCCCCCAATGAGCGAGTGGATGTCGTCGTCAAGAGCGGCAACCACACAGTCAGGCCCGACTGACTTGATGCGGAGGGGTGACATCTGGCATACTGGAGTTCTTCGTGCCTGGTGTGTGTGTGTTGTGTGGTTCTTTCTCTGTCCGAAGCCGGGTTAACAAGTTCTTGGCCCATCTCCTTGGCTGTTCGCGTCTTCTACCAGCGGGTTTCCCTTCTCTAGGGGGGGCTTCCTCCCCCTAGAGAGCGAGTGGAGGGTGCTTGCTAGGATGGCATCCTTGGTCTCAGCCCTCCTTGTTCTCTTTCCGTGGTCCTCCCTCCTTCGGGGCTTCCTTTCCTTGAAGGGCGAGTGGAGTTCTGTAGCAAGTGCGGCAACCAAACAAGCCACATTCGGATGGTTTTGATGAAGACTGAAGATGTTGATCTACTTTCAGCCCACGTCCAGCAAGCTTGGATCCATGGTGGTGTATCTTGTTTTGTTTTGCTGTAGGTTTGAACCGTGTGTGGAGTGGTTCTTCTTGGTCTCTCTGTAGTCCCTTGTTCTTGCTTTCCCTAGCTATTTGTGTTCTCTCTTCCCTTGTAAACCCCAGTGTGTTTCTCTCATCTGTTGTAAGAACATGGCCCTGCCGGGCTCTTTCGATGAATATAACAACCGGTGGGGAGTAATCCCCCCGTCTTCCTCGAAAAAAAAACCCCGGAGAAAAACAAACTTTCCTTCCTAAGTCTCACTAGATCAGCTCTGTCAGATTACCGTTGGAGTATTTTTTGAAGACGTCAAAAGATTTGCATTTTCATCGATTAAGAAGGATAAACAAGAGGTAGCAAGTTACAACTTACAAGGGGCGGAGCAACTTCGGATTAACTGTTAGAGTATGGGTGTTGCTAATACATGGGCAGTTATAGGGGAACTCTTATCCAGTTGATTTGGACAACGAAAACAGTGTCTGCACAATCACCTCCACCTCCAACATTAACTTTCTTGAAAGAATACATTCAACAAAAGTTTCATATCTTCCTATCTATCTGACACAACATTCCAGTAATTATCACCTAGCTTTTGACTAAATTTTGTGAACTTTCAGCACAAATCGTTGTGAACTTTAAAAAAATTCAAGGAAAATTCCAACACATTTTCAAAATTCAAAACATATATCTTGATTAAAAATGAAAGACAACTAAGTGCAAAGATCTTTAAAAATTAGAACATAATTTTTTAAAATATAAATATAAAACAATGAAACTAAATCTAAGTGTCGTGGTTGCCGCCACCCATGACGACGTACACGGCAAAGCCTCCATGGCAGTTGTTGTGCGGCCTCCGTACTAGTCAGTTTGGACGTGGCGCCTAAGCATACTAATGCCTCGTTTGGATGTTTGCTTTCAGCCTTGATATTGGATATTCGCAATATCCAGGCCTGAATATCCGAATATCAGCGTTTGGATGTGTGTGACATTGGGCTGTGACATTCGCGCAGAATATCGAGCCAACCCGCGCGTAGGCAAAACGCCACCCAGCCCAATCTCGAGCTCCACCCCTGGAGATTGCCTCTGTATTCGCGAGCGAGCCCTCCCGTACCTGTTCGCGAGCGAGAAAACAGAGCCGAGCGAGCGAGACCTCAATTCGCCGGGCGGAAAACCTAGGACGGCGGCAGCGCAGGTACAGAGCCCAGCGAGCGAGCCCTCCCGTTTGGCGGCGCGTGGCCGGCGGCCTCGTTCCGCAACCCTTCCTCTCCGCCGCTGCTTTCTCTCCCTCCCCAGCTGCTCTCCATCCCCACGTGCGAGACCTAGGGCGGCGGCTGGCCGACGGCGCGGGTACTCCGGCCTCCCGTCCTCTCCCTCTCCGGTGGGCGAGATTGGTTCGTGGGGTACCGCGGTCGCCTGGGCCGCGCTCGCCGGCGAGGACTCTACTGCGGCAAAAGTTTCCCCTCTGTCGCCGGCGACGATTGGACTGCGGCGCGACTCTGCTGTCTGCGGCTCTGCCGCCCAGTAGTAAGAGCTGGCTTCTTTTTCATGAACGATCGATCTCGTGGTTTGACTGCAGTAGATTAACCGACCACATATCGAGCTGGTTCTTTTTCCCGAGCTGCTTCTCTAGCCTGCACTTTCTGAACAATCGAGCTTGTGGTTTGACTGCAGTAGATTAACCGACCATGGATATGTGCTGTACTGGTCATAGATATTTGTTGTAGATGAACTGGTCATGGATACGTATTGTAGATGAACATAAATCTTTCCAATGTTGTACTTTTGATGTGCTATTTTTCTTAGCATGCTTGTGAAAAAACATGTCTTGATGATCTGAAACAATGCTTTTCAATGCGCTTTGTGATGTCCTGGTTTGCTAAACAAGCTTCGGTGAGTATTTTCTGAAATTATAAAATTTCTTTACACTGTAATTGCACTGGAATATAAAATTTCTTCACCGTAGACTTGGTTTCTTATGTATCGTGAAAGCAAAAGAAGAAAGAGGAAACTCACCACTTATAATGGTCAAAATCTGGTAGAACTGCAATTCACCACTTATACCATCCAAACAACATATGACATTCAATCTCAATATCTAGTCTTGGTCTGAATATCTAACACATCCAAACAGAAATGTTGACATTCAATCTCAATATCAATATCCTGGATATTGGACATTCACCCCAATATAATATCTACCCTCCCAATGCAAACATCCAAACGAAGCATAAACGTGCCCACAAGTCGACAGTGGGACAAAGCGGCGCAACGCCCGTGTTCTTTTTTTTTTGCCAAAGAGACTTGGTTAGTCTCAGATTGGGTGGACGTGGACTCCTGTTAGCTTTGTAGTTGGATGTCGTACGACTTTCTTTTGAAGAATCTACGGCGGGCTCAAAGTCAACCTAAACTCAGTTCTCAATGCAAAGAAAAACAAAATCTATGTAAGAAAATAAGAAGTTAAAACGGAAAAACCACGGAACCCCATCTTGAGATATTGGAGTGAAAAAAGATAACCAGAATTACATGGAAGTTATGAGTGAAAAAAGATAACCATAATTACATGGAAGTTATGCAGTAGAGGCTAAGTGAGCGAACATGTGCGCATAATCTTGTAGGGTTGCTTTGTGTGTTGGCAATTACATATTTTCATTCAAAGAAAAAGGTCTTCTACACATCTCGAAACATCGAGGGATGGTTTCAATTTCACATAGCGTCGGATTTATGACAGGGTCTCGGTTTAGCTCGGAACTAGAATGTTAGTTTTTTTTTTGAAAGTACATATGTTAGGTTTGTGCTCGCGTGCCGCACGACTTTTTGGCCTGTTAGGCCCACTAATGTGGTTTGTAGGCCTAATTTGTCCTTAATTAGGTCATGGACCCACAAATATACGGAACTGAGTTTGGAACGAACAACATAGTGATCGATCGTGTCCAACAACCTATGACTTTTTTCAATTCTCAAAAAAAAAAAAAACTGATTTTATCTCAAAAAACAAAACTCCGTAAGATCTGATTTCTTTCGTGGCCAGCAGGTAACAGGTGATATCTTCATCTCAACCTCGACTATTGACTCCTAGAAACAACGATCGATGGGGGGCGATCTCACACGCCGCCCGGCTGGATCTTGGACGATGCACGTCGAGAAGGAGTAGCCACCGTTCTGATCAGCTGCCGCTGCAACCCCAGCCTGATCTGCCATTGCTCGCCACCACGCCCCAACGAAGAAACGCCACCGCCGGAAGCCCAACCCCCACCCCTCGATCATCCGTCTTCCGGCGCCGTCGCCCGTCAGCAGCAAACCCGCAGCAGATCAAGGAGAGCTGCAGCAGCAACGGACCCGTTCGGAAAGCTTCCGCCTGAACTGCTGCCGACGATCCTATCACAGCTGGACGTGAAACAGGCCGCACGGACCAGCCTTCTGTCGAGGGCGTGGAGGCACGCCTGGAAGCTCTCCCCCAAGCTGACGCTCGACATCGTCGCGATATGCGGCGACGGATACGGGTCCTGCAAGTCCGGCGAGGAGCAGTACCTTGCATACGTTAACAGGGGACGCGACGTGCAGAGGTTCATCGACACCGTCGACACCATACTCGGCCAGCGCAGGGGCAACGTTGTCGAGTACTTGGAGCTGAGATTTCGGGACCGGCATCTTCCGCAAATTTCCAGCCACCTCGATGCGTGGATACGTTTCGCGGTCTCGTCGCCGGCGAAGAGTCTGACGCTTCACCTGTGGAAAACACCCTTCGCATTGTATGGTCGTGATCGGTATGAGCTTCCCTTGCAGCTGCTCGACGTCGGAGGAGGCGTATCCATCCTGCAGCACATCCATCTTTCCTCTGTATCGCTCAAGGTGCCTTCCGACACACAGTATTGGTTTTCCAAACCTGAAGAATCTGGGCCTGCACTTTGTGCCCGTGTCTACAAGTGATTTGCAACATATGCTGTCAAATAGCCCTAATTTGGAGCGTCTAGATCTGAATATGGTTTATCTGGGCGATCAACTCATAGTGCATCGGCCCTTGCCCCGGCTGCTATGCCTGCGTTTGGTTGATTGCGGGGTAACCAGGATAGAACTCGTTGCCAACAAGCTCAGAACCTTCATATTCAGGGGGCATTTCGTGCCTACCACCATCAACCTCGGTGAAACTCCAGGACTTCGCAATGTTAATATTCAGTGTTTTAAGTTAACATTGCAAGATGCTGTCAGCACATTGCCCGATGCGTTCCACATGGTGCGACGGCTCTCTCTCTGTTGTACCTGTGTACCACCGACGGTTCCCTCGCCACTTGAGAAAACCTCCAGCTTTTCCCATCCGAGGTATTTACAATTGCTATTCTGCATTTACCATGAACATTCCGATGCCGTCCCCTCCATCGCGTATTTTCTGGAGTCGGCTCCGTTGCTTGAGGAATTAGACATCAAGTTCGTTTCAGCTTCCAAGAATGGTGGTGAAGGACCGCTAAGGAGGTTAGCACAGGGTCAGTCCGAGTACAAGCGTATGAAGAGCTTGAGAGCACGTGAATTCACAGTTCAAAAGGATCAACTGGCGCTTATGATACACATTGTGGAAAATGCCCCTGCTCTCGAGATTTTGACTATAGATCCAATAAGGGAACATGTTCCAGCTTCTATTGATCGAATTACGGAAGCTGGAACAAGAAGTCACTACAGGAATCAGGAGGTACACCAACGGCTTCAAACCGTCGGCATAGGCTAGAAAGCCCTCGGCATAAGGCTATGCCGACGGCAGCCCTCGGCGTACGGCCCTCAGCGTACCACACCCTCGGCTCAGCCAAAAATGCCATCGGCATAGCAAATGCCGTCGATGTACCTGTGTGCCGACGGCCAGGCCAAGCCGTCGGTGTCTAGACCGTCGGCGCAGGCCAGGTGGGCCCCACGATGGGCCGCTGACGATGGCAGCTTCTACGCCGACGGCTATGCCCTCGGCATAGATTGTCCACGCGTTGTAAAAATATATCCCCGCCGTCCCTCGTTGGGGACAGGCTGGGGACGGGGAAGGCGAGGGCGCCGTCGAGGGATGGGGCGGCCGCGGCGGCACGAAGCCCTGCAAGCTGCAGCACGGACGGAGCAGTGGCTGGGGCCGTCGAGGGCGTCGCCGTCGTCGCGGTTGATGCGCCAGCCCTGCCTCTCGGCGAAGTCGCGCATCCGCTCCTTCTCCTCCGGGGTGAACTGGGACATCGTTGCCGTCGAGGAAGCCATGTAGGAGGGCAGCCATCTCTAGCGCCGGCTTGAGACTAGGGAAGATGACGGCCCTTCGTGGCTCACGTCGCCGCCGGCCGGCAGCACCGCACCCAACTCGCTCGGGCATGCGCGCGACGCGGTCCCGCGAGCTCGATGGAGCCGCGCGCATCGTTTTACCGCCTTGGTCCCGTCGTCTGGAGCGGCGAGAGGTCGAGGCCGGAAGCGAGCATGGAGGAGGCGGTGGCGGCCTCAGCCTGGAGCGCGGCGAGCACGCGCGTGGAGGTGGCGGACGATGCGCGTGGAGGTGGCGTGGAGGCGCGCAAGCGGCGGACGAGGCGCAGAGGCGGTGGCGCCTTGGCCTTGAGCAGGACGGAGCGAGCATGCACGACGTGTGGCTGCGGGAAGGGGATAAGGAAGGGACGGGTGGCTACAGAAAGCTTTATCAGCTATGCATGTGCGTGCGCTTTGCTCTTTTCGTCTCGACCAATCAATGTCCCTCCCATGGATCGTGCGCTTGTTTTGGGATGATGGCAGCTCTTGAATCTCCAACGGACGGTGATCATGCATGTCTCCTTCTCACTCCAAACTCTGCCCTTTCAATGACACCCCACGTGGGTGTTTTCTTTTTCTTTTCTTATTTTCTTTGGGATTATCCATCAAATATGTACTACTCTTTGTGAAATAAGATGAGTGCCTTCTTGTGACATATTTTTGGTACTTGCTTCATAAAAAAGTCATTTTTGACACTTAAAAAATGGAAAAATGATATTTATAAAAAATATTTGGAAATTGTTTTTGACAACAATGTTTGCCATACCAAGACACACCTATGTGTCAAATATGGGCACTTTATCACAAACTATGCCACAGGAATGGTCATACCTTAGTCATTTGACTCGAAACTTATACATGTCTATACATGATAGACCTTTTTGTGAAGGTTTTTTTTGAAAGGTTTGTCAAAACTCAAGTTTATCATTTTTGCTAGAAACTAGTACACATAAAAGGACTCCATGCGAAAGTATTTCAATTTTTGAGTATTTTTTCACTTTCTTTTATTTTTTTGAAAAAATGGTCAAAATGGCCGCCGTGCCTATTCATTGAAAGAGGTCGCATTTTTGAAAACTATCGACGGTTCTGTGATATAGTCACTACTTGTGCACCTTAAAATGAGTTTTGTAAAATTTTCAGAGCAAACTATCGCACACTTGTAGTTCAAATTTCAATTACTTTTAGAAAATCGGCATAAAGTCATTTAAATAGGCGAAATTAGGTAGAAATCGAGAAAATTCCTAATATTTGGGGATTATCAATAAAATATGTACTAGTCTTTGTGAAAATAAGATGGTGTCTTTTTCAACATATTTTTGGTACTTGCTTCATACAAAAAGTCATTTTTGGCACTTAAAAAAAATGAAAAATGATATTTATAAAAATAATTTGAAAATTGTTTTTGGCAACAATGTTTGCCATACCAAGACACACTTATGTGTCAAATATGAACACTTTATCACAAACTATGGTACGGGAATGACCATCACTTGGTCGAAACTTATACATGTCTATAGTTGATAGACCTTTTTGTGAAGCTTTTTTTGAAAGGTTTGTCAAAACTCGAGTTTATCTCTTTTCCTAGCAACTAATACACATAAAAGGACTCCATGCCAAAGGATTTCATTTTTTGAGTATTCTTTCACTTTCTTTTATTTTTTCGAAGCAAATCCTATCCCTTTGACCAAAGTCATTCACCCATTTGACCGGCGTCGAATGATAGTTGACAAATGGATTTTTTTACTTGTTTTTGTTAGGGTATGTCACATGAAGATAGAAAACCAATTTTGTGCACAATTTATCACAAATATTCCTTCCGGTGCACCTCAAGCCGGAGTTTCGCACTCTAGGTGCATAACCTTCCTCCGGGATAAGTGATGTATGTGAAGTGTGTCATATTTAGGAGCTGAGTTTTGGCTATTTCATCATTCCACCACACTTGTGTACATATATTAGGGCACCACACAGGATTCAGAGTGATTTCGACCCTCCGAAGCTCCGTTTCGGGCGAAACACTAACCATTTGACCGACGTCAAAGTGGCGGTTGACTAATGGACTTATTTAATTTATTGTGCTAGGATATGATATAGGATGATGAAAAACCAAATTTGAGCACAAGTTATCACAAGATTCAATTTGGTGCATCCGAAGTGGGAGTTTAGAACTCTAAGTGCATAACCTTTCTGCGGGCCGTCTTTGAATGGTGCAAGAAATAAATAATTATTTATGCTAATAGATTTGAGCACGATATATTTTTACTTTTAAATGGTGCAAATATATGTATACAAATATATTTGAGCACAATAAAAATGTCATTTTTGACTATTTAAAAATGAAAAATGATATTTATAAAACTAATTTGAAAAACCTCAGTTATGCAACATTGGTGTGTCTTGGTTTGACAAACATTGTTGGCAAAAACATCGCTGAGAAACTTTTAGTGAAAACGAAGTTCATTGTTGAATGAGATTATTTTTATGTGTGATTAGTAGTGCAGGACACATTACTATAACACATACTATTGAGCAGATAAGAAAAGATACACATTGTGGAAAATGCTAGATTCATTGTACTCCCTCTGTTCACTAATGTAAGACATTTTAGTTTTTTCTTGAATCAAATGCATCTAGACTTATTTTGTACATACATTTTACTCATTTTAATATGTATGTCTATTATGTAGAATGCAACGGAGGGAGTAGTTGTGGTCGACCACATCTATCAGTTTTTTCTCCACGTAACAATCATGGCATGTATGTCACTGATGACCGAGAGAGTCCTACGTCAGTCTCGTGACGATGGTGCAACAACCCTAGCTCGATAGCTACCCCCATGACTAGTTCATAATATATAGATAGACTTCAGTGCAGATTGACACACGTAGGACAGACGTGGTAGTCAAATTCAGGACTTCCATAAAAAGCGATTCGTCATATCCACATGTTTTAGATGTAGCCCAAGAGAACAGAAAGTCAGAAGGAGGGCTCGCAAGACATCCACCAATTGTGGAGAGGCCAACCAAGTCAACTTTATTCGTTTGAAGATTGATTCTCGTCTTGAAAACTTACTTCTTGGAACACGGATCACGAATGGTATGGAAGCGTACTGTTTGAAGCGATACGGTTGTAGTGAACAAGGACAAAGCAACCTACTGTGAGATACAGATCACACGTAAGTTCAAAAGAGGTAAAAAGTCATGCGCGCATCATGCATCAAGTACTACATAAGCATGTTCAGAGTGCACCTGGACGGCTGCACTCGCGTTACTGCTATGCCGACAATGGACGTGTCGTCGCCCTCTCTTGCATTCTTGCATTCGCCCCTCGTCTTCCTCGCCTTTTTTCTGCCCACCATCTCCTTCCTCCTCTTCTTCACCAGGAAGTCGCGTCCGTTCAGCGGCAATGACGGCAGGCGGTTGCCTCCTTCACCGTGGGGTCTTCCGATCCTCGGCCACCTCCCACTTCTTGGATCCCTACCGCATAGGAAGCTTCGGTCTCTGGCGCAGGCGCACGGTCCGGTCATGCTCTTGCGCCTCGGCGGCGTGCCCACGGTGGTGGCCTCCTCGGCCGCCGCAGCGCACGAGGCCATGAAGACCCGCGACTCGGCCTTCGCCAGCCGTCCCCCGGTGCGCATGGCGGAGCGCATTTTCTATGGCCGCGACATGGCCTTCGCCCCCTCCGGGGAGTACTGGCGCCAGGCGCGCCGCGTCTGCGTGCTGCACCTCCTCGGCGCTCGCCGAGTCGCCTCGTTCCGCAGCGTCCGTGAGCAGGAGGCCGCCGCGCTGCTCAATAGCGTCCGACGTGTGGCTGGCTCACGGCCTTACGATAGCGTTGCGGTGAACCTGACGCACGAGCTCATTTCCTACGCCAACGCCATTATCTCGCGGGCCGCGTTCGGCGACAACGGCGGGTACGGCATCGGCAGCGACGGACTGATGGATGTGTTCTCGGACTTCGAGGAACTACTGGGGACGGTCACGGTGGGAGAGTTCGTGCCGTGGCTGGCGTGGGTGGACACGCTGATGGGGCGAGACGCCAAGGCAGCGCGGACGTGCAAGGTACTGGACGAGTTGCTCGAGCGGGTCATCGCGGACCACCGCCAGCGGCGTCTCGGCGGAGGACGGCTCGTCGGAGATGGCGAGGACGATCACCGGGACTTCGTGGAAGTATGCTGGACGTGAGCGACGCGGGAGAGGACGCCGGAGGTATCGAGTTCGACACCATCGCCATCAAGGCCATTGTCCTGGTACGTGACGTTGTCCCTTTCCTGTTTTGCTTGGATTTCAATCATTCACGGTCAATGAAACCAGATGCTGATCAATAAAGTTGAATTATTGGTCAAAACAAAAGAAAGGTAGGTTTATGAGTATGCTCCACAAGTTCAGAGTATAAAAAATCCATTAGATACTTCACTACAGACCAAAGTATTCCAATGAACTTATTAATTTATGAATTCTTTTTCTAGAACCATGTAAGTTCATGTCTCTATATGTGTGCATAATGGGACAGGACATGTTCGCGGCTGCGACCAACACAACCTACACGACTATGGTATGAGCCATGGCGGAGCTCATCAACAACCCATCCAAAATGCGCAAGCTCCAGGATGAGATCCGAGCGACCGTCATCGACAGTGGCGCCAACCAGGTCAATGAGGACCACGTCGACAAGCTGCACTACCTCAGGGCGGTGATCAAGGAGACGCTCCGGCTGCACGCGCCCCTGCCGCTCCTCCTGCCCCGGGAGACGGTCGAGGACACGGAGCTGCTCGGCTACCGCGTCCCGGCGCGGACGCGCGTGGTGATCAACGCGTGGGCAATTGGCCGCGACGCGGGGACGTGGGAGCGCGCCGAGGAATTCGTGCCAGAGCGGTTCGTGGATGGCCCGACAGAGTACGGGGTGCGGCATGACGACTTCAGGACAGTGCCGTTCGGCGCCGGGAGGAGAGGGTGCCCCGGTGTCGGGTTCGCCTCGCCGTCGATCGAGCTGGCGCTCGCGAGTCTGCTGTACCATTTCGACTGGGAGGTGCCGGCGGAGGCCGGGGCGTCGAAGCTGGACATGAGCGAGCTGTATGGGTTGTCTGTGCGTCTCAAGGCCACCCTGTGTCTGGTTGCTAAGCCGTGGTCTCCTTGATGGCCATCGTGGTGCTCCTGGTCGTGGATTTGAAAAGTTGGGATTGCTCGAAGACGACTGCTACCTTCGATAGCTCTACTTTCAGTTGACTAGTTGCTTTGCACGTCTCCAACACAAATACAGTCATTTGAATGGCATTCTTATTTTAATGAGTTACTTTTTATGCAATTTAAATATTATATACAAGTCTAACAATTCAAATGCCCGCACGTGTTGACCTAAATAAAACATAGCAATGTGAAGAAAACTTCTAGAAAAATGATATAAAAAATGTTGGGACACAAATTTTGTACCTTCATACGGCAGTCTTTTAAAAATGTTGGTGTTCTTCATCCATCCTTACCACCTTCATGGCTGATGCGGAAGAGTCGTTAGATGACAGCATTTGCCATTTGGGTGTTGACTCTTCTGAGGGTTGATCGTGGAGCCAGCGGTTTCCTCTAGAAATAGGAGATTACAATCAAGAACCAAGAATACCTCACTATACTTTAGCAAAAGAAATCGTACAACTTTAACCCTTCTGGGGAAACAATATCAAATAACCAGGTGAAGCCCCATTCCATCCTTCAGCGGGCAAACCAGATGGGATGTTCGCACTTGTGTTGTCTCACCCAATTGAACCTTTCGAATGTTGCTGCACATGTAATATATGGTCCTCAAATTTAGTATACTAAAAAAATGAGGAAAGGCAGAGATGTAGAAGTTACTAACCTTGCCTCTAAAGACCCATAATGATCATGATGTTGCCCTAACTGTTGGTTAATGATTTTTTTCTGTTGAAAATATATAAGCGATGTCACAATCTTCAGATGGGTGCTCTGATCAATTTCAAAATAGATTTGCCGGTGTGTTAGGACAAAAAATAATATAGTTGAAACCAAATTTAAACCATTGTGAAACGTGCATGACTTCAGATTGAAGCGGCCTTGAAGCCTCTGCATGCCCTAACTGTAAACAACATTGAATATTCTTCCTACTTCCTAAATTCCAGCAGTTTAAATTTCATTGTACGTTACTATACTACAAATGTCAGGGTCGTCAAGATGCTGCATTATAAATTCTATATTAAAAGAAAAATTGGACTGGAACCCTATGAGCCATTACTCTTTTCGGTCATAACAATATTAGTAGTAGTTCCATGTGAAACACAATTCTTAAATATGGCGCATGCATAATGTGTCCCAGAAGAAGAGTAAACAACTTGTTGCACATGTCATATATTTTTTCAGAGCCAGACGACTGCCCTGAAAACCACATCAGGTACCCAACAATTTCAGTATCATATTCACGCACAGTGGTATTATTAATCCAAGAAATCTGGGTTTCTACCGGTTCAGAAAATTACCTAAGGATGATTACAAATGGTAGCAATATCTGGTGACCTTCAGTACTATGTCCAACCGAAACGGTTGCTCTTCAAACAGAGCATGTCCTTGTAGTCCTCTCCACCTAATCACCAGATCACGTACACCAAACTGTTACGCACAGGTTGAAAGAACATAGCATCTTACATTACCTGCCTTTCAGAAAAATCATCAAGCACGTACCGTGCAAGCACCCACATGAGACAATCAAGCCATATACCGTCGTTCTTGTGGCCGGCGTCCCCTACGCCACCGGAAGATGAGGGCCCCCGCCTGGGAATCCTGCTGAGGAAGAGGACGTGGCGAGTGGCGGCGATACAAGCTGTACATCGGCTGCAGGGAAGAGATCGAGTCCATGTCGTCGATCTGGAAATCCTCCAGGGCGAAGGCATCATCTACGGAGTATGGGAATTCCGGGATGTCGTCTGGGAAGGGCATGTTGGAGAAGAGGGACGCCTCCACCATGGAGGCGAGATTGGGGATCCACGAGCGGGAGGTGGGGTGCCGAGGAGGCTTCGCCGCTGCCACACCTCGTCGTCTTCTCCTCACAGATCGGAGGAAGAAGAGAAGGAAATTACGCATGATTACAGGAGCCGAATCGAGTGAGTTATTATTTTCTCCTTTCCACGGAAGGAAGGTCTTGCCGTGATTGTAGGAATCAAATCGTGGCATTATTAGATCGTGGGGGACGCGTAGCGACTAAATTTTGGCAGAGTTTCTCTACCAGGTGATGATCCCGAAGAGCAAGGCTTTGATACCTGCAAAAGTAAACGGGATTAGGTTGAGACTCCAAGTGCAGAGTGTATAGTAAGTGGAAGACAGTTTTCCCCACGAGGGGTGACTCGAGGGTGTAATATCAAACTCTCGGGGAATCTGAAGTGTAGATTTATCTTCTTATCCTTCTTTTGGTTACCTACAAAACAAGCTTAGATGTTTTGGTCCTCAACCTCACCTGTGATTGTCAAGCACAAGGTGTAAGAATGATATCAGGATAGTTATGCAATGCAAACAAGAAATAAATATGCAATGATGGTGGATGCAATGATAAATGATATTTTTGGGTTTTTGAATGATGTATGCAAGATGAAAAGTATTTTTGTATTTTCGGATTTAATGATGGCTGAAAATAGAAAAGTGGTATATGGTGTTGGAAAGGTGTTTCTTATGATTAAAAATGGACTGGGGTTCATGGTTTCACAAATACACTCTCTCTTTATAAAGTGGTAGACAATGGAACACACACAGTTAACATATGAGATTGCAACACAGGGTTTGATAACAAGTTACTTAGATATATGGGCATCACGTCCTAACATAGAGATCTTTTGGTTATTAACCTCTCTTATACTCCACTAAGATGCGAACTAAATCATAACACCTCAGTAATTAAGATAACTCAGATATAACATTAAGTATCATGACATGAAGTGAAAATAAGAACATGCTAGATCTAGTCATGGAGTAGTGGCAATGGTCACGCCCACATCCCGGTAGCATGGTATTTTAGTTTATCCCTAGTGAGGCAACAAAGTAAGGTAAAGATACCAAAGTGGATCGCAGAACTTTCTCTCACGTTCACTGCACTAGCCACCCCCGTTACTCCAACTAATGCACACGTTCCCCCACACACGCTCTCATAAACATGCTTGATCGAAACAAGTAGACAAGAACGGGGTACATAATATGCATCTATACTCATAACTGAAACAAACATTGCAATCTCAAACATATATTAACTCATAAAGATCCACCACAAAGGTATTACAATGGTGACCGTAATCATGTTCAGCAGCTCATACGGTGCTAATTAGTGAAACTCAAGAGAGGAGAGATACATAGGTTACTTCCACAGACCCATAGTACAGAGGTGGACTACTCCCTCTTCATCATGGAGACGGTGGAGAAGTCGATGGAGAAGATGGAGACCACGCCGGCAGCGCCCCGCCGGAGTTTTCCCCCTCCAATCAACAGCTCCTGATCTCCGTTTCGGTGTTTCTGTGTTTGTGCGGTGCTCCTTCCAGAGAATGTCGGGGACCTTTTTTATAGGTGTTTTTAGGTCAAGACGATGTCGGTGGAGAAAAGATCGAAGGCAACGGAGCCACAGGCCCAAATGGGTGGGTCCCACGCGGCTACAGTACCAGGCCGCGTGGGCCCCCCTCGTTTGGCCCTCGAGCCTCCGTTTGCTCGCTTCCTTCGCCCACAGGTCTTCTTCCTTCCAAATATTGACGCCCGTAAATTTCCAGGTGATTTCGTTGACGTTTGGGTCCCTGAAACATTAAAAATAAGAAAACGGGTTTTCTGCCTGTGCAGGGTTAATCCATAAAAAAGGAAATAAAAGAATATTCGCAAAAATCATTATAAAACATTGATATAACCCTTATATGATGCAAATATGATTGGAATATAAGCAATTAAAGTGCAAAGTTCATGTATGCATTTTACATGCATCACCAGGCAGGAAAATAAAATCTTGGTCGTTGATTGGAGTGGATGCGATTCTTTTGATCGGATCGGAGGCCTCATCTACGGAGTACAGGAATTCCGGGATGTCGTCTGGGAAGGGCATGTTGGAGAAGAGGGACGCCTCCGCCATGGAGGCGAGATTGGGGATCCACGAGCGGGAGGTGGGGTGCCGAGGAGGCTTCGCCGCTGCCACACCTCGTCGTCTTCTCGCAGATCGGAGGAAGAAGAGAAGGAAATTACGCGTGATTACAGGAGCCGAATCGATGGAGTTATTATTTTCTCCTTTCCACGGAAGGAAGGTCTTGCCGTGATTGTGGAATCAGATCGTGGCATAGATCGTGGGGGACACGTAGCAACTAAATTTTGGCAGAGTTTCTCTACCAGGCAGGAAAATAAAAGCTTGGCCGTTGATTGGAGTGGATGCGATTCTTTTGATCGGATCTGAGGCCTCAGCTAACCCCGTGTACAATAGGTGGTGTGGCTTTAGGAGAATTTAAGTTTACTCTTTTATAAGTAGTGGAGATTAGACTATAGTCTAGTTCTACCTTCAGGTGTATAAGGCCACTCACGCTTTTTAATGAATAAGGGAACTCCCATCATACAGTTTTTGTATCTAATTTCTTCGACCTCATCTGGAAACATCAATTGAATAATTGATACACTCATACGGAAAATAATTGAATTTGTAGACCAGGTCTCATAAAACTCATACAGAGTCAATAGTATCCGGTAAGCACGGACTCAAATTGTAAGTATGCACAACCAATCTTTCAGCACGAATTTAAAGCCCGTAAGGCTCAATTTAGAATTGACATACCTACGTGGGCCCTAAACTGGGTCGTGGCCCATGAATGTGCGCAAGAGATTTCGGAACTGACAGCGGGATCGTGCGGGCAGGACTATCTTTCGCACGTGCGATCAAAACTAATCGGTCGAATGAATTCCGACAATCCCGAATAGGAAAGTCTACGCGCAGCCCACGTGCTATCTATTCCCTTTCTTTGTGCGCGGCCCACGTGCTATTCCCTTTCCCCGCCCTGCTTCCTGATTCCGGCCCACGTGCACGAGGGCAGCTACGTAACGTGAGTGCGGGACACGTAACCTGAATGCGGGAGAGCATGCAGGGACGGAGCGGGGTCCACCTACATGCATGCATGCGGAAACTGCTTTTAATTTTTCGAGATTCTCTCCTAATTCTAAAGTTTAAAATGTTTTATCTTTCAAACGACAAATCCAAATGAGAATCCGTTCTCACTACTAAATCAATCGCGACGAGATCTTCAAAACTAGATCTCATGTTGATATTTTGACAACTTTTTTTTTCGAGCTAAAAGTTATCAACCCCGGTATACGTGAGTTATCAAGGGTAAAACGTAAAAAGTTATAACCTCAAAAGTAAAAATGAAATTTTGGTATACGTGAGTTATAACCCATATACGTGAGTTTTTATTTTTAATAATTTTTTGTACGGGGATGAGTCATTTCTGGAAAGTTTTGCATGCATGCACTAGAAAATAGATTTGATGATGTCAGGTAATTCTTTCCTATTTTAAAAATTCAAAAATATTTTATCTCTCAAACGACAAATCGGATTGAAGATCTGTTTTCACCTAAACCAGTCACGACGAGATCTTCAAAACTAGATCTCATGTTGATATGTTTTAAGAACTTTTTTTGGGCTAAAAGTTACCAACCCCACTGTACGTGAGTTATCAAGGGTAAGATATAAGAGTTACCAACCTCAAAATTTATAGTGACTTTTCTTTCGATCTAGAACAAACTAAAGTGTTACCAAGCATGTAAAGCGCACATTATCAACCTAAATACTAATACATGATGATACCAAGTACCTAGCAAGCAAGTTACCGATCGTAGACTAACTAAAATGTTATCGAGCATCTAGAATACGAGTTACCAATCTAAAACTAGTACATTAATGAGACTAAGTACATAACAAACAAGTTACCAATCGTAGAACTAGATAAAGTGTTACCAAGCATCTAAAACACGAATTGCAACCTAAAAACTAGTACATGATGATACCACATAACAAACAATTTATCGATCCTAGAACAAACTAAAGTGTTACCAAGCATCTAGAGCACGCGTTACCAACCTAAATACTAATACATGATGATACCAAGTACCTAGCAAGCAAAGTTACCGATCCTAGGACTAACTAAAGTGTTACCGAGCATCTAGACCACGAGTTACCAATCTAAAAACTAGTACATGAATAAGACCAAGTACGTAGTAAGCAAGTTACCGATACTATAACTAGTTAAAGTGTTACCAATCATCTAGAACACGAATTGCCAACCTACAACTAATACAAGATGATACCAAGTACATAGCAAGTAAGTTATCAATCGTAGAACTAATTTATACTAGTAGAAAGTGGTAATTCTTTTCTATTATAATTTATTTTACTAGTAGAAAGTGAACTTTTCATATTCCCCACCCATTTTCATTTACCCTAAAAACCACAGTCCCAAAAAGGGAATTGAAAAAAATATTTATACTAGTAGAAAGTGGTAGTACATGATGATACCAAGTACATAACAAACAAGTTACCGATCCTATAACAAACTAAAGTGTTACCAAGCATCTAGAGCACGCGTTACCAACCTAAATACTAATACATGATGATACCAAGTACCTAACAAGCAAGTTATCGATCATAAGACTAACTAAAGTGTTATCGAGCATCTAGATCACGAGTTACCAATCTAAAAACTAGTACATGAATAAGACCAAGTACATAGCAAGCAAGTTACCGATACTATAACTAGCTAAAGTGTTACCAAGCATCTAGAGCACGAATTGCCAACCTACAACTAATACATGATGATACCAAGTACATAGCAAGCAAGTTATCAATCGTAGAACTAATTTATACTAGTAGAAAGTGGTAATTCTTTTCTATTATAATTTATTTTACTAGTAGAAAGTGGACTTTTCATATTCCCCACCCATTTTTATTTACCCTAAAAACCACAGTCCCAAAAAGGGAATTGAAAAAATATTTATACTAGTAGAAAGTGGTAGTACATGATGATACCAAGTACATAACAAACAAGTTACCGATCCTATAACAAACTAAAGTGTTACCAAGCATCTAGAGCACGCGTTACCAAGCTAAATACTAATACATGATGATACAAGTACCTAACAAGCAAGTTACCGATCATAGGACTAACTAAAGTGTTACCGAGCATCTAGACCACGAGTTACCAATCTAAAAACAGTACATGAATAAGACCAAGTACATAGCAAGCAAGTTATCGATACTATAACTAGCTAAAGTGTTACCAAGCAAGTTACCTACCGTAGAACTAATTTATACTAGTAGAAATTGGTAGTTATTTTCTATTATAATTTATTGTACTAGTAGAAAGTGGACTTTTCATATTCCCCACCCATTTTCATTTCCTAAAAAACCACAGTCCCAAAAAGAAAATTGAAAAAATATTTATACTAGTAGAAAGTGGTAGTTCTTTTTTATTATATTTTTTTGTACTAATAGGAAGTGGACTTTTCATATTCCCCACCCGTTTTCATTTACCCTAAAAAAACCACAGTCCCAAAAAGGAAAAATATACTGGCTATTTTTTGCAGGAAAACCTAATATTTTTTAGCACGTAAAGGGAATAGTAAAAAGGGATAGTAAAGGGAATAGTAAAAAGGGAATAGGACAAAAGAAAAATTGCTGGTCAACTCACGTTATCTATGTAAAGGGAAAAGGAGATTAGGGTGCCACGCACGTGAAAAAAAGAAAGCAATAACAGTATTGTATATAGACACGTAAAAAGGAAAGTGAGGGGACCAGCCAGCCACGTGATGGGAAAAAGAAAGAGGCGATCAGCGCGCGCGATGACTGATCGGTCCATGCCACAAATGGAAATTGTGTCCGCGCGTGAAAAGGGAATGGAAGCCGCGTCGGCACGCGTAGCGAGTGGAGCTCGATCGTGCGAGCGCTCGCACGTTCGACCAGAAGCGTTTTCAGGATCGTGGCGTTATCGTGCAGGATAAGCACACGACGATGTTCCCTTCGTGTACAACGACCTGACCTTGTTTCGTGGCGAGAACGCCTGATATCTGCATCTCAACCTGACAACCTCGGCTAGCGGCTGCTGGAAACATCAATGGGGAACAATCCGACTCATCCTCCCCAACGGATCTTGGACGATGCACGTCGAGAAGGCGTAGCCACCGTGCTGATCACCTGCCGCTGCAACCCCAGCCTGATCTGCCACTGCAAGCCGACACCCTCCAAAGAAGAAACCACGCCGGGAGCCCAAGCAGTTGACGCAGCCAGCGGCGGCCAATGGACTCCGACCCGCAGCCGAACAACGAGAGCGGCAACAACAAGAGTCCCCATCACAATCGGAGACGTTCCGGAGGAACTCCTGCCGACGATCCTATCGAAGTTGAACGCGAAACAGGCCGTGAGGAGCAGCAACCTGTCGAGCGCGTGGAAGCACGCCTGGAAACACTCTCCTAGGCTGACCCTCGACATCGTCACCATCTCCGGCGCCCGATACAGGTCGTACCACGCGTGCCTAAACAGGCAGCGATACGTGGAGAGATTCATCGACATCGTCGACTCGATACTGCGGCAGCGCCGGGCCGGCAGCGCGATCGAGAAGCTCGAGCTCAGGTTCGACGTGGCCGCCCTTCAACAAGTATCTCGCCGTCTGGATGACTGGGTTCGCTTCGCGGTGTCGTTAAAAACAACTCCGCGGACACACCGTAGTGATTGGTATAGGCTCCCCTTGCAATTGCTCAACGCCGGCAGAGGTGTGTCCAGCCTGCAGCATCTCCACCTTTCCTGCGTGTCACTCACGCTACCTTCCCCTTCCTTTCCGAAACTGAAGAGGTTGGGTCTCTGTTACGCAAGCGTGTCTGCAGCTGATCTGCGACATATGCTGTCAAATTGCCCTAATCTGGAGTGGCTGCATATGTCTAAGGTCCAACTTGACGATGAACTCAAGGTGGACAGGCCGTTGTCCAGGCTGATATAATTGCGTTTGTCCAACTGCAGGGTGACCAAGATAGAACTCGATGCCAGCAAGCTAATTGACTTTCATATTCCAGGGGGATCACTTGCCCGCCATCAATCTCGGCGAAACTTCGTGTCTTCGCGGTGTTAATATCCATTGTTACACAATAACTTTAGAGCATGCTCTTAGTTTATTGTTTGACATGTTCCGGATGGTGCAATGACTGTCATTGTGCTGTACTTTTTTACTGCCAGAGTTTCCCTGGGGACCGGAGAATACCTCCAGGTTTTCCAATCTCAGGCATCTTCAGTTGATTTTCAATATCCGTCGTAAAGATGCCGATGATGTCCTCTATATTGCCAATTTTCTGGAGGCTGCTCCATTGCTTGAGGAATTAGACATTGTGCTTGCATTACCTTGCAAGAATGGTGTGGAAGGACCTCTCACACTAGTAGAAAACAGAGCTTCCGTTTGGCCCATTTGTCCCGGCCAGAATTAGAACCGGAGCTAATGGGGCCATTAGTTTCGGTTCGAATGGCCAGGGCGCCGGAGAGCACCAGTCCCGGTTCGTAAGGAACCTTTAGTGCCGGTTCGTGTTACGAACCGGTACTAAAGGGTTGCTGCCGCGGCCGCAGACGTGGGGCCCGCGCGAGCAACCTTTAGTGCCGGTTCGTGTTACGAATCGGCACTAAAGATAGCCCTTTAGTACCGGTTCGTGATACGAACCGGTACAAAAGGGTTCCCCTATATCATCTTCTTCCACCCGAGGCCACTCCATTTTTCCTGCTCGAAAGTTCACCATTTTTCTCCTCCGTTTCCTCTCCCAAGCTTTAGTTCATCCCCATTTTTTTTCGCCATTTGTCAAGATTGACGGCACCCCATCTATTGAAGGGTTAGCAACTTCATCCTTTCTTCCGGCGTTGCTACTTTAGCTCATTTCATTGCTAGTTTAGCTCATTTCATTTTTGTAGTGCTAGCTATGTGTTTGATGAAATGACTAAGTTAGGGAGTTCATTTTTTTTATATGCATTTTGAGCTCAAATTAATTTATGATTTGTGGGTTTTAGTGTCGTCCAGTCCCAGTCCTCACCGCCGTCGATATCCCGCGCCATCCCGTCACCGGCACATCGGCTTCCCTCTCTCCTGATCGTCCTCTCCAGACCGGCTCATCGGCACTTGGCAGAGCCAGCCTCCGGTGGAGTATGTGGTCTTGGCTTTGCATTATTTCGTGTTGAAATAATTTGAATCAGGGGTTTGTGTCGAGCTCATTTTGGTTTGTATTGGGATTGGATTTGGTTTTATTCTGTTTGAATTGATGATTACGGTCAGGCATCGAGATAAATGACTTTTTGATCAAATGTAGCTAGGGTGATGCCAATTTCTGTCACTGAAAATTGAATCACACGATACCTTCTAATTCGTGCTGGTTAGGGGAACATGCACGAAGCATATGAGAAGTGAAGTATAGGAAAAAAAATCTTTACAGTATGTCAGTTATATGTGAGCAGAAATACTCCCTCTGATCCAAGTAATTGTCGCCGGATGTACTATACAGTATGTCAGTTATATCGGATTGGATGGAGTATCTTATTTGTAGATACTAAATTTGAGTGAGATGGGCAGTAGCAAACTGGATGACGATGTGAGAGCATCTCTAGCAGACCCCGTAACGCCCTTGACCTGGAAAATTCCTGTACGATAGCGGTTTTGCACTTTCTTATGGGTTGAACAGGCACCGCATATCGACCCGGCCTATATAAAACTATCCGAGAATCCACATAAGCATCCCCTCCGCCACTATATCAAGGGTACCGGGGGAATTTAGGGTGAGCCTCCCCCCGATCCCTCCATGGCAAAAATCATTCTCCATCGCCGCGAAATCGACAACCTCCAGAGATTGATTCCTCCTTGTTCCTGCCCCCACGATCAACCTCACCGGTAGATCCATGGAGAGATCATCCAGGCGCGATCTGGCGGCCGTAGAAGGAGCGGCGGAGGCCGTGGCGACAACAACGAGGAGTGTTGCCTCCGCCGCTCAGCTCGTGCAAGCAAGCGCGCCCGTCTTTGAGGGCTCAGGTGCCTGCAGGGTTCCCACTCGCACGACGAGGCTGCGTCGCACCCCGACGGAGGCAAGTAGCTCCAGTGCAGTGCCAGAAGCGGTGCCGGACGTGGTGGTGATCTCCATGGGCGGCGGGCGAACCGCGACGGTTGGCTTCGATGTGCTCAACGAGCACATCCTTCCACATTTCAATCGTACCCGCATCGTCGACGATGAACCTACTGCTGCTACGAAAGCGGTGGCGAACGGTGAACCCGGTGCTCAGGTCCGCCTCAAAGCCGCCAAGGTGGAGCCTGAGCTCGTGTGGGCGCTGCTCAAGTCGATGTTCAAACAATACCTCAATGTTGACGAGTGAGCATGCCGATGAAGAGTCCGTTGTCTAGTTTAGTACTATCTATGTAAAAAACTTAGTTTGTGATGAAATTGAGAATGTCCTAGTTCAAATCTCGGCGTAATTTTTTTTGTTTAGATTTACAACACGAGTTTGGTGTATATGTTTCGCCCGATCACGCGCGGGACCGCAAAACAGATTTCGGGTGAACCAGATATTGTTTTCAGGGTACAGGTATTTCCGGGATCTGCTAGAGATGCTCTTAGAGTTGACACTATCAGATCAAATTTACTGTTTAGAATAATCTATGGCTTCTTTTTTTCACTTCTTTTTTAATGTGTAAGCTAATAACCATGTCGTTTGTAATTTTCTAGCAGTGTTTCTAAATTTTGATGAAGACGTGTTATGACCAAGGTTTTTGAGTCGCGGCTTATGAGTCGCCGCTCATGCCCACGACTCGGCGAATAGTCGCCCTAGTCGCGCGATTAGTCGCCCTAGTCGCCATGGTTTTGGGAAAACGACTCAGCGATTAGTCGGCAACTAGTCGGCGACTCAAAAACCATGGTTATGACTATGAAGTTACTTAGGAGTATACCTGCCCATGGGAAGCCCGGCCTGGCCCGGCCCGAAAATTCCAGGGCCTGTGCCGACTGGGGCTTGTCCATGGGCCGGGCCTGGGATAGAGATTTCGGCCCCAAGGTTGCATGGGCATGGGCTTTACATATTGACGTCTTAAGGAAGAGGCCCGACCCGAGGCCTAAAAGATCGATGGAATTTTGCTGCCATGGGTGGGCCTGGGACTGAAATATAGGCCTCAAGGTCGGATGGGCCTGGGAGTTCGCTCGTGGTTTTTTTAGGCCCGGCCCGAAGCCTGGCCCGGCCCGGCCCGGCCCATGGCCAAGTATACTTAGGAGTACATAATTTTTTGGGTGTGAAACGTGCATTGCACGTGCAATATTAGTAGCTGTATGAACCAAAATTAGAAGTCCTATCAAACAGGAGGTCAGCCGCCGCGAAGTCGGTGAGCGGCTGAGCCGCACACAACCATCTTGGCAGCAAACCAAAGCCGCCACGCCATGAGAAAACCGGCGAAAACCTTGGTATCATCGCCGTCATTATTACGTTAAAATATCTCTTCTGCCCTTCACCTCTCCGTAAACATCCCGCAGTTTGTCGCCCGCTCAAAGGGACAAAACTTTTTTTTTTTTTTTTTTTTTGAGAATTCCTGGTCTTACACAGTACAGCTGTAGTATTCAAAGGGACAAAACTGGAACTGGCAAAATCTTACCCCTCGCTTCGAGCCCATCGCCTGCACCTGCCACAGGGCTGAGCAATCCGGCGTTGATTCGCCGGCCATGATGCAGAGCTCACTCGCCAGGCAGTTGGTCCTTCCTATCCGGCCCGGTTGCGCGGATCCCGTCCGCCGTGATCGATCCGGTTCGCTCCGGTGCCGGGCAGAGGCGGCGGCGCCGGTCTCTGTCGCTCGGACGGGGCCGTACACCGGCAGGGACCCAGAGGTGAAGAAGCCACCCTGGCTGCGGCAGCGGGCGGCGCAGGGGGAGAAGTACGCGCGTCTTCGGGAGTCGCTCAGAGAGCTCAAGCTCAATACCGTCTGCGTCGAGGCCCAGTGCCCCAACATCGGCGAGGTATACGACAAACACAACTTCAGCAGCAATGCTTCATCTTGGGATTCGATCATACGTGCCTAGTATAACGAAATCTTCTGCTTTGGGGGCGTAGTGCTGGAACGGAGGCGGAGGGGCAGGCGGGGAAGGGGATGGCATTGCCACGGCGACCATCATGGTGCTCGGTGATACTTGCACGCGCGGCTGTAGATTCTGCGCCGTGAAGACCAACAACAAGCCTCCACCGCCAGATCCCATGGAACCTCTGAATACTGCCTTGGCCGTCGTGAGTTGGGGGTATGATATATCTGGAGCTTCTGCTGTTTGCTAATCTACAGATTTGCTTTTTAGTTTTGAGAGACTGATCAATCGAGGAGCATAAGTAACAAAATTAGATAACGGTCATGAATTTGTATGTGAACCGATACAAATAAGCCTATCTACCTTGCATGGTTACACAGAATATCTGACAAAATGCTGTTCTTTCCAGAGTAGACTACGTTGTGCTGACAAGTGTTGATAGAGATGACTTACCTGATGGTGGAAGTGACCATTTCGTTCAGACAGTGAGAGCTTTGAAGGTCTACCCTATGCTGTTTTGGTGTGTCTTTTAAAGTTTAACTTTGGTCAAATAAGTGCTAAAGATTTATGAACTTTCTATTCAGGAGCTCAAACCTGGGATATTGGTGGAATGCTTAACCTCAGATTTTCGTGGTGATCTGGAGGCGGTTTCCTCTTTAGCAAATTCTGGTCTAGATGTCTTTGCCCACAACATTGAAACCGTGAGGAGTCTGCAAAGAATTGTGAGGGATCCTCGAGCCGGGTAATTTGATCAACTGATTTTTACTGCCCTAACATTGTATTTATTGAAAAATATAAGTTTGAAGCGCCAATAACTTAATTCCCCTGATTCTGACACTGTTACGTTATCACTCGTTGACAATTTCGAAACAGCTAACATACACAGATTTTTTTTAGGGATAAATGAATCAACATAGGAAGAGTTTTTCTACTTCGTTGTACAGTGGTTACAGGTTTGATACATTGTATAAGATCAACATAGGCACATAGATATTCGACTGATTAAACCTTTATTTGGCTTCTCCTGTTCACGTGAATAATATGCTGGGTTATTGCTGAAAGCCTCAAACCAACCTGACAAAGATAAACACATATCGCTTCTTTTGATTCCAGTGCCCTGACACTGGAATGGTTCTACAGTACAACTATACTATGGGATGTGATCAGCTTCAGGCCATTGACGTGTTTTAGTCTGCATGATATATCTCCCATTTGTACCCTGAGCAATTATGAATCTCATTTTTGTCCAGCTGCACAAACCCTCAACACAGAGTTCTTCTGTTGCAAGTTGTTGCTGCTGAAGTCATAATCAAAGTGTTGGATGTTACACGTTTAGGGGGTGTTTGGTTAGGCTTATTTGTGGTGGTTTTGGCTTGTAAGCTAAACGTCGAGCCAAACATGTTTTGGTTTTTTGGCTTATAAGCCAAAAAACACCTATTTATGTGCTTTTGGTTTTGGCTTTTGGTTTATGCCATCATGTAAAAATGTCCTGTCAAATGCCTCAATTAACTCAATCTAACAACTATAGTTTGCTGACGACCTACAATATTCCCACAACATAGAATCAACTGTGTGTTCATAAGATATAGCCCCCAACCATAAGCTAATTTCCCACAGCCCAACCAAACACCCCCTAATACAATGTGCAAGCATCTGTATGCACATATCAAAGGCCTAAATTAGTTTGTAGTTTTGGTCAGATTATGGATTTGATAGCCAATTATCATTCCCTTAGGATGGAAGATGTCTGGAGTTAGTATGCTTCGATATACTTTGTTTGAGTGTTGCTAAAATTTGCAAACATATTGATATAAATGATGACACTAATGATGGATGTCAAGTACACAAATTAGTATATTCTGCCAATGTTCAGTTAACACTTGCATCTATATTTTTGTATGGCATCTGGCAATGGAAGCATCTCTTATCACTTCTTATCCTTACAGATATGAACAGAGCTTATCTGTTTTAAAGCACGCAAAAATTAGCAAAGAAGGCATGATAACCAAGTCATCTATCATGCTCGGTCTTGGAGAAACTGATGAGGAGGTGAAACAAGCCATGACTGACTTAAGGGCCATTGGTGTTGATATTCTCACATTAGGCCAGTATTTACAGGTTAGCCCAGTACCCGCATTTGACTTTTGGTACATATATCTTTGAATCCTCCTTCTTACAAACGTAGCTACTTGATGTTACAGCCAACAGATAAGCATTTGACGGTAAGAGTACGTGACTCCTGAGAAGTTCCAGTTTTGGAAGGAGTATGGAGAATCGGTGGGTTTTCGTTATGTTGCTAGTGGACCTCTGGTAAGTACTGCATGCCATTGGTTACTCACTTGTACCACTGCTCTGGAAAAAAACGTTACTTCGATGCATAACTGAAGTTCTGGATATGATATCTTGATTTCCCATGCTATAAAATTAATCAAGAAATACAGTTTGTGTCCCTGTTACTAACGTTCGGTCCAGTAGCCGTTCAATACTGCTCATATTAGTGAATTATTTTATGAGAAATGGGCGGACAAGCCTCTGTTGATAGATTGAAACCCACAAAGATTTAGAAATCTGAAACAAGAAACAAAAGAACATTCAAACTGCCTCAAAGGCCACAGCGACTGACATGTAGCAACTAACAATGCAACACGATGGGCAAACGCCTGGAATAGTTTTTGCAAACATGCAAATGTAGTCTCACTTTTTTTTTGTGTGACTCTTCTCAGGTTCGGTCGTCATACCGCGCAGGGGAGCTCTTTGTCGAGAATTTGTCAGGAATCAGAAAGCTAAACCTGTATCGTCGTCCTCTTAGCCAAGATAGTTCTACATACAAAAGCAAGCCATCGGATTCTTCTGCCTTGTATGCTCGAGCAGCACCAGAAAAGGATGGCGACACAATCATTCTATTCTTCTGAAAGTTTATCCCCTGCATTTCCTCTAGATAGCATAGACACATTCGATCTTTACTCTGTAGATGCCCTTGTTGGACAGAGCAAACTGAGGATGCCATTTTGTAGTTGTTGTATCATCACCTATGAAAAAAGCTGTTCGTGAATAGTCCATATGAAGCTGTCCCTCCCTGGTTTGATTGCGCAATGCTTTATCCATCATTTGTGTAAGAAAAAGAGAGAAACGAGGGAAAGGGGAGACGCTTCTACTCCATGACCAGTTGACTACAAAACAGTGCACTTGATGAGTCGATTCATGATAAACAGACAGACTGTGGCCCATGAAATGGATTGGAATGCTCTCTGCCTTTGGCATTGCCATGTGTACAACGGGAGATCTACGTCTCCCCTTTTCTCTTTCCAGAAAGACTAGAGCTACTCTTCAAATCAAATATAAATGGAAAGAAAGGAAGATTAAAGCCGGCAATCCTGCCCAACTCTTTCATTCTGGCCGGAGACCTGAGCACAAAAAGAGGTGTGATAGTCACTACTCGCTGCACCAGGCGCGAAACAAGCCGGGAAAGAGCGTCGTGGTCGCAGCGCCATCGTTTTCCCTGGGTGTCTTTCAGACAGCACGCACACAAGGTCGACTCGACATGGTATGTATCCTACCAGACAGTTGTGCTCTAGTCTTTGGCTCCCTCCACTGGGCGGCAACACAAGTTGAAGAAAATCAGCACTCTGCTGCAGGTCTGCTGTGAAACTGTTGGTAACAATGTGCACGTACGTGTCCGTGTGAGCTCATTTAGGAAGACAGAACCTAAATGAGTACGGTGCGCAGTGTTAAGAAGCAACCGCGATCTTCGCGCGGCTCCTGCTTGCTGCAGTGGTAAATGCTGGAGGGAGGGACAGTAGTACTTGCATCCGTTTACACGCCGCCTCACTCTTGATCCGTGAATGGCCACGCCATGCTGTCACCCCCAGCAGCTGGTCCTCCAGTCCAGGGGCAGCGATAATAACTTGATCTGAAGTCTGAACTGATAAATCGCCGTCTTGGAAAGCAAGCAGCAATTAACGTTTCGGCGATACTCCCTGTCGGAGAAGAGTTGAAGCCTTGAAGGACCATTGACCTTGTCCTTATCATCCACTAAAACTAGCTAGCTCCATAGAGGACCACCGTACCGATAAACACGAGACCAAGCAGGAAGATCGAACGAGACGCCGGTACATGGTCCAATGCGTACTCTCAGTTGGCCCGTGATCTGGTGTCAGGAGGCGATCAGGTGGACGTACAGACAGCGGCCGCTTCTCCCGTGGCGCTCCGTGCATGCTTGGATGGCCGGACCACCGAATATTGTTAGGCCGGCAGGCGGCGGCCCAGCCCCCCTGCACCCAGACCGGCCACGATGCGCGGCGCCGTCGTCATCGCCACGGCAGAGGTCAGAGGTTTATGCGATGCGAGAATCTTGATCCGGTTCACCGGAGACTTGCCGGAGTTCACGGGCGCATGCAGCAGCGAGCCGGATCTTGCAGAGACAGGCAACGACGCGGGGCTTAGCTAGGCCAGGGCCAGGCACAGCAAGTCCTTGTCACGTGCCGGCCGCCCAACGGCTGCCTGTATGTAACGTCTCCCGCGCACGCCGGAACTGTTCCCCGGCCATTACTAAACTTGCATCAGCTGCAGAGAAAGCCGGATATATGTAGGACATTCTTGCGTGACCTAACCCTTGACCTGATCGAATCATCGACTCCGGTTCAGCCCAGAGAGGCCCCACCCCCACGGAACTGATGAGCGAGAGAGAAAACAACGCAAAAAGCGAGCTGGTAGGAGGTGGGTGGGTCGGTGCAAGCGGCGAGTGCGTGGTGCAGGTGCTACCGGACGGGAAGGAATCTCTGCCGATGGATGGAATCTCTGCCGCTGCCCATGGATGGTGCACTCATGAGGGTGCAATGCAATTCACGATCGCGTTCGACCTTAGTTTGAGTAATTCACGGCGTAAACAACTTGCCGGCCGGCCGGCCACGATTGGGGCCTTGACGATCAGCTAGCTAGCCGAGTCGGACCATGATGCCCAGTGTATGTAGGGCTCTAAACTACCGGCCGCACTCCGGCAGATTACAACGGACCAACTAAGTTACGCATGGCAGGGCGAGCAGCAAAAGCGAGCTCGGCCACGCCCTATCAGCATCTCCATCCCAAGGAAGGCCATGCCCATGGAGTGTTGTAATTTTTCAATCTGCCACTCAGGACCACGGGTCCAGAAATATACTCCCTCCGTTCCAAATTAATTGACTTCCTTTTGTCTACATGTGGATGTATCTAGACACGTTACATGTATAGATACATCCACATTTGTCCAAATGGAAGTCAATTAATTTGGAACGGAGGGAGTAGTATATTTGTATGCTATATATACCAACCCCGACAGTGCGTGTTGCTCGCATGCTTTTCCAGGTAACATGGTTGACTGCTTGTAGCCCGCCCGCCCGCTCATCACTTCATCACCACCAGGAGCAGGAGGCCAGGCCAGGACCCGCAGAGAGAGTGATCACTTGCTCATGTATTGCTTCTGTTATGTCACCGTCAGATCGAGCTAGAGCTATCCGTCATTTGCAATACCAACTGCAACAAAAATCTTATCTAATTTTCCCCGAAAAATGAGAACACCTGTAGTTTTTTATTTTTTATTTGTCATGCCTTATGTGTCAAACCAGTTAAGGCCTTAAGGGAGTATAGGCGCTAAATGAAAGCAGACACGTGGGAGAGCACGAGCAAAGGCATTCGTTATCAGGTAGTAGTACTGATAATTAACCTTCAGATAAGTGCAGGTCTCGAGCATTTGTACGTAGCAAGTAGACAATGAATACTATCGTACATAGGCTGCGAATACACGAAAATATCGTGTCTGGAAAACAAGCGTGAGTGCATCCGTATCCGCTAGTGTGAATGTGCTGTTTTCCATCTTGACCATTGCAAAAGTGGCTTCGCAGACGGACCATGATCTTAGGGTTTGGATCCGTGAAGATGTCCATGATGATTACTGGACGTGCACTTTTTGAAACAGATATAGTAGATGAAACCATGAGCTGCATGCGAAGACCAAAGCACATACAGTACTAATTTTATACTCGGCAGGTTCGCTTCTTTAATGTAGTACATGCTTGGTCTCGTGTGGTACACTTTTCGACTTTTTTTAGCTGGGATTTGTGCCACATATGCCCTAGATCATTCGTGGCTATAAACCTAGGGATTTCTTTAATTAGAGAAAATAATACTACACTACTATATGCTGGATTTTATGGGCTCAGACTCATTTAATCTAACAAATCTTGAAGAAAAAAATCAATGGTCTGTTCATTGTTTGGCAGATCCCAAAAATTTGAGATGAAAAATCTTGGTGCTGCTAAGAAGATTATGGGTATGTAAATTATTAGGGACAAATTCTGTTTTGTTATTTGTTAGTCAGCAGAGCTAGGCGTTTTGGAGCCCGAGCTCCATGTAGATCATTTTTTTTTGAAATTTCAAAATTTGGATTTTCAAGTTAAAGAAAACTGGGACAAAAATGTCCAGATGTAGGTAGTGATATGATCTACGAGTGTGCAAAATTGCAACTAGAAATTCTTTGTATTGTGGGTGGGCAAAAATGACAACCGAGTGGATCTGGGTGGTGAACAGTACACATTTTCAAAAGGTTGAAATTTTCTCGATTTGTCTTTTTTGTGTGGCCCAAAATATAGAATTTTGAGTTGAAACTTTGCACGCTTGTAGATCTCGACAATATCAACATCTTCTATTGTTTTCATGATTTGTTCAAACTAAAAAGGGCCAATTTTAAATTATGAAAAAAACAAGCTACATGATGCTCAAGCTCCATTTGCACTTTCTGCTAGTCAACAAAGTTATACTAAGAAAGTTTTTTTTGTCGTTTTAACATGTATGATACAAAATGTGTTAGTACTTGTATTGCTTCTCACTTTAAATTATCAGCTTCTCAAAGTCCTACTACGGATGGAGAGTGTAAATACATATAAAGAGTTCCATATTTAAGTGTTGGCGGTTCTTTAATGTATGTCATGGTTTGTTTTTTCCCTGATTTATCATATCATATGACTTTGGTCAGTAGATACATGTCTAATTCTGGTAAAGAACATTGAAATGTTGTTCAGTAGATTTTCACGTGCCTTCGTGGCACTTCCAACGCTTGTTTGAAATTCGACAAGGTTGTTGAGGGACTCATTGCCTATGTGGATTTAGATTTTGTCGTCGATTTGGATAAGGGGAGGTCCCTCACAGGTTATGTGTTCATTATTGGTGTTTTGTGCTGTGAGTTGGAAAGAAACACTACAGCCAATTGTTACCCAATCTACCACTGAACCGTAATACATGGCTATTGCTGAAGCATGTAAGACATCAGTTTGGTCGAAAGATTTGTATGTTGAGCTTCGTGGAGATAATTTTTGCAGAGATCTATTTTGTAACCATTAGAGTGCTAGAATCACATGCATGTTCCATGAGAGAGCAAATCATATTGATGTCAGATACCATTATTTTTGAGATATTGTTGCTCAAGGTAAAGTGAAGGTATGTAAAATTAATATTCATGGTAATCCTGCTGATATGATGACAAAGACAGTTCATGTTGCTAAGTTTAAGCTTCGCTCATGATTATTTGGTATACCTGTTTTAACCCCAATGGTTGTTTGGCGTCGAAAGTGTTCTCTTTGTTGTTTAGGGAAAAGGCATTTTTCATGCTATAAGGAGGAGTTTTTCTTAATATGGAGTTTGTTGAGTAGTGATCCAAATTCATATGAAGTCTATTCAGGTAAAAGGCAAACTTCTGTCGGAGCAGCGCGGATGCTCGTCGTGGAGAGATCACTCCATTTGAAATATCTGAAAATAAAATGTTAACACTCTTTTGCCTACGAATTTGGGGTTGCTTGGCCAAAATTAATGTGCCAATTACCAATAGGTGTAAGCTTGGACTAAATTTTTTTTGTGTCTGTCTTGGTTATGTTTCTCATAATATTGGATATAGATTCTTGCAAGAAAATCTGGTAGATGACATGAATGCTAGTAGCATCTTTGAATCTAAAGATGCCACATTGTTTGAGGATATATTTCCCGTGAGAGATATGACTATCATGTCTAGTTACAAACCTAATCCATTTTGAACACGTCAATCCTGTGGAGTTTGAAAAACAATCTGGTGATGAGAGTTCATAGGAGAATGAGAATGACAATGAATATCGGACTACAATTTTTTTTTGGTGATGATTTAATCGTGTAACTCATGGATGACATCCAGTTGCGTCGCCAAGATAAACCCAAGCCCCAGGCCACCTTCAGGACAATGTAGATACAGTGCTATATGGTACGTGACTGTAGCTACAATCGAGCTTATGTTCTGAGCTCACGCCCTGGGCCAAGGCCAGGGCAGCCGGGGGCCTGGCTCTGCCCCAGGACATCTCTACTACTATTTCAAAGTGAGAGGAACTACTATATTTTGGCTAATGGAATTTGGAAAATTAAACCGCATTTTTTTTTTGGAAAGTTACTACATGTCCTTATGGGTGTAAATCTTTATAATGCAAAGGAGTATTTAAAAAGTAGCTTCAAACCGATGGTAACAAAGTACGACTTGCAGCCAAGGGCTATAATCAAAATCCGTAAATAAATTACATTTGTGATATTCCTTGCGAAAAACAAAATCAGTGATCTAAAAAAGACTATTTTTTCTGCCGAGTTCTCTGCTTTCAGATTTCTTTTTAGAAAAACATCCGAAACTAGGCAGGCTGAACAGCTTGGAATCCGTCTCGACAGTCACCGAGGCAGTACAAAACCGAGGCCTCTCTCCCCCAAATTTTCTTCCTGGAACGCTGAGCTGAGCCCTGTATTCTGTAGCCATTACCTCTCTCCCTTCCACACAAGCAGACGTGCACACACCCAGGAGGCACAAGCGCACAGCAGCAAAAAAACCAAAGCACACACGCTAAGGAGGAGAGGACGACATTTTTCGTCGATCTGCCATTGTTGGATTTTGTTTCTCTTATCTTTTTCTTCTTTGTTTTGATTGTGCTGCGGCCCCAGCATGTTGATTGTATCGGGTGTTTGCTATATTTATATAGCGAGGCGAAATATTGTATTGGGTGTTTGCTATATTTATATAGCGGGGCGAAAGACTATTTCGAGAGATGGAGGAGAGGACGACATGGCTTTGTTGTTGCTGCTGCTGCTGCAGTGGTCACTTCTTTAACCCTGGCATCGCGTCGCACGCAGCCTTTATTGTGGCGCTTCCTCCTTGTGCAGCAGCCAGCCGCAGTGCACGACGCTACCGAGACTCGGCCACGGCTTAAAAGCGCCGCACACCTCCTCCGCCCTCGCCATTATTGTGCCGCGTGCAGCACCAGCAGTGCTCCACCTCGCCCAAAGGTTGTCCCTGCTGCGCTAGCTAGTCCCATGGATGGGCGGCGCAGCTAGTGTTCCCTTGGCGATTCTTGCCCCCCTCCTCTGGAGTGAGTCCGCGGCGGCGAGGACCGAGGAGCCGCGGTCTGAGGCGATGGGGGTGACGCGGAGGGAGCAATGGGCCGTTCCCTTCCTGTGGGCGGCGGTTCTTGGGGTGGTGCTGCTGGGCGGCGGCGGCGGGGTCGTCCGCGGCTTCGAGGAGGGTACCGCCGCGGTTTACATTGTCACCATGAAGCAGGCGGCGGCGTCCCACAAGCGCCTCGATTTGGAGAGGGTTGGGAGAAGCAGTGTTGTCGCCGCCGCGGCGGCGACGGGGATACTCCGGCCACCAGCATTCTTAGGAAGCCCAGGTGCGGACCATTCTTGGAAATAATTTCTCCCATTGTTTTCGGTCTATTCATTTCCACCTTTTGCAATTGGCGCGCCAGATTCCACAGTTTACACTTGAAAGGAATTTTTCTTCCTCAGTTTAAGGTTTTAGCACGTATTGGGTGGTTTTGGGGGAACTTGGTTGTGCTATTAGTATTAGCCAGATGACTGGGATGTTACTGCATTCCTATTTCTTAATCTGCCAACAGCTGTGTATACGTTGTAATTGGTGTTGAAATTCATTGTTGTTGTAAGGTGAACAACTGTAGGTTCTTACCGGTAATTAACCGTTGTCACCTCTAGACTGTAGAACCCCAAGAAATAAAACTACCGTGTATCCTTTTTCTTAGAACAATTGGCTAGTGCAGTCGTCTTAACATTCATGTTAGGATGACTTTGTTGTCTATCATAACAGTAAAAAAATTCACACCAGAAAAGAGAAAAGAAAAGTCACTCTCTACTTTTATCTACTTGGTGCAGAAATTTGTTTTGGCTAAAGATAGTATATTTTCTGAAGATTGATTAATGATTTAGCTTGTTATCTGATATGGCCCAGCAGTTTTTTTCATGCAATATTCTATCTGGTTTCTTTCTCACACTGATATTAACCTGGCAATGCAGGCATGGTTCACCCAATCCTATGAATTATGGCTCATACCTAGTTCACCTTCATGATTCTCTCTTGAAGAGGACACTAAGAGGAGAGCACTACATCAAGCTGTACAGTTACCACTACTTGATTAATGGTTTTGCTGTTGTCCTCACTCCGCAGCAGGTATCCAATTTTGCGTGTTTGTTCCTTGTGCTATTTCTGCACTATCATGATATCATCCTGCATTATTACTTCTGACTCACTTGTCAAAGAGAAGAGCATTATTACATGATGTCAATATTTCCGGAAATTCAATGTTGCTCCCGAGCTCACATGCTCCTGCCTGAGTGCAAAATTCGAAAAAAATAGAAAAATATTTCCAAAAATTCTGTTTTTTTTGTCCAGAAACATAATCAAATGTTCTAGATACGTGCATAGTTCGTGAAGAAATGACACTTGTGATGCTCTGTGCGAAAAAAAAAATTGGTGCCCAACATGAGATTTAAAAATGTCTTCTTTTAGAGCACTGTTTTGTTTTTTGTACAGACCACCAAAAAAGTCATTTCTGTATGAAAGTTTGCACGTAGTAATAAAACTTGTACATGTTTGTCTATGATTGTTTTCAGAATTGTTTGAGTTGTTTTACTTTTTTTTTCGAATTTTGTAATCAGGCAGGCGCAGGTGTGCTCGGGAGCCAAAACTGCTCTCCCCAATATTTCCAAATAAGGAAATTTATGAAAATATGAGGCGAAACATAGATATTCACTGAATATTCCTTTTCGTGTGATCTGCTGCAGTTTGTTTCTTGCACCTTGCTAGCTGTTGTCCCTCCTTTCTCGTTTCTTATCTGTTTTCAGGAACTTGTAGAAGATTGTTTATCCACTCATTTCTTTTCTATATTTTAACTGGTTTTCTACTTGCATTAAAAGGCAGAGAAACTATATAGGAGAAAAGAAGTGGCAAACATGATGTTGGATTTCTCTGTTAGGACCGCAACTACATATACCCCTGAGTTCCTTGGCCTGCCACAGGGTGCATGGGTGCAAGAAGGTGGCCCTCAATGTGCTGGCCAGGGTGTTGTTATTGGCCTCATTGATACAGGAATTGATCCAAATCACCCCAGCTTTGCAGATGACTTGACAACCGATAATTATCCAGTTCCTGCTCACTACGCTGGCAATTGTGAGGTTACAAATGATTTTCCATCAGGATCCTGCAACAGGAAGCTTGTTGGAGCTCGACATTTTGCAGCATCTGCAATAACCCGAGGAGTCTTTAATGCCTCTAAAGATCTTGCTTCACCATCTGATAGTGATGGCCACGGGACGTAAGTAATATTTTCTGATTTACCCATACCTGTTATTAATAAATATAGAAAAGGAATGGTTTCTATTACTGTGTCTGGATGGGCAGTCAGACATGGACTTTTTTGTTGAGCGGTTGTATTCTCCAGTAACCCACAATAAGTCGTGTTGTTTGACCATCCAACTCTTTACATTTATTCAGAAGTTGCTTTTAAATAATAGACGCCGCATATCATTGTGGTCCAACAATCCATGAATGTAGCCTTGTTTCGCTCTGTCTTCTGTTTTTGCGATGAAGCTGGCCTAGTCTATTATGTGATTGATTTATACATAAGTTCTGGGAGAAACAGTTATTTACTGTTGATTTGTTTCCATTGTTTCTTTCTTTCAACTTGAATTGAAGTAGCACTTTCTATATGTGGACCAGTTGATCTGTACTTATCTCAGTTGTAAATAAAATTGCTTAACAAGTTAAAAAAAACTACTGCAAGAGAATTACATAGAGAGGGCACTTTCGGAGATTGTTGTTTTCTCATTCTAAGATTTGTGCATGCAGCCACACAGCATCCATCGCGGCTGGTAATCATGGAATTCCTGTTATTGTGGCTGGGCATCACTTTGGGAATGCAAGTGGAATGGCTCCTCGTGCACAGTAAGTCTACTACTTTTGGTTAGGGATATATGTATGATTCTGTTTATTACCAAATATATAACAATATTTTGTTTTAGCATTGCTGTCTATAAAGCTCTTTACAAAGGCTTTGGAGGTTTTGCTGCTGATGTAGTGGCTGCAATAGATCAGGTAATGACCTTTCTGCATGTTGATTATCTGGTGTAAACACAAAATTATTGACCCACTTTAGAATGTGATCCTCGCGGTGAAGAAAGGACATGTTGATAATTGTCTAATGGGCTTGAGATCCCAAGAGATCAATTATCTGTTGCATATACTAGCTAATCAAGATGGGACACCTGCAAGAAAAAAGATCTAAGCCAAATTTACTGAATAAATCTACGTTAGGAAGTCAAATTCTGTGAACTCGGGTAGAAGCAAGTGTAAATGTGTTGACTAAAAATGTAGTAGGCTTTGGATATATATATTTATGTTGGGAGATTACATGCCATCATTAAAACTTTGGGTGTGGTATTCTTGGCAAAGCTCTGCCAACTCGGGTAGAAGCATTGCAACTTTCTAATTAAGAAACGTATATTGCAGCATTGTTGACAACAATACCTTTTGCAGGCAGCTGAAGATAATGTGGATATAATCAGCTTATCCATTACCCCTAATAGGAGGCCTCCTGGATTGGCTACATTCTTTAATCCAATTGATATGGCACTAATGTCAGCTGTGAAAGCTGGCATATTTGTTGTGCAAGCTGCAGGAAATACAGGTCCTTCCCCTAAGAGCATGTCTTCATACAGTCCGTGGATTTTTACTGTAGGCGCTTCTGCTCATGACAGGGAGTATAACAATTATGTTGTACTTGGCAACAATCTGACCATTCCAGGAGTTGGCCTTGCTCGTAAGTTCCTGTCAAGTTGTCTGATTATGTGACGTGCACAACTGCACATAGCTATCTATTTAACCTGTCTTAAATTGCAAACACAGCTGGAACAGATGGTGATTCCATGTACAATCTAGTTGCTGCACCTCATGCACTGATAAATTATACCACCAGTCCTATTGAAATGTCCATAGGAGAGTGCCAAGATTCAAGCCACCTAGATAAAGATCTGATAAGGGGGAAGATACTGGTATGCAGCTATTCCATCAGATTTGTACTTGGCCTCTCTTCTGTGAAGCAAGCTTTAGATACAGCAAAGAAGGTCAGCTCTGCAGGAGTTATATTCTACTTGGACCCTTTCGTCCTTGGTTTCCAGCTGAACCCAACTCCAATGGACATACCTGGACTTATAATACCATCATCTGATGACTCTAAGGTATGGCAGCCAATGCCCAATGCTCCAGCCTTATTCTTATCATTTTCTCTTCTTAACTTTGATCAGCCATGTTTCGCGTCCTTCTTAAGTTATCGTACACTATGTTTCGCTTTTCTGTATAAGCTTGTGGTTCTATCGTAGGCTCTGTTGGGCATTGCGGTGGATTATGATAATCCTGTTTGTCTAACCAGCTTTTGCCCAATGTATGTTTGTTTAACCAACTTATTTCTACTTCAGTGGCTATTTTTCCACAGTAGAGTTTAAAATAAGTTCAGCACGACACAGTTCGGCAACTAAACTGAGCCTAAATGTCTCAACCATGGTACTGAGGATAATCATGGCACTTCTTTCATAGATTATTTGGACATGGTAAATCTATGAAGTGGTTAAAATGTTTAAATTCTTATCCAGTTCTTGCAAAATCTTAGTAAAATTATCTAGTTTCTTGAACTTTTGTTAATTTTAGTCCAGACACCTTTAGTCACTGGTTTTGTTAAGCTTAATTTGCACCCTTTTTCCGCATGTTTTTTTTTGCTCTGGTAGTTTTCATTTGCGAGACTGCTGGTAATACAATGTATATTCTTGTTTACATCATTTTTCTTATAGATTGCATTACTCATATGAGACTTGATAATTTCTATTTCTTAAGGAGAATTAGGGTGCTAACATATGTGCCTCAATGTTGCCAGACATTCCTAAGTTATTACAATGATTCCCTTGTACGAGATGAAACGTCAAACAGAATTGTCAGCTTTGGTGCAGTTGGGAAAATACTAGGAGGTCTGAATCCAAATTATGGCAGTTCTTCACCAAAAGTAATGTTTTATTCTGCAAGGGGTCCTGACCCAGAGGACAACACATTGACCAATGCTGATATCTTGAAACCAAATCTGATAGCACCTGGCAGTTCCATCTGGGGTGCTTGGAGTTCGCTTGGATTAGATTCTGCTGAATTTGCAGGTAATTTTACAATTTACCTATGTATTCAGTAGAGAAAAGCCTAATGGTTGGACTAGGAGTATGAAACTGTGAAGCATATGAGCACTAAATTGTACTAGCAATTTTCTATTTGAAATCAAAAGTTCAGGTCCTGCTCTGATGTGATATACTGGAATTACTGATGACATTTTTACCGTTAATAAGATCTTGGCTTTGCATTGGACTCCGACTTAATGTTGGACCTTCTATTACGATACAGAAACCATGATGGCTGTCTGATTTTACTTTTCAGGTGAAAGTTTTGCGATGCTATCCGGGACAAGTATGGCTGCACCACACGTTGCTGGCCTTGCTGCTCTAATCAAGCAGCAGTTTCCTTCTTTTAGCCCAGCAGCTATAGGTTCCGCGCTATCTACCACTACAACTCTCAGTGACAGGCAACGAAACCCAATCATGTCACAGCGAACATACAGCAACCCGGACACAACACAAACTCCAGCTACACCTTTTGACATGGGGAATGGGTTCGCCAATGCTACTGCTGCTTTGGACCCTGGGCTCATATTTGATTGCAGTAAGTGAATGGTGCCTATCTAGTGCAAACGCCCTCTAGGTTCAAGATACATATTGTTTTCGACAAACATAACTTGAGCCTAACGCCTTTCAAATTGTTTTTCCTCTGATAAATTACAGGTTATGACGACTACTTGTCCTTTCTGTGTGGTATAAATGGTTCAGCTCCAGTAGTGACTAATTACACCGGCAGCAACTGCGGGGTCTCCACCATGACTGGAGCAGACCTAAACCTACCATCAATCACCATAGCAGTGCTTAACCAATCGAGAACAATAACAAGAACGGTCACCAATGTGGCGAGCGATGAGAACTACACGGTCAGCTGCAACGCTCCTTACGGAGTGGCGGTGTCCGCAGCGCCGACGCAGTTCTTCCTCCCCAGCGGGCAGAAGCAGGTCGTGACCTTCGTGGTGAATGCTACCATGAAGAATTCTTCTGCGAGCTTTGGGATGGTTGGATTCTACGGCGACAGGGGTCACCAGGTGATCATTCCGTTTACGGTCATGTCCAAGGTCGTGTACAGTTCCTGATAACCGATAAGCTGACGCTGTCCTATGGAAACAGTGACCTGACTGATCCAGTATACGCAGCGGTGACCTGACTGCTTGGGGCTAGAATGACCAGGATTTGTTTAGTTGTTTTTGGGTGTACATTCTGAATCATGTTTATGTAAGTAGATGAACAATAACTGTAAAGATAATGTAGCAGAACGCCCCTCTTTTGATGAATGAGAAATCCTTTTTTGCGGAAGTCTTTGCATATATGGTTACCGTTTTGCGTAGCAGAATATTTTCCTTTTGTTTCTGATGACATCTTATTGTGTTCGTGAACCATCATAACGTAATGGATTTTGATGGAATTTATGTTGGATGTCTCTACTACTTGGAGCAAATATTTGGTAACCTATCACCAAAGGGGTGGTGGCGCAGTTGGCTAGCGCGTAGGTCTCATAGCTAATGCGAGTGATCCTGAGGTCGAGAGTTCGAGCCTCTCTCACCCCAAAGCGATGACGAAATGCTCATGTGACCACTTGGGTCGTCACAATTATCTGAATTCAGATTATATATGAGCTACACTGAGCTTTAATTTTTTTTCTCTTGTAATTTTGTACATAACGCAAAACTGACGACGTTAGGTTCAATAAATGTTTTAGATTTTTTTACAACGGTGATGCATGCTTACATATGTTCATTTCTACACTGAGCTTTAATTTTTTTTCTCTTGTAATTTTGTACATAACGCAAAACTGACGACGTTAGGTTCAATAAATGTTTTAGATTTTTTTACAACGGTGATGCATGCTTACATATGTTCATTTCTACTACCTTTGGAGTTGCACCTCTGACAAATCTTCCGGTAATCTGGAGAAACTTGGCAACGTCGTTTGAAAGATGATGGCAATAAATGGATACGTGCTAATCTGCATTCAGATTATATATGAGCTACACTGAGCTTTAATTTTTTTTCTCTTGTAATTTTGTACATAACGCAAAACTGACGACGTTAGGTTCAATAAATGTTTTAGATTTTTTTTCAACGGTGATGCATGCTTACATATGTTCGTTTCTACTACCTTTGGAGTTGCACCTCTGACAAATCTTCCGGTAATCTGGAGAAACTTGGCAAAGTCGTTTGAAAGATGATGGCAATAAATGGATACGTGCTAATCTGCACGTATATAAATTTGCCCATGCAATTATGCAACTTGTTCCGTAACTCATTTTTTGCTCATGCAATCCTATTTCATTTATGAAAGTTAAAAATAGTAAGTTTCTACTCAATAACTGCGTGAACTGTTTTGATAATTTGTAGAACTTATGGATTTTACAATATTTAAAAAAACTAGATAAGGTATAATCCATGTTCCAATTTTCTCTCTCTTATAACCATGAAACGCCAGGTAATTCAAAACTGAGCATAGGTTGTCTGCTCGTATTCTCTTTCATTCATATCTACTTTGGAATGTTTTGTTCTATGTGAAAAAAAGTTAATGCTAATCTCGATATGAAATGTACACTTGCAAAATTGGGTGATAAATACGACCATAGTATGACGCATCATGCGAAGAAGTAATGATAAACTTGAGGGAGTTGTATGTAATTCAGGGGTGCTAGATTCTTTTGATGTGCAAAGCACATGGGTTAATATGCTGACACCAAATTTGCCAAGCATAGATATTATATCATAACAAGTATTCATGTTTCCCCCCTAAATTCATATTTTAGATGTGGTCGAAGATAAGAGAGGATTTAATCTATCTGTGCAACCATTCAAAAAAAAACGGAGTTGGGATGCAAATGTTACCCGTCAAATGGTTCTTAAGTTCAATTTCTACCACCGTTTATTGTATCTTGCTCACTAAGAAATTAAAAACTGTGTATCATATCTGGGCAGTGGTCAATGGAAGATGCAGTCCAACTTCAATGTATGCTAATTTTAGTTATAGTAGAATTGAATAACCAAAGAAGTGGCATCTCAATCCGGGTTGTTCATGCCGAATTAATTTCATTACATAGATACATCACAGAGTATTTTTTTTCTGTATATTCAATAATGATTAGATACAATATCGTTTGAGGTCTTTCCGGTAAACAATTTCCCGTGAAGCTTCATCGTTTGGGAGGATTTTGGACATCTACTGCCAACTTTCGAAGAAGATATTCCCTATAGGTAATAATAAATTTTATTATTCATATCTATTTCATAATTAATGTTTATATATATATGTGTTTTAACTGTTTTGATTTCTTAATGTGTGTGTAAAAAGTTCCAAAAAGTGGAGCTACACTTGTTAATATTTGGGATCGAAAAATAATGACAAGAGAAAGGGATTTCAATTATTATTTTTGTGCACTCACTCTCGTTACTAAGTCGGCTCTAAAAAGAATACCCTGAAATGCGAGAGTGGAAAAATGGAGGCCGAGCTACATGGAGCTGTTTATTTTAAAAAATTCAAAAATCATAATTTGTAGTAAAAAAAATCTGAAAATTGTTGGATGTAGACAATGTTGTATTCTATCAACTTGTAAAATCTCGACTAGAGATATCATTTATTTTGGGCTGTACAAAAAAACAAAATCTGACATTTGAAAGTAGTTAACAGTTCTAAATGTTAACTCTTCCAAATCTGTCAGATCTTGTTATTTTTGTGTATACCAAAATATCATTATCAAATATTTACATTTGAGATTTTACACGTTGGTAAAATACAACATTGTCTACATTCAGAACTTTTTTCAATTTTTTTTAGGCTTCTAAATATGGTTTTCAAAAAATTAAAATTAAGGCTCCATGTAGCTCGGCCTGATGAAATACCCTGTTTCAAAAATAAAACCTGAAAACCCTTCTTCTTGCTCGTTATCCTGAACGAAAAACCTTGCTGCCCAGCCAGCCTAACCATGGAACACAGAGGTTAGCTCACTCTTAGCCCCCCAGCACCTGAATCCAGATAACTCTCTCCTCATCTTGAACCCCTCCTCACAGATTCTTCATCCCCATCGAACTCGAAGCCGCGGTTAGCGCCGACCGCTGCGTCGGGCGAAGGACCATGGCGTCTTGCTCCCACCCTTGGCTCTTCCCAGGTACCGTCCATTTCAACCTCCGTTCTGCTCTGCACATGGAGCAGGGAAATTGTCATCCCCCGCTAACCCAGCTTTCCCTGCAGGCATGTCGCCGCCGCCGGCTGCCTCCACCGCCGGGCCGGTTCCTCGCTTCTGCAAGTATTCGGTAATTACCTACCTCGATGCCTCAATTTTTCCAAAATTACTGCGCCTGCTTACTCTCTGTGCTACTACCTCCGGCCGGATTTGGTTGTCGCGGAAACACGCTGCATTAGTACAAAATCTAGCCTAGCTCGCGACAGCTAATACCGATCGGAGGGACTAATATTTAGTTTCATTCCGTGCCTGCGCAGAAGGTGTTTGCTAGTTTGCCTCAGCGGAGAAAAGCAGGGCGAGTTGCGCCGAGCAGAACGCGGAGAGGCAGGATCAGGTGTGTCAAAGATGAGTCTCTCCATTTTGATCCGTCCAAGATTGAAGCACCACCGTACTCCAGTTACTTAGACTCCACGTCTGGTCAGCTCGAGCCGGCGTCGGGTGCCCGGGCAAGCATACCTGGGCAGGAGTACTGGCCGGAGGGCACCGCAGCTCAGGTGCGTGCTGCCCGTGCGCCTGCACCGGTTGGGGAATCGGCCGGGACTCCGTCTCTTGGCAAGAAGCCCGGGAGTAGGAGGAAAGGGTACAAGGGGCAGGTCGGATCAGCATTAGCAGCGGATGGTGCGGAGACCAGTGGTGATGATGGGGAGTTCATTGTGGCCACTGAGGTTCCGTTAGATGATTCGTCGGAGGAAACAAAGGATACACTGGATGAATATGTTATTTACGAGGCGCCCAAGGAAGAGAGTTTGAGCGAGTATGAGATGGACAAGATGATGGGACGGCCACACCCGTTTGTCGACCCAGCAAAGGCGATGTTGGCAGGGGAACCGAAATCGAGTGAAGAGCTCTGGTGGAATTGGAGGAGGAAGTCTGAGACAGAAATGTGGTCAAGATGGCAGAGGAGGCGTCCAGATGTTGACACGGTTAGTACTCAATTGATTGAACTTAATAAATGATAGAATGTGATGCTTTTTATTGGGGCTGTTTATCTGTCGTCAACATGGTCACTTAGTAGAATATAAGGTACACAACAGAGATTCATATTCTTCTACTGCACCACTATTACGAGGATTTGCAATGGTAGTACTTTCCTAGGTTTTCTGTGCCCAATTCAGACAGCACATATACAAGCCACGTTAGGGCACAACGATGCCCTTGTGTCCTTTCATTCTGCATATGTGGTGCGCCAATCATTGCCAGGTTCAAGCTAGCTTATCATGCTTTTTCAATGCATCTTCTCATGAGAAACTTGAATGTAAAAAGAGTGGTGTAGATAGTGACAGAAACAAGATTTTGCGGATGATATCAGATGAATAGATATATGCACATACTTTTTAGGACGTCCAATAGCCTAAACTATCACTAAAGTAGGGGTTCAACTGAACCTCCACATCTCATATTAAATATGCCACTGGGTATATACATGTCGCTTGCATATATGGCTTGAAAGCTTTATGTTATTGTACAGTTTATTATTGGCTCATGGTATGTTCCAGATCACTTTCTTCTTTTTCATTTTGTCCTAGTTCATGTTTGTATTTATGTGTACTTCCAGCTCTATGGCATGCTTCAGTTTTAATTCACATTATAATGCTTGTTTTGTTATGTTAGGTCTTTGCAAAGGCAATGTCCGAAACTGGGCAGATTAAAATATTTGGAGACCATCCTACAAGAACAGAAGCTGCTCTTGCCAAGACAAGAAGGCATTTACACAAAGAGGAAAGGTTGACTAAATACGACTATTGTTTTCTCTTAAGTCTGCTAAAGCTTTGTTGGACCCCTTTATTGCACATGTGCAGTTGTTCACACCTTTATTTGAAGGCTACATTGTTATTGTTCTTCCATATACTTGAAATGCTTGTAGCATTTTATAGTGCATTGTTCCGTCGTACTTTCAGACACTCATTTAAACATATCTTCTGTTTCCCATTTCACGTTGCGTTATAACAAATATGTGGCAGAACATTATATAGGTCAAATACCACGGTTTACTCACTGTCCTGGTTTTTCTTATTGATTAAAAGTGCACTGTTCTAGTTATGAATATCGCGTGCATTAGAAATACAAAAAAATTCAGCATTAAATTTTCATGGTATGGTTGTCAGGACTGAAGTACTATCTTGTTTACCAGTGGCTTTATATTTGATATGCAATAAACACAGGTTAGAAGCAGAGCAAAAAGACTAGAAGAAATAGGACCAATAGCATACTATTCAGAGTGGGTCGAAGCATATAAACAAAAGGACACATCATGGGAAGCCATACAGAAGCACTTTGAGGAGACTGGCGAAGATATGACTACTCAACTTATTACAATGTTTCAACACCAAACTGCCGGTGAATTTCGTACTATGATGGGCACTGATGTTCGTATACAACGAGATCCTTTGGCAATGAGGATGCGTGAAGACCAGATTAAACAGAGTATTTATTCTCTTGCTCAAATTCTGTCTTGTCTTATCTTCCTGCAAAGCTGCCTTTTCAAAATAGTTATATGCAGTTGATCTTACATTGCCTTCTTCTAATAATCATGCCAGGTTTAGTTCACCCCCTTGCTTAGGGGCCAAGTCCACAAAACCCTCTTGACTTTAAAACTGTTTAAGCACCCCCTGTAAGGCATTGGATACCATTTAAATAATCCCCTCGGCCACGTCACTGTCCACAGTGGGAAAACCACTCTCAAAACTATCTCGGGGGGTTACCTCCTGCCTCTTACCGGGTTGATCCATTAAAAGAACTCACTGGAGTTGAACACAGATCACTTTCTTTTTCTTCAGTTTCAGCATTCATGTGCCGTTCTTATTATGTTTAAGAAACTTTGAACAACTGGTATCTTACTATGTCTAAAATATTGATGTATGCTCTCTGCATAATTGCGTACTCCAATAAGGGAAGCTACCTTGTTACTCTCAGAATAAATTAAAGAGCATGTTATTTTAGTTGCTGCAACTTTACTAGGGTATGTAACAACTTGGACTTAATCTTGTGATGTTCAACTATGCAGTTTGGGGTGGTGATCCTGTTTACCCAACAGTGAACTATGTTCAGGATCCTGATGAAGTGATTGACTACAGGGGTCCGGAATTTCATGAGCCCACCCCTGAGGTTGTACCTTATTTGATGGAGGTATGTGATAGCACTTCCACATAATTTTTAGCATTTCACACTGCCAACTAGTGTGGTTTACTAGATTCATGGTATTGGGTTGTTATTATTTTGGAGATCCATAACACCATACATACGAATTTGCTTTCTAATTGTACGTATTAGTATATAACACAGCACTCAACACTTACAATGTTAAACATGTGACGTGTGTCCCTAATGGGAGTTATGTTTCAGCTCAGCAATTGTACCCTAACTTTATGAATTGCACTTCCTCCTTTCAGCATGGAATAATGATCACGAAGGAAGAAATGGATGCACGTTTGAATGAAGAGCAGGAAGACATCAACCAAGACATCACGGTATATCTTAAATTGTACTACTGATTTGGCTATAACTGATTGTGTGTACAGGTCCCGCAAAGTCCTCTTTTACTTATCCTTGTTCTGCTCTACTGACAGTACATTCCTGAAGTCAAAGATCCTATGGCTACTGCTGTTGATATTGGAGAGCATTCTGTGAGTGTCCATTCTAAGTGCTTCCTCTTTTAGTTTACAAAACCGCCTCAGTCCATGCATATCATGCAGGAAAACAAAATGATTTTGAATCTTTGGTTTCATTTTGTTCATTATTTTTTGTGGGGAGATTTTATTTCTGTCATACCTACAAGATGTGTGAACTATGGAAACATGTTGAACATCTTATGCATTAATTTTTTGTTATAATCTGACTATGATACTTTCTACTTTCCAAAAAGTACAATGAAGACAGTGATGATGAGGAGGAGGTTGACAAAGCTGCTGCACAGCCTGTGTCGCTAGAGGTATCTTACTGAACTATTTTACTGGTGAAAACATAGACATTCTGCAGTTGCCATATTGGATGGATGATTTTATTACGTGCAATCGCAACAAAAGAAGAATATGTCAGGGAAGCTAGATGTTGAATATTTTTTGTAATACTGGGGCAGCAAATAAATGGGATGAGATGGCTATTAAATATCAACACTTCTCCTATTCGAAGGCATATAATTCCTTGAATTCATCTGCTCTATATATAGGATGAGGAAGATGGTGGGGATGAGGCTGAGGAAGTTGAAGGGAAAGTGACTAAGAACTGGAGTGTTCTAAAAACTACTGGACAGGATGAAAAACCAAAGGTACCTTTATAAGCATTTTTTTCCTGATGGTAACAGATTCTTGGTGTATTTTGGCATTTAGAAACACTGAAATGATAAAATTCTTGTTGGTCCAATTGGATATCTTACTTAATTGTGTGTATATGTTCTAGTTTTGTTTTACGTATGCAGGGCAGGCAACTGTAGAAACTTCTATTCCAGATGACAATGCTTGTTTCTCTTTCCAGGAAAAGTTAAAGAAAGACCAGCTGTCACTTAAAGATGCTATTAATGATTCTGAGAACCTTACTGATTTCCTTATGGACTTTGAAGAAGATGAGTAATACTGTGGGCGTTTATTTTCGTCTGTGCGCATGACACAAGGTGAGTAATTAGGCAAGCGTATAAAGTGCTCTTTATTATTTAACTTTTTGAGAAATTTGAGCAAATTAACTATAGCTTGTCCACTCTCGAAAATCTGAGCCAGAATTACTCTGTGCTCCATGAATTTGGCCGAGTTTCTATGTTTAGTTGCTAAAAACATGTAGCACAACAGTAGTATATTATGTAGTAAAACAGTAATATTGAATGATACAATTATTCTTTGGAGTGAAAGCATGAATGTGTTGCACTGATCCAAATAGCCTTATGCCTTCGTATGCTGCTTTCCAAGGCACGAAGCTGCATCCTTAACCCTCACCGATGAACCCGATAAGTTTAGATGGTCCCTTACTAATAATGGAGTTTTTACGGTAAAATCTTATTACGAAGATCTTCTAAACGGTCATACTAGGTACCTGCGCAAATACCTATGGAAGTTGAAGATACCTTTGAAAATTAAAATATTCTTATGGTTCCTTCATAGAAAGGAAGTGTTGACAAAGGATAATTAGGCTAAAAGGCGCTGGATAGGATGCAGAAAATGTGTATTTTGTGATGAGGATGAATCTGCGGACCACTTATTTATCAAATGCGCGTTTGCTAGAGACATTTGACGCTTAGTTCACTTCACTTTTAACGTCTACCCACCTACTAGTATTGCGAACTTATTCGGTAGCTGGCTAAACGGGATAGATAAAGTGACGAAAGCTCGCATTCGAATTGGTGTTGCGGCCATTTTGTGGGCGATATGGAATTGTAGAAATGATATTGTGTTTAACAAAACAAACTCTACTCATTATTTGCAGGTTATACACAAGGCGTGCTACTGGATTCATTCTTGGTCTTTCCTGCTGCCGGTGGACCAACGTGGCCTTATGGATGCCGGATGCACCCGTATGTTGACAGTCGTGCGGGCTATCTTCAGTCGGGCTGGGTGGCTTCACAATAGAAGAATTGATGTTTAGTACCCCTTTGTTTGAGTGGCTGATCTTCGTAGCCACCTTAAGTGATCCGTGAATTGTAAAACTTGATACTTTGACGTTTCAATAATTGCGGAAGGCTGTGTGCATTATTTTGATGCAGAGGCCGGGGATCCGCACCCCTTTATCTAAAAAACGAAGCTGCATCCTTAATATGCGCAAGGGATTCAGCAAAGTCGTCCAAAAGTTCATGACAGTTGGGAAATTGCGCCTCATCCAGTGCTAGATTTACCATGATGGTGTTGACATAACTTTGATAATTCACGGTTAGGGCCTACATAAGCAAACGAAACAATTAATTAATAAATTTATGCCGATTCTATGCCACAAACTGGACAACTTTTGATAACACCTTGGTATAGAAGTGCTATACCTAGCTGTACCTGCGCATAGTTACTTCATTCAAGAATTCACGATAATTGTTCTTTTGTGTGTTGAAAGTTTACCGACTCTTTTTTAGCAATCAACATGTGATACTCCCTCCATTCACTTTTATAAGGCACACTAGTTATCTCCACATACATACTAAAATGAGTGAATCTAGACTTATTTTGTACATAGATTCACTCATTTTAGCATGCATATGGTCAAAATGAAAAGTATAGCTAGTGTGTCTTATAAAAGTGAACGGAGGGAGTAGCATTTATGATCTGTACCATAAAATACTTGTGGGATTTGATGTCGCAGGACACTAACATGTTAATCTATTTATTTAACTCTAGTTCACAGTCATACTTTCGGAGGACTTACTTCTGGAGGCCCATAGCCACTAGGGGCGATGAAGACAACCGGGTGCCCACAAAACTCCACCTGTTCAACCGGGCCCGTCATGTTGGAGAAGGATATGGTAGTGTGGGAGATCATACGATGGAAGATAGCTGCAGCTGCCTGTTCGAGCAACAAGTTGCACTGCTGTTAGAAACACAAGAACCCAAATGGCAGAAAACATGACAGGTGCAGTGTTCTCTCTAGAAAACTAGAAAGCTGACGGCACTACTATAGGATTAGTCATCCAACATTTCTCTCTGGAAAATAACTAGCTACATGTTACCATTTGTACCGAGATGTAAAGGACCAGATGTCTATACCTTGAGTCCGAAAACTTTGAGGATCACTTCTGCGGCTACATGTGTGAACACCACCTCCAGCGAGCTCTTCTTCCTGTCCACGACCTTCTTCGCCTTGCGACGTAGTCCAGCGGGTCGCTGTGCACTCCTAGGAAGAACGGGAGGATGATGAATCCGAGCTTGTTTCCCCATTTCACGTCGCCTCCCTTGCCGGACTCTTATCATGTTAACACATGCCTGCTCATGGGTACCAAGAACTGAATTAATAACCAGCCACAAACTGAATTATTTTAGAATTGTTTACGTGTATCACATAATTTGCACATTATTGAAACACTTGATCAAAGATAAAACTCAAAAAGTGTGAGTGTTTACATCCCCAATTCCCAAATAGAAGGAGCAGTACCAATTTTGCACCGGAAACATGGTCTTACGTGTAGGCTTGTGGTTGGCCTTAAATTGACGAGAAGGATTGATCGCACACGTATCTCCTTGTCGCTGTCACCTGATAAAAGAGCAGCGCCACGGTCACTATTCAGTTAGGAGTAGGAGCCTGCAATAGTACACTGCTATGTTCAAAGCAACGCTATAGCTTTTGCAAATTAGATCACCTGACTTCCGGAAGTAATAGCGTGACAGGGCAGCGTACGTTACTCCAACCAACACATCGTTAACTGTCTGCGGCAAATATGGAGAAACATGTGTTTTCCTATGAGTTATGTTATTACTTAAATAAGAAAAATTAAGTTGCAACAGGTCAGACATGAACAGAGAAAAGTAAGAAGAAGGTCTCATGGCATCAAAACTAATTAACTTATCATAAACACGTAAAGGAAAGTTCTATTTTCGGTAAACTTTCAAAATCCGATAAATTTGGCCTCTCACCCACCTGCCAAAGAAATATGATGTGGCGGTGGTATCACACACATTGTAACCTGGTCAGCACAAATTCTAGAAAATAAGGAATTTTTAAAGAACATGACCAATGGGAAAAAAATATTTAGGAGAAATTAGTAAAATGAAAAGGATGGTTGAATCATTTAAATATTCCAGTAAAATTAGTAAAAGAGGTAATATGTAAAAAAAAGTTCCATAAATATAGAAACACAAAATTCTGAAATATTATAAAAGTCCAAACAATTCAATACAAATGACAAAAAATTATGGTATTCATGAAAAACAGACACTTCTGTTTTTATTGTTGTTCGTAAATAACTTGTGTGGTTCCTCTAATTTTAATAAAACTAATTTCAATTTTTTTGGTTCTTATTTTGAAATATATGATTCTTCCGACTATTTATGTTTCTTAATAAAATTCGAAGTTCTTGCGAAAGGTGTTTTCCTTGACTTTTTTTATTGCTATTTCTAATTGGATTTCAAAGATCAAATCTGGAATCGGCCTATAATTAAGGGAGAAAAGGAGGGGTAGAGATTTGGTGCTCCCGAGCTCCGGTGATCTCACCATTTTCAAAAAATTAAAAAGTATGTTTACAAGTTTCAAAAAATTCTGAAAAAGCATGCATATTCTTAATGATATATGATACAAGCGTGGAAAATTGCAATACAAAATACTTTATGTTTTGTTCTACACAAAAGTAACAAATGTATAGATTTGAGTATAGTGTATAATGTATAGTTTAAATTTCCAACTTTTGTCATTTTTGTGTAGCCCATAAAATACCAAATATTTTGCATTGAGATTTTACACGCTTATAGTATAATTCATTAACAAGATACATGATTTTTTTCAGAATTTTTAAAAATCCATATATATGATTTTCGAATTTTTTAAACTGGCACGAGCACTGGTGCTCGGGAGCCAAAAGCTATTTCCAAGAAAAGGAAGCCTTGTTTCTTTATATTAATGACCATGCATCTGACCGTATTTCTTAAAGGTGTTTGATGGAACAAATATTTCTTGACATGGACTAGCAAATGTGGGAGCCGAGGTGCTTCCACCATGTTGCATGCATGTTTGGGACGGTTTAACTTCGAAACTCCGCGATGCGTCAGGATATATGCAGTTGCACCTAAGGAAAGAGATGGAAAAAAGCTCTTACGCATTTCATGGCGTTCTTGACGAACTTGACGTCGTCGAGGCTAAGGCTCCGATGCACGATGCGTTTGCGCTGGGACTCCCCATGGTTCACCCGCTTGAACAGCGTGTGCGGGTCTTTCAGGTACAGTATCGTCGCGAAAAAGCTCACCACGTCCACCACGGTGTGCCAGGCGAGCACGACGAACGACCACACCCACGCGACGAACGCCATGGCGCCCGCCGAAGGACGAGGACGCTGGTAGATGGCGCCCGTGCGCGTCGGGAGCGGGGGCATGGCCGGCAGCCTCGTCGGGTCGGCGGCGCTGCGCGTGCAGGACATCAGGAGCGTGAGCAGGGACATGCCATCCCCGAGGGAGTGGTGCACCCGGATCGCCGTGGTGGCCGTGGCCTCGGAGGTCGGGAAGTCGAACAGGTGAAACTCCCAGAGCGGCCGGGACCAGTCCATGGGCAGCGTGGACAGGGACGCCACGTAGTCCTCCACGGCCTTGTCCGGGTCGGCCGCCACGGCGGCCGGGTCCAGCCTCGGGCAGATGAGCTGGTCATCCACGTTCACCGTCGTCGGCGCCCACCGCAGGTTGCCGTCCTTGTCCGTCACCTGCACCGGCGATCGACGTTAGAAAATCATCTTACTTATATACGCAACACGTACTTGGATAAATGCTGCGATGGAGTACTTGGATGCTGCGGAAGTGTGGGTAGCGTGCGAGCTGGGCCTCGATGCCCGCGGTGAGGGCCGGGATGTTCAGGGGCGTCGCGGCGCCGATAACGACGATGATGTAGAAATCTTCCACGAGCCTCGCCGAGGGGCTGACAGGCTCGCCCAGCTCATCCGGCGCCGCCCGCCCTCCGGCTCCATTATCAACGCTCGTTGTCGACGACGTGCGGACCGAGAGCGGCCGCTTCCGCAGGGTGGTGGTGGCAGCTGCCGCCTCCATTGCTTCTGCTCAATCAATCGGTGCAGTTGATAGGCGCGGCGACCGGGTATATATCATCATACTGCACCGCGCCAAGAGCGCTGTTCGGCCCCGTGTGTGCTATGTGGGATATGACAGCGTGTCCTATTTCCATCTTTTCCAACGGCCAACTAATTAGAGTGTTAATGCGCGAGAACTCTGACATAGACTGCTAGATCCTTTATGTTTGTTTGACGAACACCTAGAATAGATCGTCTTTTGGAACGGTTCCTCAATGTGAATGGCCATGATTTTCACTCTGATTGACTGATTGATAGCTGTAACCATCATCACCGGTAAAAGATAAGGCAAATGATACTCTCGTAGTTTTGGTTGTTATGTCGAGATCGAAATTGCTCAAAATAGTCAGTATGACGTGCAAGCCTCGATAACTGTTGATCAGCTTGCAAGGTTATGTATTCAGCTACCTAATGTCGAGTATCACTCGTTTGTTAGAGTATATGCCTATCTCTGTACTGAGTCATACAGGGTGGTTTATACGAAGTAGAAACCTCCGAGACTAGGGATTTAATATGTGGAACAAAACTCTTGGTTTTATATATAATGGAGTAATTAAGAAACATGTATGCACTATATATCAATTGAATCATATGCGTATGCGTCAGTCTCGATGCAGAGGCGAGGGCTGCTTCCACTTTTCGGGAAAAAAATATATTTAAACATGCGTTTCGCATATTAGGAGTAAGGCAGTAGTTATTGTACATTGCTGATCTGGTCGTTCTATGACAGTCTGACTACGATCGATCGAGTGTGTAACTGTGTATATGAGGTTGGCTGAAGTTTGCCGTGAACTGTATCGATGGATACTGGCATTTCACAGTCAGCTCAAGGCATCATGCGTTTCAACCTGTCACGAACCAAATCTATTATGTAGGTGGAGTCGTGGCATAGCATTGATTGGGCAAGCATGTTAACTTTATATTTGAAAATTGAAAGAGAAAGAGATGTGTGTGTGTGCAGAGCAGCGTATTTTATCGGTGGGCTAATTTTTGACTCAAAATACATCATATTTTAGGCTGTGCAAAAATGACAAAGTGAAAATCTGAAGTAGTGAATAGTGCAAAATTTTGAATCTCTAAAATTTGTCAGATTTGTCTTTTTTGTATGGCACAAAATACAAGGTGTTTCGAGTTAATATTTTGCAGGTTGGTAGAATACATCATATCAACATATAGAATATTTTCAAAATTTTAAAATATCATTTTCATTTTTTCAAAAAACAGGCTACATGTAACCCGAGCTATACTTGCTTTTTCGGTTGGGATGATGCCACTTCTGGAGTCACCTGACATCCTACTTATTGTCATTTTACCGCTCTTCTGAAGGTGGCACGGGTGAAACCTTAGCCGCCGCTCACTAAGAGCAAGTACAATGTTGGTCAAAACCTAATGTTGGTCAAAACCTGGTGCCGAGAAAACGTAGACCCGATCTTAGACATTGGAGCATGCGGGTGCTAACGAAAAAAAATGCTAGAATTGGTGCTAGCTAGTCCATGAACCGGTTCCAATTCACTTTTTACCCATATGATTAGTGAGATCTTTCCTACTCCTTTTGCCTTTTGCCTTCTCACTTATCTACTCTCTGCCTTCTCACTAGGAAAACTACTTTTTTTTACCAAGTAGGGCCCACCAGAAGAGCTAAACATTGCATTGAAACTAGTTTTTTTGGACTATTCTAGCCAGTTTTTTAGACTAGACTCACATTGTTCACGCTCTAAGCCTCCTATCACACATCCTCTTCCCATGCCGCCATGGGGTAGTCATCGTCCATAGACGTGCAGTTGACAACAGCGGTTGACTCGTGGCAGAGTTAGGCTGGTGGCCGAGATCCTCACTACTGACATGAGATGTGATGTGCAGACTAGTATGACTGGCTAGCGCCGTTGGCCACAACGTCGTTGTCAGATCCCGTGGTTTAGACCAATGAAAGTAGACCAACGAAAGGGTAGATATAGGTATGTACACTGCATTCATCCATGTGAAATCTGGAAAATTAAAAACTTTTTGATAACCTACGACAAAGTGATCAAACGTCTGCTTACGTCGATGAGTAAGAGTACTTAATTAGATCATCCGTCTAAGTGCGATAGATTTTGACATGGCCTTTGTTTATTTCTAAGCTTGGGCAACATTCAAATTCAAATTTAAAAGAAAACATGACTGGTCATGATGACACCATCACAAATAAATAAATCGGAATAATGGAAATTCATTCCAAAATAATAATAATATAAATTCAAAAGAATGAGAGATAATATTTGATAAATAAGACAATAGAATAAATATGAAAGGAAATCTTATTTATCTCACAATTCTATACACTGGCAATATTACGACCTTTCCAATATTACAAAAAGATAAATTACAAAGAAATATCAAAAGACCTAAGATAACTTCATTTTGAAGATGTTCCTGCAAAGTTGACAATAAAGGCAAAACAAATTGGGGTTATGGTTAAAATGTAGCCAGCGTCGTAAGATGAGGCATTTGATATTGAACATATCTATTAGGCGATTAAGAACTAATCCTAATTACCTTATATGATTGTTAGAGGGAAGTTATCTCAAAAAACAAACAATAGGGACATGGGTCATCTTTAGGGACAATGGATCAAACTGGATCTTAAGGAAACATAAAAGGCAAGAAGGAACACGAAAATAACTTATTGCTTCAATAATTACAAAGGCAACCGAGGCAACAAGATATGATCCAATCAAGCAAACCCAACAAATTTTCTTCTAATATATATAGCTAGATATTTTTAAAGTAGCCACAAGTTAAAGATATGATTAATATTGACATTAGGGGTCAACATGACCAAAAGTGCACTGGAATTCAATTCCCACATTGATCAGATTTGAAATTATTCAATCTAGGAATGAATTAAATCATGGAAGCCAACTTGAAAATCCCACATTATGAGTTGAAGCCCACTATGTCGAAGCCCATGTGTGTATTACACACTTGGCAACAAAAAATAATCCAACCAGTGATGTTCATCCTACATAGCTGAAGGTTTGAGAAGGGGGAAAGAACCCCACATCAGGGAACTTGTAGCCTAGGAGAGATGACCTCCCCAAAGCTCCCACAGGAAAGCAACAGGTGCATAAGAATGACACAACCACACCAAATGCCAGGATATTTCATACCGAAGCAAACCAAAGTAAGAACGACTAGAACACCACATTTTAAAAAACTAAAACACCACAAATGGATGCCATCCAGCACTATTTATATGTTCACAAGACATAAGAAATATTAGAAACCAGAAGAACAAGCTTCAAAAAACCACGAGGTAGGCAACCAGAGAGAGATATGTATATGTTCTTATCCAGCACTATGTTACACTTAACAATGTGGCCCCATGAATTAGGAAATCCTCGTAATACACTTTACTTATGGCCATGATCAGGAAAACAAGATCATTCATAATTTATGAACCAGTCCAAAGGCCCAACTTGGGATATGAGTTTGGTTTTTATTATTCCACTCATGTAATTATGTTTTCCTCTTATGAAGAGCATATTAAAATTATAGCATAGAATATAAATTTAATCAGTAACTGAAAGAAAATAGAATAATAACAAGTTTATTATTGCATATAGGGCATATTTCCAACACCATCATGGGTATACAAATATGAAAATAATTATACAGGTCGCCTCATATGGTTATAAAACAATGAAAGCGCATAGAAAGATAAGATCAAAGGTACTGCCATAAACATATAGTGTGGGGTTGGACTACTCCCTCTTCATGGAGAGGTCGGAGATACGACAGAAAGAGGTTCCGTTGGCATTTCCCGCTACAATCTTCTCCGGAGGGTGGCCTTCTATTTCTATTTATGTGTTCACTAAAACTTTATCAAACTTTATAGCAATATTTGTGAAATTAAATTAGTATATTATGAAACAACATTCTAAGATGCATTAGTGATATTAATTTGGTGTTGTAAATATTGTTATTTTCTATCAAATTGGCCAAACTTAATTGTTTCAACTTAGGAAAAAACCTAAAAGTATACTTATTTTGGACAGAGAGAGTATACAATAGTTTTTCTATACTAGGTCGGCTACTTTACGTGTTAGCCAGAAGCTACGACCTCATATAGTACTCTTGCCGTAGTTGCTGGTAGCATCAGTGAAGTTGTAAGTTTGAGTCGAGTGATAGCTTTTCTCGTTGATTTCTTCTTCTTTTCATTTGTTTATTTGTTTTATACCCCTAATTTTATGATCAGTAGTTTTATTTTCTTATATTATATACTTTTTATTTTAGTATTTTTACGTTCATTATTTATCAGAATGCGAATAAAATTTTGTTCATTACTGCTTACCAAGTTGTTCGATCCGGAAGGAAAAATGCTCATGAAAAATAACTCTCGTTCTGCCCTTATTTAAATAAGTGTTCATTATTTGTAAATGTTCATGGTTTTAATTTTTCCTTTTCATAATAACCATTGTTACACGGATTGATATTGATATCATCATGAGTGACATTGCATCTAGAAACGGTACAAAAGGTTTTGTGACAATATATGCTTTTGGATGCAATTTATGTATCTATTTGGTAAATTTTCATATAAAGACATATTTCTTATTATTTTTAAGTTTCTATCACGAGGGACCTCGGATTCCAGTTTATTTTTATGTTCATTACTTCTTAGCAAGTTGTTCGATCTAGAAAGAAAAATGCTCATGAAAAACAACTCTCGTTCTGTCCTTATTTAAATAAGTGTTCATTATTTGTAAATGTTCATGTTTTAATTTTTCCTTTTCATAATAACCATTGTTACGTGGATTGATATTGATTCATCATGACTGGCATTGCATCTAGAAATGTAAAAAATTATTGTGACAATATAAGCTTTTGGATGCAATTTATGTATTCGTTGGTAAATTTTCATACAAAACACATATTTCTTATTATTTTTATGTTTCTATCACGAGGGACCTCGGATTCCAGTTTCGCCCTCCCCGACCCTGCGTGTAATGTTGTACTCCTAAAGATCTGGGAAAAGCCTACAACCGTGAAAGTCTCAACTATGTTGGTCCCGGGCCATAACGTACCACGTTTCTTTGCATCAGTCTTTCCTGAAAAATCATGGGAGATATACATAGCTTCATAGATGCGCTAGGAAACCTACACGCCATTCTCTAAAAGGAAATGACTCAAATGTGTGGTGATAGTATGTATGAGTAATGAGTGTAGATAGAAACGTCACTTTTACAGAGGAGAAGAGAGAAAACCCTAGCCGCCTCCGGGTCACTCCCAGGCGACCCCGAAGCGCCCGCGCCGCCGCCGCTAGAAACTCCACCCCGCGCCCTTCTGCCCCCCGCTGCCGCCCGAGGAGGCCGTCCCACGGCGGACGGTGGCGGCGGGAGGTCTCGGTCAGCCGTTTCCTCCTGTAAAATCCAAATCCCCACCCTTAAATCCCCCCCAAATCTGCCGTTCTGAGAAGCTCTCGATCCTGCCCGCTCCTCTGCTCCGACTCGGTGCTCCGTGGGCGCGTCGCCTGCAGGCCATCCTCCCGCCGGCGGCGCTCCGCCTCGTTCCCATCTGCTGCTCTCCCTGGCGATCTGGCGTCCGCGCTGGTGCTGCTCCGACGCGGCTCGTGGAGCTCGGGTCCCTTGGATGCGTGGCTCCGCCACCTGAGCCGCGCCACCGATGCGTAGCCGTGGCCGACACGGAACCAGCCGCTGCTCCCCTCTGGCGCGTGCTCCGCCTAGCCCGTGGTTGGCTGTCCGTCCGGGGGTCATGGAGCCTGAGGTGCGCGAGTTGTGCTGCACTCTCCCTCCCGGGGAAACCCGTGCTCGTGCTCTGTGCATGAGCAGACCACGGCGACGCCCGGCGTCGCTTACCTCGCTGGAGGCGTGGTTTTGGAGTTGCTCCAAGGCTCCCAACCCCCTGCCAAGGTTCTCAGTGGATGTACAGGTGAGGTCCGAGCGAAAGCTCTGCGATGACGGCGTCCGTGGACGTGGTCTCCCTTCTTGAAGGCGTCGCAAGGGACCCCTGTTCTTGCCATTGGCTCTGTTCAGCATGCTTGGTTGGTGGTGTATCCGGCGGCGAGGCCTTTGTCTCGCAGTGCTGCCATTGGTGCCATGCTCCCTGTTCTCGGTCTGCTGTGAAAGCCTCTCCGCCGGCGCTTAACTTTTACTACTGCCCAGGCATGTTTGGCTCCGTCTTTTGGCGATGGCCGCTGCCCCTGTGCTGCTTTTTCTTGCTATGCTTGCTCAAGACCCTGTCATGGTGGCCGTTGTGTTGCGGGAGCTTCGCGCTCTTGGTGTCGTCTCGGCTCATATTTGCTCAATGACGACACAATGATGCCTCCCCAAACCTGCTAATCGTCTCGACCTCCCGCGGCGGAGCTCTTAGTCAAGGTTCGTGCTAGGTGCTAGGCTTTGGCACTCGTTGATTGTGGATGCTCCTGAGTTGTGCCGTGGGATTCGATACGCACGCCGGTGTGGCGCGCTAGGTTGTTTGCTGAATCTTGGTATTGTGGTCCATCGACAACACCTCTCATCTACTTGTGCCTCTCATGGCGATGGACCTTCTGTCTGCTAGCTTTCCTTGGTGATGGGTTCATGTTTTAGCTCAGTAGTGTCTTGTCAGGTAGCTACTTCCCCTTTCATGTGTTGTGTGTGTGTGTTTTTTCTTTTATCTCTCCCCTTTGTAATCCCCATATTCTCTGGTTTATTTAAACCTATCTTGTAGAGGCTGCAAAGCCTTGAGGCAACTTTGAAATAAATTAAGCCTTGAGGCATCCTTTGCGGAGTAGTACACGTCAGCGATAAAGAGCACTCGGTAAACATGCCGACACACGGCAAATTACCGGATTCGGGTAGTGACAGTAGCGAAAAATATGATCACATGTCCACTATATTGTTGTTGAGTGACGGTATTTTCCGAAAAAACCATGGATATTGAAAACTGAGCGGATGAAAATGTAAACGGAGTGAAGAAAACAATACACGTGATCGATAGGAAATCTATTAATTAATTGCCTTACATAAGATATACTCCCTCCATTCCTTGATGTAAGGTGTATAGTTTTTTGAAAAAAAAACCATAATATAAGGTGTATTTGCCATTTATGGACAATTTGACCCGTAAAAAAATGACACTTAGTCTCAAAAGAGGGATTTAACGGATTGTATTCATTTTGTGCATATTAAGGGCTCATCTCTCGCGATTTTTCCTAGAAAAAAAATGAGTCCCCTCTATGCAAAATACACATGTCTTAATATTCGTGCAAATAACTATACACCCTACATTCAGAAACGGAGGGAGTATAATCCTCATGCATGACTCCGACCTAATTTAGGTGCAACTTAATTTATGGCTTTAGTAGGCTGAAAAATAAGTATTTATAGAAAAATATAAAAATAAACAAAAAGGTCAAGGTAAAACAAAACCGACAAATATGAAGATAAACCTATCATCTTTGTTGTATCGCGTAGAAAAAAGACAAAAAAAAGAAGAAGATACAAACCAAAAGTGTGTCGGTTCCTAATATAACCACACAAGTAGCTTGTAGTGTGGTGGTTAGTATGTTCATGTGGACAAATGGAAGTCGAGAGTTTGATTCTAGCCAATAGCAGTTATTTCACCAATCTCTCATTTTGCTGTTAGTAGCCTGTGCAAAATAACATAAAAGAAAAAACAAACAAAAATATTGCACAAATCTCCGCACAAGATCTGACGATTGTACAGTTGACTGATCAGATTAGCAAAACCGAAAATATAATGAGAAGAAAAGCAAAATAAGTACAAGGAAATACAAAACATACAAAAAAACAAGAATGCCCTGCTCTCCCTTCAGAAGAAAATCAACTAAACACAGAAAGAAATCCACACACGTGCATGCGGGCCAAATCTGTAGATAAAGAAGAAAAACGAAGAAAGCCCATCATGCAAACTCTGTCGCACGTGCGCGCCTCGTACATGTCGCTTACAATGACGAGACAAACGAAACCAAATAATACGAATCTTAACGCAACATTGAATGTTTAGAAATTTGACTGAGCACTAAGCTAGCTGTGAATTAGCAAAACCGATCTTAATTAGATTGAAAACTGAACGGACGAAAATGTAAACCGAGTAAGGAAAATAGACGAAATCGATAGGTAATCTATTAACAATTGCCTTAGAGAACATTGGCTCCGACTTAATTTAGGTGCTACTTATGATCAACTTTGTCCCAAATACTACTACACTTAATTAGAGCATATTAATTCTTGCGGGTAGGAACATATATAATCGCCGGCCTTAGCCAAGCACGCTGTAGATAATCTCGATTTTCCAGGATTGCAGAAGCCCGACTCTGGACGACCTTCCAGGCATCGTGGACATGCCGGTCCTCCGTGAGCGTGCTCCCGACGGCACACCTCAGCACGTACATGCCACCAACATTCGCGGAGCTCATGTACGGGCCTGAGCTGACAGCGTTCACCTCCTCCAGTAGAACCTTGTTGAGCTCGTTGGCCGTCTTCTCGCCGCCCAGCGTCTCCGGAGACCTGAGCCTGAAACAAACCAGTGCAAATTTCCTCTCCGTCACAACCTCGAACCTCGCGTCGGCTTTCACCATGTTCTCGAACGACTCGGCCATGCGCACGTGCGAGCGGATGTGGTCGCGCAGGCCGTCGACGCCGTAGCAGCGGAGTACGAGCCACATCTTGAGCGCGCGGAACCGGCGAGTCAGCGTGATGGTCCAGTCCTTGTAGTCCACCACGTCGTGCCCCTCCGAGTTGGCGTCCTTGAGGATGTACTCCTGCTCCGTGCCAAGCGCCGCCACGAACGCGCAGGGTTTCTTCACCCACATCGCGCAGCAGTCGTTGTTGGCGAGGAGCCACTTGTGGGGGTTCATGCTGAACGAGTCCACCGACTCCACGCCGTCGATCACGTCGCGGAACTCCGGGCACACCAGCGCGGAGCCGGCGTAGGCCGCGTCCACGTGCACCCAGACGCCGTGAGGTGCCGCGACGGCGCAGAGCTCGCCAATAGGGTCAACGGCGGTCGTCTGGGTTGTTCCGACCGTCGCACATAGGAACAGTGGGACCAGGCCGGCGTCAACGTCCGCCTGCATGGCCGCCTGCAGCTCCGTGGGCGAGAGTGCGAACATGTCTTCACGGCACGTCTGTACCTCGCGGCAGTGGTCACGTTGAATCCCGGCGATCCGTGCAGCCTTGCGGAAGGAAAAGTGGGTCTGGTCGGAGCAGTAGACGACGAGGTCGACGATCCTGTTCCCTCCGATCTCCGCCAGCTTCCGGTCCCTGGCGGCGACGAGGGCGCAGAGTATGGCCTCGCAGGACGTGCCTAGAAACGTGCCCCCGCCGCCTCCAGCGAACAGGAGGCTCTCCGGCAGGTGCAGCGCCTTGCCGAGCCAGTCGACGACCACCATCTCGAGCTCCGTGGCGGCCGGCGAGGCGGCCCACGTAAACGGGACGACGTTGATGCCGGCAGTGAGCGCCTCTCCAAGGGCGCCGACGGTGCTGCTCGACGCCGGGAAGTGCGCGAAGTGGCGAGGGCTCTGCCAGTGCGTCATGCCCGGGAGGATGAGGTCGCGGACGTCCTGCAGCGCCGAGCCGAACGCGTCTGGCTCCGGACGGGACGGCGCTTCCGTGGGGAGCACGTCGCGCAGGAAGCCGGGCGTGACGCTGGGGTGCACGGGGTAGTCGCCCATGCGTCCGTAGTAGTCGGCGATGAAGTCGATAAGCTGATGACCCTGGCGTCGGAACTCGTCAGCGTCCAGCGCTTTGGGGCATGGCAGCTTCTGCTGCTGCGCGTCCACCGTCTCCGGCACTGGAACGACGCCATTGTCGGTCGTCGCGCCGTTGATGGTGCCGATGCAGTGCGACGGTGGGGCCATATGTGGAATGCGGCAGAACGTACTTCAAGCAGCAGGAATGCAGGATCAAGGAATTAATAGGCCCGCCGCGCTGATATCTACTACTCCCTCCGTTCCATTTTAATTGACTTGCTATGCATCATATGTGGATATATTAGACATGTAACGGAGGGAGTACTACCAGCATCCTACTGATCGACCTTTGGAGACGATGTCGACTGATCCTAAATTCAGAACGGCTCCGATAGCTATTTACACAGCTGGAAGGACCAGTCACTCACACAGTCACGCGGAAGTCGTTCTTCCGTAATGCAAGTGGCCCACGTTAATTATAATTAAATTGGTTGTGCACTAAATAGCATTTTGACACGATCGAATTGATGTGGCTAAAGAGGAGCTGCGGAGAAAATATAGCCCTACTCACTATCGAGCTAGTGACTCCAAAGTCCGAACTAGGACCTGTTCCAGCGCGGTGTGGCGTGCCAGGAACCCGCGCCACAAATTTCAGCACCGCTCGCGCGAACGATAGCTAGATACGGGGAGAATTCCGATTCAGCCTCTACGGGGAGGGAGAGGGAGTCCTTTTCCGCTGAGATTTTAATAAATCGCCCGCGAAAGGTAGACACGAAATAGATAGGGCGCCTCAGCCGGTAAAGTATAGGATCCTCTGTTAATCTCTAAAATGGGGCCTTATCTCATTAGAAAAATTAAACTAACCAACAATGTAATGTATATGGCCGTTATTATTAAATTGATGCACTAGACAACTATCTCAAAAGTTCGAACTGATGGAAAGGGCCGTGCAATATATTATATTTCTGACACTCCCCCTCACGTCCAGACTGTGCAGTTTTTCTTTACGAGCCTAGGACGTGGATTTAGGGTGTCCGCAGATATTTATTTTAATACTGTGTTGGCCTGGATTTGAACTCTAAACCTCTGGCTCCAATACCATATTAAATTGATGCACTAGCCAACTATCTCAAAAGTCCGAACTGATGGAAAGGGTCGTGCAATATATTATATTTCTGACAGTTATAAGCTAGTACATAGTTATCAGATGTATTAAGAATCGTACCAAATCAACTCTGGGTTGCATAATGTTATACGGAGTTACTTATTGAACCGTTGAGGCCCCGCTTGGTTCACCGTTTTGGGGCCGAAAAGTCTCCGACAAAAATATGGACCTCACCAGGTCCGTATGTTTTACGTGCACGAAGCGGGTGGAAAAATATCGAGAGAGAACCTACAGCCGTTCTGCATGCTTATTTTATTGTACTAACACCTGCACCAGTAGGGGTGTAGAGCGGCGCCCGGTCCGCCCCGCATGGTATGCAAACTTGGATAATTTAGTTATGAATGAGTTGTATTGGGTTAGTTCAATCTATAATGCGATTGACTTATGTGGGCCTACGCGGGACCGTGTTGCGACCCTACACTTGTGATGCCTATATGAGCGATAACAGGTGGTGCTCTTACGTAGTAATAACTTTTCTATCAAATGGGGAGCATGCCCAAGGCCTATGAAACGAAATATGCACACAGTCTTCTTTATTTCATAATTTACATAATTCAAAGTTAACGAGTAAACTATCACATAAGACACTGATAATCTGTTACCGCTGGCGGGGTAAGTTCGACACGCCACTGGTATTGATAGGCTTCCTGCTATAAGCAGTGTCCTTGTAGTGCAGTTGTAAGATGGATCGACCAATGAAATAAAGAATAGTTCGAAGTGCTATTTATGTGCTCTTAACTGTTAGAGAACTCATAAGATCACTCCAAACTAGGTCTGGATGATCCAACGGCTAATATTTCAACTAATCTTAGCGTGGCTTTTGCATATGGAACGTATAAAGGAAGTGAGTAATATTATTATCAAATCATACCTTTTGCGTAGAATCATTAACTCGATATCAGTAATGATGGAAAGTATTATGATGCTAATTAACGATATTTGTGTCTTTTATTTTGCTACATTCAAAGCAAGGATTTCATTTTCAATGCGAAGATGGATTTTATGTAAAGAAGATACATATACTTTAAAGTTTGAACAGTGTAATTTAGTTGTGCTCATTTTAATCTAATGTGGTCATGTCGTGATAAAATATTGAAAAAACATCGATACATAGTATGTTTTGACAAGGAGGTGGGTCCGGGAGAGGTCCATGAAGGCTAAAAAGGAGGCTCACTCAGCACATGGTGGCCCGCAACAAGGATTTGGACCACTGGCGGGAGCCCGAATGGACCATTTTGAAGTGCAAGCCACGTCAATACCTACACGCGGATTTTTACGAGATACTCTTATAAACGACTCTAAAAGGTCCATCTTGTTAGGGTTTAGCGTTCTTCTCAACCGACATGTAAATCGACTTGGCATTTGAAACCCTAATTCCCACTATCCATATAAAGGAAAGTTCGGGCCTACTGAGTGGTACCACATTACACCTCACATCATCCTTGACCACTTCCACCATTGGCGAGATCGAGCATTCGTGGAGATTGCCACGAACACCAACAAATAAATGAGTCGCCACAAATAGGAAGTAAGAATTGTACCCGACGTTGTTCGCCAAGGGCTGAAGCTCTATGAACTTTGTCTCTAATATGCTACCATCACGATCTACCGAGTGCAAACTTACCAAACACAAATAAACCGTCGGGAAAATACCATGACCGTTGGCGCATCAGGTAGGGATTGCACGTTCTGGACATATCAAATATCGATGGCCAACTTCATCAACCATGCCGAGGGTGCCACCCCCGCATCCGGAGAGACGTTCCACTTTGGGAAGCTCAGTTTTCTTGCTGACACGGTCGGGAAGTTGCGCCAGCTCGACTCGACCCAGATCCAGTTTGTTGATGGCCCCTAGTCGGCCAACAAGAAACTCACCCCGAGCTCCGATCTCTACTCCGACACCGATCCAAGTGGTGCCTTTTCACCACCCTCGATAGCTCCTTCAACCTCACGAGCATGGTTCGGACGGCGGGGCAACAGTGGGAGATGCCTCCACAAGCATGAGGTGTTGTCCATCAACGGTGCCCTGGCAAACGACACCGGGCCCTCCAACGCCAACAACCAGACGCATTGTTCCGTTTCTCCGGACGTGGACGCCACGACCCGTACAGCCGCGGACTTCGCCAATGAAATCCAACATCTCTAACTCAGTATTTACACCGCGTCTGCGCCGCTGAGGCGTGGGATTCCTCCCCTCCGCCGGCCGCCTCGGCGGCGGGAGGGTGGGGATCCCCGTCTCCGGCCTGTACATACGGTAGGGTAGGGTGGAGATCTCGCCGGCGGCGCCTTAGAGGAGTGGGTGCTGGTGGTGGGTGTTTTGGTGGCGCCGTGGTCTTCTCCGGCGGTGGAGTTCTTCGGGGCTCGTCGTCGTCGCGCGCGACCTGCAGGAGCTCGACGCCCGGCGTGGTGGTCGAGTTTGTCTGCCTTCCGTCAGATCCGCGGTGGCGGCGGGTCTGGTGGTGGAGGAGCTTCAAGGAGGCAGCTGAGCGGGCTCGTGGTGGGCAGGTGGAGGATCCGGCCATCTCCGGTGGGGTGGTTTGGCGCAGGCCCCGGATCTGGAGCAGGCCGTGCTTGGGGATACCCCCGACCGATGCGGGTTCTTCGTCGTCAGTGCCAGTTCTTCGGAGCTGGTGTTTCCTGCGGTTCATCGACGCCTTCGGGCTAGGAGTTCGTCTGCTCCCTTGGTTGTGGGTGGTGTTGGCTGGTTTCAGCTCCGCTTTTCTTGGATCTTCTCTGTTCTTCCTTGTATTCCGATCTGTATTTCGTTTCTTGCTGTTTAATACAAGTATGGAAAATCAAAAAAAAAAAAACTCAGTATTTACAGTCTCTATCTATGAGTATGCTGTGTAGTGTGAACTCGAAACTTGCAAGCTTCAGTTTGAACTAACTTGCAAGCTTCAGCCTGAATTAACTCCCAAGCTTCAGTGCGAACTAACTTGAAACTTGCAAGTTTGCATAGTGACTATTCAGTTTCTTGCACTTATTGTGCCAATAACATTCAGAAGAGATGAACTAATTGTTAAAACTTGAATGGTATGTGTATGCTTTAAACCATGCTATCTACCTGTGCGATGAACTTTAGCGAATGTTAATAAACAATTGTAGCATACACCGGATCAGAGGGAGTACTATGTTCAATAGAACTTTAAAACATGGTATCTACTAATGGTGAGTAAATCTACCTGTGCGATGAACTTTTGCCGAGAAAGTACAGTTAGATTATGTAGTTCAAGGTGTGTTCCTCACCGTACGTCAAAACGAGGCAGAAGATACACCTCTCACACAGTCATTGTTCAAAATGTCTGAAGGAGTAAAAGGAAAGCACCAGAAGAGAGAGACGCATACAAAGGATGACAGAACAAGCGCCGGCATGTATTTTTTCTCCTAAATGTCCATAATTAGCGCTTGATTAAGCTCGTTCAAAACTTTATGCACAACGCTTAAACACAGGCGGAACTTTTCATACTATGGCCATGCATCTGTATTCTAGTAAAAGAATTAATCACTCTAGAGTCTGATACACATAAAAGTTACAACCATTCAAGTCACATGCGACGGCACAGCTCAAACGTTTCTAGGAATGTTCAGTCTAGAATTTTAAAAAAGTAATCACCCTAAAGTCTGATACAAGGTTCAGCCGTTCAAGTCACACACGACAGCATAGCTCGAACGTTTTCTAGAAATGAGAGCATTTTAGTCTATAATTTAGTATATAGAGCTAGCAGAATAACAGAGGCAGAAACATGAAAAAATGATTCTGCGAAATCGAATATAGATGGTGTGTCATCAAAGAGAACCCCAAACTCATGTACTGAACATATATCATGGCTTCACTTCAGGGCACTTCTGGTGTAGATAAAGCAATCCATTCCACTTCGCTATACATGATGTGTGTACTCCCTGTATGTGTGAGGCGCATCCCATCATCCTGCAAATAAAGGTCAGAATGGGTTCTCAGTCAAACATTTCAATAGATCAACTATAAATTCCATAAAAAACAAAGCAGACAGGTGTGTTATGCCTGTACTGAGAATTATCTCTCTGGGCGTATAACAACCTGTTAAATAAAAATATGGTAATATACAAACAAAATGTAACGGAAATCAGTGAAATCAACTGTAAATACGAATGAAATTATGTAATCTTTAAAATAGCGGAAAGTGTGTTTGGCTCCCGAGCTCTAGTGATCCCTCCAGTTAAAAAAATTCGAAAATCATATTTGTGAGTTTCAAAAAATTCTGAAATAATTTCCCGGTGTAGCCAATAGTATATCCCACAAACCTGTAAAATATCAACTTCAAATACTTTGTATTCCGAGCTATACAAAAATAACAAAATCTGATAAAACTTGGAGATTTGAAAGCATGCATAGTTAGATCCACATTTTTGTTATTTTTGTGTAGCTCGGAATATAAAGATTTTGATGTTGATATCTCGCACGTTCGTGGGATATCCTATTGGCCACAACCGGATTTTTTTTCATAATTTTTTGAAACTTACAAATATGATTTTCGAATTTTTTAAACCAGAGGGAGCACTGGAGCTCGGGAGCCAAAAATCTCCACTCAAATAGCAGTAAAGAAAAAACATATTACATAAATAACAAGTTGGATAAAAGAAATATGATTGGGGGAAACATTGTAAATCACTTTTAAAACGTAAAATCTTCATGTTGACCAGCAGTTGAGTGCCAAAGAAGCATTATCTCAAATGCTTTCTGCCATCCAATAAGCATTAAATGACCAAACTGTATCCTTCGAGCTTAGCGTGTAAACCTTAAAAACGGTCTACAGAATTAGGGGACAAACCGGTCCAGTCTAAGCTTTAGTGGACACGGTGACACTGATTGTGCTCGTCGAGCGCTGCTGCCTGTACTAGCCACCATCGGCCATCGGGTATCCTTTCCTCCCGGCAGCAGGCAAGGTAAAATCACGGATCATCTACTCTCCACTCAACGCATTGGTTGCTCCGTGAGGACGCACCGCTCCACTTGCGGGCTGCAGCAACTACACCTCCGCATGTACTAACCGTCTTTGCCGCAAGCAAAGTGTCCTCAACCATCTCATGTCATGCCCTCATCGCTCCCATGCCACTCCCAGACCCCGGTCCTCCTCCTGTTTTGCTGGTTGCTGGTTGCTTTTGGTAAAGGTTCTGTTTGGTAGAAGAAAAGGAAGAAGGTGCGAGGTCGCCCTGATACGTGGTACCTGGTACGACACCTGTATGGTTCAGGGAGCAGCCCATAATTGGTTCTAAGCATGTTTTTCAAATACGAGCATATTCTTCTACGTTCTAACACTAGCATATGATTGCAAAGAGCCAAAGACCACGTGATGCGGAATGTAGACTCATTCATTAATTAAAAGGAGACAGCGAGTGGCCAGTATTTGATCTCACATCTTAAAACTATCCTTTTGTCTTTAGTACATGTTATATATTTTTTCATTATTTAAATATACTCGCTGTATCCTTGTATGGCTGTTTCTGGAAGATGATGTATCCATGTCCCCGTATCGGTGCTTCGTAGGTCATAACGGACACATTCGCACAGGGAGAAACTATATTGTATGCTTCTAAACTTGTAATGCATATGCCATAACTAAGCTCCGTCGAAGTCCTACTTGCCACAAAGTTGGCTGACAAAAAGTTAGCAATAGGTGAGGAAAGATATGGCAGAAGCAGAGTCCATGAGACAAGGGCCACATGTTTATTCACTGTGGTAAGCCATAATTGCAGAGCAAACGAAACAGAAACCTGGAAATCTCTGGTGCGATTAAGGTTAAGTGTGGGAAATAGTGGTTGAGAACCAAACAATCACCGTAGTCTTTGACAAGATAACAAGACTCGGGAGCATTCAAACTGTCTCGAACATTTAGAACACCATCCTACAATCGTATAGTTTACTAATGGCCAGTAACCACCTGTCGTCTAATACTTCAAGAACTGCCTAGTAAATGTGTTATCTGGAACAGAAAGGAACTAAAATGGCACATAAGAATAGCTTGAGTAGAGAGCACTTCAACAATCCCAAACTTTGTAAAGAGCCCATATCATGCCAAAAGGGGCACATAAAGTACCAGCTCAGTGATGTACAAAAATAGTAAATATTTTCCTGGCTACTACTCTAACCTAAATACGTACAAAAACTTGACCTATCCACCCGTAGCCATAAGTTATTATCACCCCAAACCATGATCTCTGCACACGACAATTATTTCCGCTAACTAAGAAAAACGGTTAGACAAATCCGAAGTCTTGCTCACCCTAAAGCAAGCCGTGCTTGCTTAATGGCAATAGTTATAGACCTATGGTTGGACCAATTAGTCCCGATTGATCTAGCATTGGGCTCTACCTCTCCTACAACATTCTGAACTGTGGAGAACTGAAACCTTGGGTGTCATTTTGTAACACTTAGGGACATTAGAATATTAACAACACCATGAATGATATGAAATAAGAAATGAACACCATAAATGATATGAAACTGTCTGGTATCAAATCCGCTAACTAACTAACTAACTGCAAAGCCCTAAGAATTGGGAACTATCAAAATGACAGGTTAACATATTTTTTTCTGAAATTTGGTGGACAAAAGAGTGGAGACGAAACCAAATCGTGTTGTTTGGTAATTCCAAGAATTAAAGGAGAAGTCAATGTAGCTAAATCACTAATTTAGAATATCATAAAAAACAACAATCCTTTCTTGCCAAGTCAGAATGGCATATGCTGTTTCAGACTCAGGTGCGAAACTTATATGCGATGAGTAAAACTGTACACAAATCTAGGTTTCACTCTATCAGTTCGATGTTGGCAAGAAAATAAATTAGTTATCCACATTAGGAAAACTGTCGATTCCTTCCCGATACTGCAATGCTATTTGACATCATCATATCTACTATCTATATTTTGGCAATTATTCTGTGCAATAATCATATGAAGTGATAAATTACCTCCTAGGCGGTCAAACTCCATGAAGCTCAGAAGGAGTTCATTTCAAGGCTGTATGTCCTCCGCTTGAAAAGCGCCTTTGCCGCCGTCCGATATGGCTCCTCAAAGGCATCTGAGATCCAGGTAGCACCTGCCGGAGCAGCAGCCTCAGCCCCTCCCCCCTCCCTGAGCACATCGTCACTAGGTCTGATGGCCACCAGCGTGGCGCCCTTGAGCAGCACTCCCCCAGGAAGCTCGATATGCGGAGCGTACCACAGTCGCATAATGAGCGACGGCATGAGCGTGCGGTGCGAGTTCCCAGAGACCGACAAGGGCCGCACTCGCAGCTCCTGCAGCTGCCTCTTGTCCATAGTGAGCACCCCCTGCCCATCGGCATCGGTCAGGTTCAAGCTATCGAGCGTCTCATGATCGGCGATGATTGGCTGCAGCAAGTAATGCCGTGCCGATGCGGCGATCAACGAGCTGATCGTCCAGACGACTCGGAGCTTAAGGCCCCCATTTGTGTGCAGCGACTCGGGGATGCTCGCCAGTTCCTCGGGCTCTCTGGTGGTGTCGGAGGGCGTAGTTGAGGTGTCTACGGCGGTGGGGGAGGATATTGGTTGTGGCGGCGGTTTTGAGGATACGGACGACGCGCCGAGGATGACGCAGCTGCCGAGGGTGGACCCGAAGTCGGCCTTCCACTTGAGGAGCACGCCGTCGTCGACGCCGAGCTCCCCCGTGGGCAGCTCGATGCGGAGGCGGCGGAGCTCCTTGAAGGAGCGGAGGACCTCGGAGGGCGAGTGGTGGGAGATGTCCGCCGCGGCGGGCGGAGGGGGCAGCGATGCGGGCGGCGGGGTCGCGGAGCGGCGGCGGGAGACTACCGCCAGGGTGGGGGAGAGGATCTGGCCGAGCGCCTGGATGGGCCTGACGATGCCGCCGAGCAGGAGGCGCGCTATGTGGGCGAGCCGCCCCCGCGCGGCGGCAGGTGGGGAGGTGGCCGGCGAGGGGGGCGGCGGCGGGTCGTCGGGTATGACGCAGTCGACGCGGACGAAGACGGAGTCGACGAGCGGGACGAGCGCGTGGAAGCGGCGCGACACGAGCGCGCAGCGGCCCAGCGCCTTGACGTCGCCGATGTGGTTGAAGACGTCCAGGAGCACCGCGTCCGGCACCCGGTCGAAATGGTCCTCCGCATCCTCCTCGCCGCCCGCCGCGGCCGCGCCGCCACACGTCCAACCCTCGCGCCCTTCTTCCATCGCCTCCGTAGAGACAACCCAACCAAACCGAGAGCACGGGCGGCACAGATCGGGATCCGGCGGCGTCGGCGTCGGCGCGGGGTGAGAGTGAGTGAGTCGCGAGTTGGGGGATTTCTGTTGGCAGCGAGCGAGTAGTCGGCACGGCACGCACGGGCACGGAGGCTGCGCGTGCAGCCCTTGGTTGGCCTTTGGGTGGTGGGTGCGGGCGACGTGTCACGCTCCAGCGCTGATCGCGGAGGTCATGCCATGCCGTAGTGGGGATCGAGATCGAGATCAAGATCGGGGCCACCCCACCCCCACCGTGCCCGTGGTGACCTTGTGGTGCAGGCTCTGGAGAAGAAGGATACGGTGGTGGGCGGCGGTGCGAGACCGCCCTCGGATCAGATTCTTCGTCCACCGGCAGGATACTCCGGCTAGTGGCCGAGCACGTCGCGGTCGGACCGAAACCTCGACGGCGACCCCTACCTCCGGCCTAGCAGCAGCAACCCGGTGGGATTGGCGCGTCCCATTGTGGTTGTTCACCTGGCGGCACCGCCGCGTCGTCCTGCTGCGGTGGCGTGTAAGGAACAAACGCGGCAGCTGATAGAGACCGTGATCGACGGCTCATACATGACTCGCGACTCGCGAGCCGTCTGATCCTGCGACCGATGGATCAGATCGAACGTGTTGCATCTGTCAGTACGGAATTCTCAGGTGTTCTGGGCGATCCATGGGAACGTGATCTTGGCGGAGACCTAGCTCTGATGATGATTAAATAAAGGGAGGCGGAGCTGTTGTGAGAAGAAACAGTTCGGTGGATCGATCGAAACTGACTGACAGATGCGCTGTGCTACTCGTGGGCACACGAAGAATCTGGCGCCAAAGCTGATGATCGACCTACAATCTATCTGGCCAAAGCGTGAGCAGTAAAATGCATCCACCTTAATGAGGACACACATAACAAGTTTCCAGTTTAGCCGGTGACATGGGTATACATATCGGGTACCCTATCATGAGGGTACCTGGTGCACGTGACGACTAAGACCCAATATCGAAGAGCCTACTCGAAGCCCAAGACAAGAGGCCCAAGAAGATGGAGTACCCTCCAAGACTAGACATAGGCATAGTCGGTTTAGCTTTCCTTACGTGTAAACTAGGTCGGTTACAAACTCCCGAGACCCAGCCTATTTAAAGGCTGGGAGGGGTACCGATCTGGGACCAAGCCATACTCGAACCACCAAAGCTCTTGCGAGATCATCATCTCGCCGGAGTTCCCCTGTAATCGCATAATCCACAATCAATACCAGACAAGCAGGAAGTAGGGTCTTTACCTCCACCCGAGGGGCCTGAACCTGGGTAAATCTTTGCCTCTGCTTGTCAGCCGACGAAACTACCAGTACTACCACGTTCTCTCCCCATAATCTCAACCCTAGGTCCTTAACCATGGGATTTGATGAGGGTACACCTCGTCAATTGGCGCCGTCTGTGGGAAAGAATAGTGCTGGACTCGCGGTTTCTTCGGTTCCATCGGAAAACGGCGACTCGCCGATCGGATCTACAAACGGCAACTCGCCGGCTGCATCGACAAACCAGAACTCGCCGACTCAGGCGGCACACGGCAACTCGCCGGTCACTCGACAAACGGCAACACGCCAGCTTCACCCGCAAAAAGCACATCGGATCCTCTGATGGATTTCGAGCCACACTCGCCAGGATTCCAGGAGGCCTTCTCCGATCTCGAGTCAGGTTTGGGTTTAACCGTTGGTTCGTTCAATTTTTTCGTCAACAAGCTTGGTGTGCAGGACTTGACGGATCCACGCCAACTCGCGACTTTCGCACCCGAGGCTCCATCGGTTGCGGCTCCTTCGACTGCGGATCTTTCCACTGCGTCCATACCATCATCGACCCTCCAAGCTTGTTCGTCTGCAACAACCATGTCCACACGAGAGATGCGCGAGCTCATTGAAGAACTCCAGGGCGAGGAGGCCGAATCAGCATATCGCACAAACGATCCCGAGCTGGATCTCCCACTCGAGGATAGTTTCGACTGCGGGATCTCCCTCAGCGACTTCGACGACCTGAAACTCATATCGACAACCACGTCGACTCCGAGATCTGCGCCAACAACAACCTCGACTTCGAGACTCATAACAACCTCGCCGACGCCGAGATGGGCATAGGCGACGAAGACGTCGACTGCGAGATCCGTCCAGACGAACCACTCGATGAACATACAGGCTCAGACATGAGCCTCGATGAAGATGTCGAGTCCATGACGGGACTCGAAAGTACATACATATACCCTCGGGTCATACCCAGCAGGTCTATGTGCCATCGCCGCAGAAACATCAGACACTGCGGCCAGTCGCAGGCCTACAGAATTCCCGTGCACAGTTACTATGCCGATGGAGTCACAACTCTCACAATCACTGCTGAGATGGCAGCAAAAGCAGATAAAGTCATCAAGGAGTGCACAATGATGCCAGCAGACGCAACACAAGAAGAGATGTTGACCTTCCAGTACTTCAACTGGCAGGAGTCACTTCGACTGAAGCAGATAAGAGCCACACTCGAAGAACGCAAAAAGCAAGCTAGCTTGTCGAGTGCGCGCAGAAGACAGCTCTCCTGAGCTCCACCGGGCGAGCAGACACAGACCAGATCAAGGTTGTCACACCTCTCGCCAGGCGAGAAGGCGGCACTCACCCGCAACTTAGGCAACTCCTTCATGACATACGACGAGGAAGGACTGCCGGTGCCCAAAACAGCAGCAGGTGCTCTCTACACCGCTGCAGCATACCTGGAGGCAATCAAGCCCCCAGCGGATGACCCCAACGCAAAACTACACCGCCAACAGATCAAATCACTCGCCTTAGCTGCAAAGGCCATACGCCAAGTTCCAAGAACTCCAGGTGGGAGTCGAGACCGTGCCCTAGTCGACGCGCCTCGGGAAGAGCATAATCACAGTGGTCGTCGCCACCACTCGAAGGAAAGAAGCGGCTCGCGAAGGCGCAGGTCCAGGAGCAGATCACGCAGATCTTACAGTAGCGACTCATACTCTGATCGAGAGCCTGAGCCACATGGAGCTCTGTGCTTCACTCGACGCGTCCGCGAGACACGGATGCCCAAAGGATTCAAACTCACATCCGAACAGCCCAAGTACACGGGTCGACAGGAACCTTCCGGGTGGCTGGAAGATTACAGGCTGGCAGTTGCGTGCCAGCGGGGCACCAACACTACAGCCATGCAGTACATACGACTCATGCTCGAAGGCACAGCTCGCGACTGGCTCAAGGCCCTACCTCCATCAACATACGACTCGTGGGATCACTTCCGCAGGGATTTCGTCAAAAACTTCGAGCCTCTATGTGAGCGCCCGAAAACATTCGAGGAGCTGCGGGCCTGCGTTCAGCGTTCAGACGAAACGTTGAGGTCATACATCAGACGATGGACTGAGATACGTAACTCAGTTGGAGTGGTTTCAGAAGATATGGCCATGGATGCTTTCGTCATGGGCCTCGCCAGGCGAGACTTCAAAGAAGCACTTGGCCGCCAAAAGCCAAAATCTGTAGCCCACCTCTTGCAGATCGCGACTGAGTGGGCAGATGGAGAGGATATGGCACGCACCACACGCGGGTCCTCACCCCGTGACAAACATGAGAATAGCAGTCGAAGCCATAGAGACTCGTACAGAGACGACCGAAGGCGCAAACGTTCAAAACGTCATTACGACGATGACAGACCCGAATTCATGGCGGCTGGGTTCTCCACACCCCGCAATGATCAGGACAGAAGCGACCGACGGTCGGAAGATCGGCGAGACAGTCGAGATGATCGGCGAGACAGTCGAGATGATCGTCGAGACCAACGCAGTGATAGCTACAAGAGGAAGGATTGGCGCAAGTCACGGGCACAATCTGAGCGATCATTCGAAGAAAAGATGGACGCTGATTGCAGATTCCACCTGTACAAGGGGGACGATGGAAAACTGCGATCCAACCACTCGATGAGAAACTGCAGGGAGTTCGACCAAATGGCGACTGATTACGTAAATCGCAGAAAGGCAGCAGCCGCACAAGCACCTGCACCCGTGCCTCAGCCAAACAACGTGCCTGTTCTGATGGCACCACCTCCACCACCACAGCCTGCCCCAGGCGGAAATCTCGCGGGTGCCATACAGCCCGTGCCTCGGGTGGACGAACCACAGTACCCTCCGCCCCAAGGGCAGATGTACATGATACAGAAAGGTCGACCTTCCAACAGGGAGCAAAAACTTCGCACTCGACAGGTAAACATGGCGGTCATGTCACCTCCTGCGGTAACAGAATACTTGAAGGGATCCGAACTACAATAAGCTTCAGCAAAGAGGACCACCCTCCATCGGTTGTTCGACCAGGGCACTCTGCTCTGGTACTCGACGCGCAAATTGGAGGCTACGCCATGTCCAAGGTCTTCATGGATGGTGGGAGCGGCATAAACATCATCTTCGCAGATACGCTCCGCAAAATGAACAGGTCAGTCGAAAACCTGCCAAGATCTTCAAATACCTTCCACGGTATCGTTCCAGGGAAAGCAATAAGCCCAGAGGGCACCATACAACTCGACGTAACGTTCGGGGACAAGCACCACTTCAGGACAGAGTCGATTGAGTTCGAAGTGGTCGACTGGAAGTCACAATACCATGCTATACTTGGACGCCCGACGTTCGCTCGATTCATGGCGGTGCCACATTATGCATACCTCCAGCTGAAGATGCCTGGACCAAAAGGAGTAATCACAGTCAAGGGGAACTTCCAAAAGTCTGACTCTTGCGACCGAGAATTCAGCAAAATCTCTGAGATGTTTGGCATGGAAGCAACACTCGCTGATCTAGCGGTCTCCAACGATCGAACACTTATGCCAGAGCACAAAAAGGTGGCAGTCGACAGAGCATTCAGTGCCACCAACGACACAAGATCGCATCAGGTGCACCCGACTGACCCGACCAAGACAGTCAATGTCTCGTCGAGTCTGCCTATCGCATAGGAAAGCGCGCTCGTCGAATTCCTCCGTGAGAACTGGGATATATTTGCATGGTGTCCAGCAGACATGCCAGGTATTCCCAGGGAATTCGCCGAGCACTCTCTCCAGCTACTTCCAGGTGCTAAACCAGTCAAACAAACAATGCGCCGCATATCCGGCCCAAAAAGAACTGCAGTCGAAGCCGAAGTCGACAGGCTACTCGCAGCAGGATTCATCAGAGAGATCAAGAAATCACAATGGGTGGCCAACCCCGTACTTGTAGAGAAGAAGCATACAGACATCCTGCGGATGTGTGTAGATTTTACAGCACTCAATAAGTGCTGTCCAAAGGATCACTTTCCACTACCTCGAATCGACCAGATCGTCGACTCCACCGCCGGGTGCGCTCGCTTGTCCTTCCTGGATGCTTACTCGGGTTACCACCAGATAAGGATGAAGGAAGAGGGATTCGGGGTCTACTGCTACACCACAATGCCTTTCGGGCTCAAAACGCAGGCGCAACCTATCAGCGCATGATGCAAGATTGCCTCAAGAAGCAGATTGGGCGAAACGTCCAGGTCTATGTAGATGACATCGTCATCACCACAAGAGAGAAAACACACTACTCGATGACTTGCGAGAGACATTCGCAAACCTCAAACGCTTCCACATCAAGCTCAACCCGAAGAAGTGCACGTTCGGCGTGCCAGCCGGGCAACTCCTCGGGTATCTAGTCTCAGCTCGAGGAATCGAGGCGGACCCGGAGAAAATACAGGCCATCTTGACGATGCAAAGGCCTTCAAAGCTCCACGACGTGCAAAAGTTGGCGGGTAGAGTAGCAGCACTCAGTCGATTCATCAGCAAGCTAGGCGAAAAAGCACTCCCGTTCTATCGACTGATGAAGAAGGCAGATAAGTTCGAGTGGACGCCAGAAGCCGAAGCAGCCTTCACGGACCTCAAGCGAGTCCTCACAAGCCCTCCAATCCTCGTAGCACCAAGGGAACGCGAGCCACTATACCTATATGTCTCTGCAACTAATAGGGTGGTGAGCACTGTTCTGTGGTCGAACGCAGAGAGGAGGGACACGCCCAAAGCATACAACGTCCAGTCTATTACTTGAGTGAAGTGCTCTCCACATCAAAGCAGCGGTACCCGCACTATCAGAAGCTGGCATACGCCGTGTTCATGTCCTCAAGGAAGCTGACGCATTACTTCTCCGAGCACCCGATCACTGTAATCAGCACTTCAGGGATCGGGGACATCCTCACAAACCCCAATGCACTGGGCGAGTAGCAAAATGGCTCATCGAGCTAGCACCAAGAGACATCAAGTATGATTACCCGAAGGCCATCAAAGCACAAGTTTTACCCGACTTCCACACCGAGTGGATTGAAGCTCAGCTCCCAGGAGCACCAGATGTGTCCAATTCCTGGACCATGTACTTTGATGGCTCGAAGAAAAACGAAGGCGCAGGCGCAGGTGTCATCCTCATATCACCAAAAGGCGACAAGCTCCGCTACATCCTACAAATGGGTTCGAGTTCCCTCCAATAACGAAGCAGAATACGAGGCTCTGATCCATGGCATGAGGATGGCCAAAGCCCGGGTGCACTCGACTGATGATCTACGGCGACTCGAATTGGTGGTGCAGCAAACAATGAAGGCTTGTGACGCAATCGCAGATAACATGATCGCCTACCGTGACTGTACAACATCATGGAGGGCAGCTTCGAAGGCTGCGAGTTGCGGCACATAGGGCGTGAGAGCAATGAAGAAGCAGATAAGTTAGCCAACATTGGTGCGACCAAAGCACCAGTGCCACCTGGTGTCTTCTTCGAGCGCATCGAGCACAGATCAATCAAAAAGAAGCGGCAACTCCTGCATCAGGCACCAGCCAAGAGCAAAACACCTAGCACAGAGGACCCACCAGTCGAGGTACTCCTCATCGAGCCAACTTGGACTCAACCCTTCCTCGCATACATACTCCGCGGCGAGGTACCCGAAGACTTCACAGAGTCAAGACGCGTCACTCGACGATCTAAAGCATACACTGTCATCAACGGTGAACTTTACAAACGCAGCATATCAGGTATGTTCCAGCGTTGCATAGCATTTGAAGATGGCCAAGCCATCCTTCGTGATATTCATGCAGGTACTTGCGGGCATCACGCCAGCAGTCGATCACTCGTAGCCAAAGCCTTTCGCGCAGGCTTCTACTGGCCCACAGCACTCAAAGACGCGGAGGACATAGTCAAAAGGTGCATCGGCTGCCAAAAATTCGCCACAAAGCCACACGCACCCGCATCGGCGTTGAAGACAATACCATTGGCCTGGCCTTTCGCCCAGTGGGGGCTCGATATGGTTGGGCCACTCAAAAAATCCTCCCATGGAGGGCATACTCACCTTCTGGTGGCGGTCGACAAGTTCACCAAGTGGATTGAAGCAGTACCCATCACAAGTTCGACTGCCACTACAGCAGTCAATTTCATAAAATCCATCATATACCGCTTTGGTGTGCCAAATAGCATCATCACTGACAACGGTACAAACTTCACGGCTGAGGAATTCAAATCCTTCTGCAAAGAGCAAGATATCACGCTCAATTATGCATCTGTGGCGCACCCGCAATCAAACGGCCAAGTCGAAAAGGCCAATGGGCTTGTGACAGTGGAATCAAGAAGCGCCTCCTGGTGCCACTCAAAAGGGCTGCGGGTGCTTGGGTAGAAGAGCTCCCGTCTGTGCTATGGAGCCTACGCACAACACCCAACGCCTCAACGCAATTCACTCCATTCTTCATGGTCTACGGCGCAGAGGCAATCCTGCCATCAGACGTAAGGTTCAACGCACCAAGTCGAAGCATACAATGAAGAAGATGCAGATGAGCACTCGAAGATGCAGTCGACTTGCTCGAAGAAGCACGCAACACGCGCTAGCACGCACAGCTGTCTACCAGCAAGATCTACGCAACTATCACAGCCGTCGACTGCGTACCAGGTCCTTCGAGGTGGGTGACTTGGTACTTCGACTGAAGCAAAAGAAGGTGCATAAACTTGCTTCTCCATGGGAAGGACCCTTCATCATCACCGAGGTCATAGGTGGTGGAGCATACAGACTGAAGCATGCGAAGACCGGCGAACTCTCCCACAATCCTTGGAACGTTGCGCAGCTGCGCCGTTTCTATGCTTAGATTGCTCAGTCGCATAATGTAATAGGCTCATATGTCGGATGGCTGCAGGTTTCAGACGCGCTCTTTTCCTTACCAGGGTACCTAAGGGGACTGGAAGGTTTTTAATGAGGCGGCCTGCAGCCTAACATTCATAAATGGAATATAGTCAATAAATTCCTCATACTTTTCCTGCTTACTACTCGCATAACTTATCAGCACAAAACTTAGCCTCACCCGTATGCTCGGGGGCTGAGCTACCTCATAACATAAAAGCTTTCGCTCCTTCAAACATAATACTCCAGCCACACTCGAATACTCGGGGGCTGGATCATAACACTAAACACAAAGGAAAAAGTTGCTCAACCCCAATCAATCACTCGGGGGCTGAGCCTGCAGGCATAAGTTGAAGCTTCAACTCTCATAAAATTCATAACCTCACTCGAGCACTCGGGGGCTATGTAATTCATGATCTATGTAAACTGTTTTTCATAAACCCCACTCGATACACTCGGGGGCTGCATACATACAAGTGAACAAATATGTACTAAGTGGCAAATTTACACTCGGGGGCTGTTCCCTATACATAAATACCCTAATCTTCTGGTTCATCCTTTGCTGGAAGAACAGGGCCCATAAGTTGCGCTTGATAGCAATCAACCAATGTCCTCGCGTGATCGAATGTTTCGTCAAGATTCGACTGGGACAAAGACGATCCAGGCACGGGTGGACGTAGCTGCAAATTTGGACGTTGACTTCGGAGATATGCCATGGTTGCGTTGGCACCGTCCACAAGCTTCTGGGTGATGAAGCCTCGAATGGAACCTGTTGACCGGAAGAGATCGAGCAACGCGTGGATTCCTTGAGGTTGTGGCCCAGTCGGAAAAACCATCTGGTTGATTCGACTGAAGGCCGACCTGCACAATTCAAGAAGCATAGTGCTCCGCCACACCCGATCTGCAGAGTCGCGAGTATGCGTGCTCGGTGCTTGTCCAATCGAAAGTGCTGGCGGCCAGTCGTGGGTTCGTCAGTTGCCATGTTCAACTGCTCATCCACGCGAGCCTGCTCCGCCTGGAAATCTTGAACAAAACCTGCAACAACACAAGTTGGGTGAACAAAAAAGAACAGGCTGTGAACTCATAAGATCAAGGCAGTCATGCTTACACTCGAGCTGTCTGTTCACGATCTCCATCTCGCCAAGCACATACTCCTCCCGTTGGGTGGGTAAAGCAGGCCTTGCCCTCATCCTTTCCAGCTCGCTTCGGGCACTCGCCAGTTCCTGCTCCTGTTTCGCAAGTCGAGCCTTCATATAACGTATTACCGCGGCATCGTTTGACGCCTGAGCTCGAGATCGAGAAGGGGTATGATGCCGCGACGAACTGGATGAAGTGGCGGCTGGCCGTTTCTGTTCCAAGCATCATAAAAGTTTCATGAGAAACTAGTCACAAAGCTCAGACGAGCAACAACATACAGCTTTACAAACAGAATCATAACGAGGAACATAAATTCATACAAAGGTAGCAAAAGCACATGCATACTCGCATGGTCATAAGTTTAATTACAAGACATCAAAGGCGCGGCTGCCCTACTTCTCAGACATTGACTCTGACCTAGCCCTACTCGCACGAGCGGCGACCTCTTCTGCCCGGCGCTCCATGGTGGCCATAAAAGTTTCAGCCAACTTTGCGGCTGGCTCGTTCAAATGCTTTAGGGACACCAATTTCCCGCCAGGCTTACGAGGGAAAGCAGACAGAGCGGCTTCGAAGTCACCCTCTATCCCATGACCTAAAAGGAGTTTGAGGGTGGTCTCTGAGCCGCGTACCGTCAAAGCGCGAGCAAAGTTCGTCATAGTCGAAGTTCCCGGGCCCAGGACGTCTGCGAAGCCATCCACAGTCGAAGGAGGTTGGCTGGAGGGGAACACATCCTTGAACACGGCGCCGAGCGTGCTCGTAGATTTGGCGAGTGCGTCCTTGGCTTGGGTAGAGACGACATCCAGGTCGCCGATTGCGCGGTCAAGGGACAAATCGACACTCGGTTGATCTACAGGTGTCGATGCCCCAACAGCTCCTTCAAAAAAGCAGAAGTAACAAAAAATGTTACATACTATTCAGTGGCAAAAGAAGTAGGCAAAAAGTGAAAGGCTCGACTCACCGCCTACGTCTCGGGTGAGGCTCGCCAGGCGCTCAGCATAATTCTTCTCGCGCAAAGCGGCGGAGTCCTTGGCATCATCCAAGGCCTTCTTCGACTCCTCGCGCTCCTTGGCGAGTGTCTCTTCTAACTCTTTAACCCGAGATTCAGCGGTTGCCTTGTCACCTGAGATAGATGGACAGATGTCATTCACAATCGACAAGGCAAAGACTTACAGAAACCCAAGATACTTACGGGTGAGCTGCTCCATAACAGCGCGCAGATTATCCCTCTCCTGTTCAACCTGGACAAATGCTTTACCTGATTCCACCAGGTTGAGGTAGAAGGGCTGCACGCACACGAAACCAACATAAGCTATACACAAATAGGTCCAGAAGGAAGACTCGACAAAAAGACACTTACGTGTTCAATCCAAGGCGCGGGCTTGGCAGCAGAAGTTCCAATTTGCGGAGTCGATGTACTCGCAATATTGGCAGCCTCAATGGAAGTGGTCGTGGCTATTGTTTTCACAACCTCAGCCGCAACAGGAGAGGCTTCAGGCTGATCTGGAGTCGAGGCTCTCACGGTTGGAGGAGTTGGAGGTCGCACAGTCTCGGCACTACAAGTGACCGAAAGGCATACAACATAAGCAAAAGTACTAACTCACAAAAAATATTATTAAGTGCAAAAAGGAGCAAACCTGTGCTCTTCTTCATCCTCAGTGTCGAGCTCGTCAAAGTTTGGGCCTCCAAAAGGTAGCTGCCCACTCGACTGAGGAGGAGGAGGAGCCGAGCTCAAAGGACTCACGTCCAAGGGAGCAGCTGTGGTCGTAGGAGACGGAGCTGAGTTTCCATCATCCCTCACATCCGATTCCCTCGCGGGTGAGCTCGTGGAAGAAGACATAACTTGGGCTGCCCGACGGCGCTTGCGAAGAGGAACCTCGCTAACATCCTCAGTCGCGGCAGGCTCCTTGCCCTGTGCTTCCTCTACTTCTTCCTCTTCACCTCTTCTGTGGGTGAAGTGGTAGCCGAAGGTAGAGGCGATTCATCTCCTCCCTTCGCTTCTACTGTCACTCTGTTTCAGGAGTTGGGCCATCTTCAGGAAGGGGAGGAAGGGTCGAGGTGGTCGAGTGGCCCTGCACACAAAATTCAATAGTCGAAATGTCACAAAGATGCATAGCAGAATAACAAGACAAGAAATCATAAAATCGAATAGGTTCACTAACCTCTGGCAAAGGCTTTTCAGCCATAAGGATCGACGGGCAGTCGACGTTGCAGGGCTCGCTTTGTTTTGTGCTGGTGATGGACCGCACATGTGCCACCAGTTCACTCCTGACAGCTCCTCCTTGCTCATGCGGTGGCGTCGAGGGCACCTCGTACTCCCACATTGGGTGGGCACGAGCGCGAGCGGCCACACCCGCATCTTCACAAAGGTGGCAATCAGATGCACACCCGTGATGCTGTTAAGGAGCCCTCCAATTGTCTCCAGCATAGGCGCTGCTTCCGCCACTTCTTCAGTCGAAAGCTCATGGTTCCAGGCTTTCGTCCTAGCGGCTATACCAGCAGTCGAAAATGCTGGGGCCACATTTTGGTCCACTTGCACATAGAACCACCTCTTCCTCCACCCCTGCGCCGAGTCGACTGGCTTCAGGGCGAAGTACCGGGTGTCGCTGCGCACTTGGATCTGCAGGCCTCCGACTGGATAGGTTCGGCCGCCTCGGTTGTTTGGCCGGACCATGAAGATGGACTTCCATAATGCCCAACTCGGAGCAACACCCAAAAAACACTCGCACAGCGTGATGAAACACGCAATGTGCAGAATACCGTTCGGGGTGAGATCATGGATCTGCACCCCGTAGGCAAAAAGCAAACCTCGCACAAAATCATGGAGGGGGAGCGAGAAACCCCTAGGCAAAAACTCCGCGAAACAGACGCGCTCGTTAGCGCGAGGCTCGGGAAGTACCTCCTTGGGCGAAGGTGCGCGGACGAGGAGCTGGTCGGAAGGTGGCAGCAATCCTTCCTCGCGCAGCTTGTCCAGCTGCGCCTCCTTCAGGGTGGATTTCATCCAATCCCCATTGGTCTTCTTGAGGTCGACGGCGGCCGCAGATGTGCTAGCCGCAGTCTTCTTCCCCTTCTTCGCCGCCGCATCGGGCGCGGCGGCAGCAGTCGAGGCGGAGCGCTTGTTGCCCGCCGCTTTCTTCATTGCCAACGAGCAGGTGGAGGAGCGCGCAAAGCTTTAGCACAGGAGCAATGGAGGCAGAGCGCAAGGAAGACGATGGAACAGGGGCGGCGCGCAGAGCAAATGGCAGGTAAAAAACAAATGCCAGCGCCGTTCCCCTATTTACCACAGATCAAAAGCAATCACAGCCATTCAGATCCAAATCGTGCGTTACGCACGCAATCTGACCGTACACGTGGCAAACGCGGAGGGCAACCGTCGCCGGCCACTCCGCCCACTACGCACGTAAAAAGAGGAGCCATCATCACGCTTGCGGAAAAAGTGGGCCCGTATAGTCAAATCAAGTCCAAACGGCACCGTCTTCGGTCAGCTCTGCAAATGGGCCCACCTATGTGTCACGTCCCATCAATCGCAGCATAACGCACGCCACGCGTGTCAGAAATTGCAGTCGAAATAAACGTCATCCCTGACGTCATTGAAGCATCTGTTCAGAAAATACGTTCGAGTATGCTCAACGCATATTGGTCACTCGATTGCCTGATTAGTTCGGGTGTGACAAAACTCTTAAGGCAAAATTGGTCACTCGACCGTTCCTTCGACTAAGTCATATTACTCCCATCGGGAGCGTGTTCAAAAAATTCTTCGACTGAAGATGCTTAGGACAATAATTGAGATTATCCTCCATTTACAAGTAATACAGCATAATCTCGGGGGCTACTCCCATCGGGAGCGCTGTCGCGCACCCGATAGCATAACAGCAAATATCAGTCGACAAAGGGCATGACTCGTCCAGCAAAGTTCAGAAAACATACTCGAAATATTCCCGAGTTGCGTCCGTCGCAAATACCTCGGATGCTGCACGCATAGTGCAAAGGTAAGACCAGCCGAACTTTCGAGCTGGGCTAAGGACCGTTCCAGCAACGTTAATCCTTACACTTTCCGTGTCAGCAGACATGATGAAAAATCCCGACGGACGCGTTGGGTAAAATTCAAAGTTATGCTGCAGATCGACTCAGTAAGACCTCAAGCGGCCTAGTCGAATCTGACCAGTTTGTTCCAAATTCGAGTCCGGGGACTTGAGTTTGATTGAAAGCTAGTAAGGTTTTACCCGAATGTGTAGTTAACCAGTCCCGATCTGTCGAGTGTACTAGGCCTGCTAAGCTATTATCCCTTGATTATCATAAAACACAGTCGATGAGATACTCGACATAGACCAACGTGTGCTATTCATATAGGAATTTCAAATTATATAAACAGAATTCAAAGCATATAACGTGCACTTACGAAAGAGTCCATGCCCGATTCTTCGAGTCAGACAAGTACTCGGGGGCTACTGACATGGGTATACATATCGGGTACCCTATCATGAGGGTACCTGGTGCACGTGACGACTAAGTCCCAATATCGAAGAGCCTACTCGAAGCCCAAGACAAGATGCCCAAGAAGATGGAGTACCCTCCAAGACTAGACATAGGCATAGTCGGTTTAGTCTTTCCTTACGTGTAAACTAGGTCGGTTACAAACTCCCGAGACCCAGCCTATTTAAAGGCTGGGAGGGGTACCGACCTGAGACCAAACCATACTCGAACCACCAAACCTCTTGCGAGATCATCATCTCGCCGGAGTTCCCCTGTAATCGCATAATCCACAATCAATATCAGACAAGCAGGAAGTAGGGTCTTTACCTCCACCCGAGGGGCCTGAACCTGGGTAAATCTTTGCCTCTGCTTGTCAGCCGACGAAACTACCAGTACTACCACGTTCTCTCCCCATAATCTCAACCCTAGGTCCTTAACCATGGGATTTGATGAGGGTACACCTCGTCAGCCGGGTTCCGTGTCTCGCCGAGCCGAGTTCTGCCGAGTCCCCTATTCTTCTTGATAAATTGCCGGGTCATATCTCTGGGTTGATTTCCAGATTGTCAATTCTTTCCGGGACGGGTCTTCAAGTTTTGAGCTGGCCACTTGCCAAAAAAGGGTGCTAACAGAAAGTGTACCAATCCAATTGCCTATCCAAAGAAAAATAAGTACGAAGCCGGAGACAAATGCCCGCTGCAAAGACACTCGCCAAGAAGAGGCGAGAGGGAGCCATGCACAACTCATAGGTTTCCACGTTAGAGAAACTCAAAGTGGGAGCAAGACGGCACATCCAAGATAATGAGTGATATTCATAGACACCACCATCTCTGGATCCTCATATCATTCACTAAAGGAAAAACCATAGCTGTCGACGGCTTTTTGTCGGGCCCTCGGCATACGCCTAATGTCGATAATCTCCCCAAGACCATCGGCAAACAAACGGCCTTCGACATATAGAACCTTTGCTGAGGGTTTGCCAGGGTTAACATTGTGCCGCACACTCGCATTATAGGACTCAGCTAACAGGGCATGGGTTGGTAGATATAGATCGCCAAGCCCTCCACGGAAAACTCCCATCCAACGGAATCATGGAGGGCATACTCAATGTACCTAAGAACATAACGAGGAAAGATTAGGATACTCTCAAAGTACTGTCAACATTTTGTTTATGCTCAAGGTTGGCCCTGTAAATAAAGGAGGATTTCCAGTTCAAATAATCATATCGAAGACCTTGGGAGACGCGCGTAAGATGTATTAATCACTTCAAATAGTTCGATGTTTCTTTCTTTCCAAAAGCATCAAAAGGGCAAGATTAAGAATTCTATGAAGAGTGCTAGAGGCAAGTTTACAAGTTACTTTTTCCGTTTTTCGAAGGACTGGTGAAATCATCTACTACCTCCGATCCATATTAGTGGGCACAACTTTGTCTAGATACACATGTATCTAGTCTAAATACTTAACTAGATACATACGAATTTAGATAAAGCTATGCCCACTAATATGGATCGGAGGGAGTAAATCAATATGTTTACTAGGTTATTCCGTGATTCCCATGTAACGACAACGACTAATTAGCTGGCGACGCCAAGAGACGTGAAGGTGCGGACATAGAAAGTAGCCTAAAACGCTTTGCAAAGAAGGTAAACTTAGCCGTTGATGCCAACTTGCCAAGTGCTTACAATGAGTCAGCAAAGTTTTACACACACTTAATTTATTCATCCAAGTACGTGTCACACCCAAGTATTACAACAAGTTATGTACCACACTACCTCAAAATTAATTAGCATTGTCGATCACAATACAATAAAAAAAGCCTTAATCAGAAGACGTTTGAAAAATCTAAGCACCCTCGAAGTGTTCCAAATTCATTTCTTCTTGTACGTGCTCATCAACAGTATTTATGTATATGTATACCCCCCCCAATGACTTATTCCATGGTAGCATAGATGGGTTCTTGTACGTACGTCCATATGGGCGATTGATTTACGAGGCGAAGGCAGTGACGGGACCGGCGCCATTGTTGCCGCGGAACTTGGAGACAGCGCAATCCGTCGAGAAGAGGCTGGATGAGAGGTACTTTGGTGCGCCGCCCATGATTGGCATCTTGGCACTTATGTCCACCTTGGCGATGTAGTCGGGCTGATAGGTCTGCCCGAGCACACCATCGACGCCCTTGGTGAGGGCATGGAACTTGAAGCCAAGGTCAAGGTGCACGAGGGTGTCACTCCCGGTCTTGCCATAGTTGTGGATCCGGGAGTCCTCATCGGTGATCGGCACCGCGTTGGCCGTGATGCTGAACACGCCGGCGAGCTCGATGGCCACAGCGTTGAAGTTGTCGGTGCGCGTGACGGAGAGGTCGGGCAGGGCCTTGGACACCCACAGGGCGCCCTTGAAGGTCTCCACGTCGACGGTCTCGCCGTCGAGCATGATGTGGATGTGGTCCTCGTCCTCTTCCCAGCGGGCGGCCTTACGAGCACCGACGTAGAGGCGGTGGCCGCCGAAGCTCACACCGATGGCCTGGATCCACGTGAAGCTACGGTTCACGACGGGGTTGTGGTTGCCGATGAAGTGGGCGTTGATGTGTAGGTCCGTGTCGGAGACGATGCAGAAGTCTTGGCCTGTCTTACCGTGGAAGTAGAAGGTGTTGCCGTCGCCGCCGGTGAAGCGAGGGTCACCGCAGGAGGTCCCTGGGAAGATGTCACACGCTGCATGCATGTAACGCACAAATGTACTGGTTAAACGGGAAGATGGATTGGCAGTATAAGTACCTAACTAAACATCGTGAGCATGGTTTTTAAATTCAGTGAAAATTCACTGAATTTCAGTCATTTGGCCAAAATGAAAATCGGAATCTGTGATTTTAGTAGTGGCCGAAATTTTTCTGAAATTGAAATTTAAAACATGATTCGTGCGGTAAGGATCCAACCAACGTACGTACCGCAGAAGGTAAGGCAGTAGCTGCAGAAGGCGTAGCACTCGTTGGGGCATCGGTCCTTGTTGCAGGATATGACGCAGGGCCGTCTGTTCCTGTCTCTGCAGGCGATCGTGTACAGCCGCTTACCGCCGGTTTTGATTTTCTGGAACTGTGTCCTGGGGATGCTCTTGGGCGGACCAGTCGCCTGCACGGACTTCTTGGCCGCGGTTGCCGCCGAGGCCACGCCGCACGCCAGCGCCAGCGCCACCAGCAAGCAGCAGCACACGAGCTGCGGAGCCATGCCGCCACGCTGCGCCATTGCCACGGCGATCGAGCTAGCCGTGCAAACTGCAAAGGCTTCTTGAGTCAGTGCTAGCTTTCTTTGGATGGTTTTGGTGTGTGTTTGTGTGGCGCCTGGCGAGGGATTATTATGGACACTGGAGGGGTCGTAACTTTAGGGAGAGCTTAATTTCAGGCGAAGTGGTTTGTTTCCGAAGTGGCGTGTAGGGCGAAGACAAAGTGACAGTGCATACGCGATACGTGCATTCGCCGGAATTTGACCGAGGGCCGTCGGCGCCGATCGGGTTATAGTTAACAAGCTACCTGCGGCTGGCTTCCAGCATTCCGGCACGCATGCAGGGACAACCATTCTCTCCTGTCCCCGCTGACCTGCACGCATATAAAGTTTTACTTTCCGGATATGTATATCATTGACGCAATAGATGAATCACGCTGCTGCTTTCTCCGGAAAGATTAGGATGGAAGTTACTATTGCCTGGGATCCCGCATGTTGGTCAACCCAACGTGGATCTCGCCGGCGCCAGTTACCACTCCCTTCACCTTCCCAGCCGGCCAACAGACTTGGCTGCAGGTTGCAGCGATGATGAAGATCGTCTCCATCCTTTTGTTCACACTTTGAGTCACGAATTGGGCCGAGTGTTGACATGGAGTGGATGCCTGGAACATTTCTCCACAAGAACGTGGGCCGGACGCGCAATCCTAGCTGTAGTACAACTGAAATCGAAATGAATTTTACTCCTGGTCATTAGCTATGCTTGGGCCAATAGGTTTATGTTAGTTTTTCGTTTTACCAGCTGTGGCAAGATGTTTAGGCGGGCGGTTGTACCCCCAGCCCATCAGAGTTCAAACCCCAGGTTTGACGCTGGTGTTTCTCATTTAGGCGTAATATTCTTCAGTGGGAGGCGACGTTTCCGTCGACAGCGAGGCACCTGTGGTGACTTCGTCAATCTGAAGACCTGATCCGCCGGCTCAGTCTCTCGGAGGTGCTCATAGGGGTAGGGTGTGCGTGTGTGCGTTCATAGGGGTGAGTGTATGCGCGTGTATATAAGCGCCTGTGTTGTACCGTGTTTCGCAAAAGTTAACGAGGAGAGCGTTCTAATAAAAAAAGGTAAAGAGGAGGGCGAAAAAGGATGTGCCTACCCCCGAAACAAACAATTCACTCTTATAAAAATTAATTTAAATCTTGATATTAATTGCATTGTGGAAATTAGCTCGCAAATGCAATCGAAGATGCAATAGCTATGCGCCCATGCTGCCTCCTCCTGCAGCTCCTGAATCAGAGGATATCACAGATCAACATCGTTGTGATGCTCGACAAGGTGAGCAAGCACTCTCTCCTCGCGCGAGCACGCCGCTTCCTCGTTGTTGGATCGCCGAGGAGGGAATCGCGGGGAAAACACATGGAGCTATCTGCTTTCATCTTCCACCTTCCAGCCAACGCACATGTCTCTGTGAGACATTTGCTTTCTTAACTCGTGGTTGTGAAAATGTATCATGAAAATACCTCTTTGCTTTTCTAATTGGATAGTATAATTTATCAAGTTTTAACAATGATTTTTTAGTATTTACCTATAGTTTTGGTTGCCCAACATAATCCTATTGTTTAGTTAACGAAGTAAACTCTATATTTATTGCGAGTGAAGCTTGTGCACTATTAACTAGTTGATGGTTTATTTACTTTCCAAGCTATTCTTCAAATATAAATAGTGGCGCCCTGTGTTCCCTTGTGTCAAAAAACATATAGGAAAACTAAGTTCCTCCACATACATAGACAGTTGTATCGATATTTAGTGCAACCGTGTAGAACCTATCAGGCCCGGCTTTGGCCGTAGGCGACCTTGTGCGGCGCACAAAAGACCATGGCTGGAGGGTTCTCTACATATGTCATGTATATTGGGTGCTATTGGGACAAAAAATAAATCATAATGTAAAAGGCCCAGGCGCCCAGCAGCCCATCAGGGAAGAGGAATAGGCAGGTACGCTCGCAGCTACGCGCATACGCGCAATCGATCGATCAATCGACCAGCTACTGTTCTCGCCTATTCGTGTTCTCGCCTGCCGCCTCCCGCTTCCGCCTGGAGAGAAATCGCCAAATCGGATCGCCTAGGGGGCCAGGCCAGCAAGCGTGGAAGCGCCTTGCCCGGCTGTAGATCGGCGACCATCCTCCTCCGTGCACGTATGTCCGTACGTGCAATCGAGCTCCTCTGTTCCCACCTCCGGTGGCGTATATATTGGATATTGCCCTATTCTATTTGATCTGATGTTGAATTGCAATTTTAGGTGTTACAATGTCGAAACATAAGTCCGGTGCTGAGAAAAGGAAAAAAAGAAAATGAGAGAATCAACTCATTGAATCATAAAAAGGTGCTTTAAATAGGTATTTTCTGGCAGCTAGTATTGGTAGTGTTGAAAATCAAAGGCAAAAATCTGAACCCGGACGTAAACATTTAACATTTTACGTCATATGCGTATATATTGTATCTGTAGGGGCCAATTTGTTAACCTCGCACTAGGGCCCCGAAAACTATATAGCCGGCCCTGGAACCTATTAGTCAGAATGGGATGCACCGGGAGTTCGAGATGAAGAGGCCGGGAAAATCAACGGCTTCCCTTTTGGCTGTCGTGACCATCGTGTTACCGGAAGACGGTGCAATAAAAACCAACTCGTTTTTTGTGTTAAGTCAACATTGTGCCATCCCGTCACTGCAGATTGTTACCGGATCACGAATTTGAATTCCAGGTTAGAAGAGCCACGACCCCGCGACTAGATCACCACTCGAACGAGAGATCGACCTCTATTAGCACTAGCACTAGCAAGCAGAGGTTTTCCCTCTGTCTTGTGATGCTTGTCGTCGAACACAAAATTACTGAAAAGGGGGGCACCTTCAGGGAAAAAAGAATGTGGATAATCACATTGATCAGCACTGTGGCCTTGCTGGCCAAATGTATTCCCAGATGCAACAATTGTGATGCTTTGCATCTATTGATAGATTATGGTGTATGAAGAAGCATTTGGTTAGCCTTAGATAATTGAAATTCGTTATTTCATCTCATGTAGTAATGTACCGAAAAACGGTGGCTGAACAGTGAGCTCTGTGCAAACTACTACATTTTTTACAGCAAAACAGATCATAGTTCTGCATACACACCACAAGAATGCAATCCAGGATGCAGCTAAGCATTACGTCCATGTTACCAACTCCCGCAGGTCCTTGATCTGATGAGATCTCTGAACTGCATCGCAGCCGTTCTCAAGGAGGTGCGTACTGTGCATCGCGCTGTTTGTAGTTATGGAGTTCTGACCGAGTGCAGCGTTTTGGAGCCGGGCTACATGTATCTCTTTATTTCGAAAAAGTTGAAAATTATATTTTGGAGTTTCAAAAAAAATCTTAACATAATCTCGAATGTAGATTATGTTATCTTCTAACACGTAAAATCTCAAATAGAAATATGTTATAATTTGAGTTGTGTAAAAATGACAAAATCTTAATCTGAAAGTAGTGAATAGTGCACAATTTGAACACTCCAAAATCTGTCAGATTATGTTATTTTTGTTCTGGAATATGAATTATTTTGAGTTGAAATTTTACACGGTGGTAGAATGCACTATTGTCTACGTCCGGGTTGTTTTTCTAAATTTTTTTGGAACTTAGTAATCTGATTTTCGAATTTTGTGAAATATAGGGCTACATGTTGCTCATCCTCCATTTTAACTTCCCGATCTATGACCCTGTTTCTCCAGGCAACGCGTAATTTTGTAAGAGAACTAATTTAAGAACTAGCGGGTGTGAAACTATACTATGGAAATGCGTTTTCAGTTTCTAATGGAATATAGTTTGATCAAGTTTTACAATCAATTATTTTGCAGGCTAGTTTGGTGGCTCAACAAAATCCTCTTTCTCGGTTCACGAAGTAAAATTTCCATTTATTGCGAATAACCTTATGCACCACATGTAGATGATCGAGCAAGTATATAGTTCAGTTACTTAGTGAGGCTACTCTGGATGATAAATATATCTCTCTCTCCTCCTGCGGAATAGAAAACTCACTTGTAAAGTTTTAAGCAGCGGCAGTCGATATCTGGTGGAAGACATATTTCTCGGAATAGGATGCACCGGGAGTACGAGTTGAAGATGTAGAGAAAGACCATGCGCATCTACCTTGAGCGGGCTTCTAGTTTTTTCATGATCTGCAAGACGGTGCGATCAATACCAAGTTACCAACTCATTGTTTGTTGCAAGTTGACGATGTTATACTCTGTGGCTGCATATAGAGCCGTCAGTGCTTACCACTGGTATGAACTGGAGGGCAGTTGGTGCTGCTTATCTACGTGGAAAACGATCAGCTGTGGAGATTTTTTTTTCGAGAATATTAAAAAATTCGAGGATAAGAGATATTTCACATGACACGAACCTAAGTCATGGCTCCACAGATATGTTTCATTTTGCCACAAATATTCAGTTACCAAGGAAGCGCATGCGGCACAAGAACATCGCCATTGCCTAATAAGAGACTAGTAATGACGAAAATTCAAAGATAAATATGCAAATCTACTAGATTCGTCTAGGAAATGCTTTAGCCTGTATGTAACTGTAAGCACCGTATTTGAACCTTAGTAAGAAAATTCATGACCTTTTTTTTTTGACAAAGAGGAGGATTATATTAAAACTTCGTTCTTTACAGAAAGGTCCAGAAACAAACAAAAATTACAGATAAGGCCCTCTGGACCCGACCACACCGACGGCCGGAACGGCCCGGTGATGTGCCGCCGCCACTGCTCCACAAGCAAGCTTGTCCTTGGAACGGAGCCAGCCCCTCCGCGGCCGGGAGACCACCGGACAACCCACGACGGACGCCCTCGGTCGCCGTCGCCGTCGCGAAGCTCCAACACTCCTCCATCTTCGAGTTATTCAAACACCGGATCCACCATCTACCTGAAACCAGCCGGGGCACAGAGAGCTCACCAGATCCGCAGACCTCCGAGCTCGGTAAGGACGGCCGCTTGACGGGGACGCACCGAAGAACGCCATCGCCAGAGGAGAAGCGCACCGACACCAGCACCGACAGCTCCACCACCTCCTGGACGCCGCCGGCTGAAGCCCCCCCTAACCCTACGCTATTTACAGGCCAGGATCCGTGGATTCCCCACCCTCCCGCCGCCGGAGCGGCCGCCGGAGGAGGAGGGATCCACGGATCGCCGGCGAGCAAGGTGGGAAAGACGGGTTCGCTCACAAATCGCCTCTCTTGAACTGTAGATGGGAGAGGGGAACGCCAAGGTCGTTTTTTTTTCCGCGGTGAAAATTCATGACCTTGTGTGCACAAGCTGTCAAACCATACTCTTCCTCGCTGCCCCACTCTACCTATCTGAACGATTGTACCGCAGCAAGCCTTGCCAATGCTCTCGCTGGATCTCTGTCTTCATATTCTAATGCAAACACAAAATTACTGAAAAAGGGGTATCATCGAAACAATAAGATGATCAGCGTTGTCGGTCAATGTAATCCAGGATGCAGCTCATGTCATATCCGTACGGTACGACTTGGTATGTTTGGCGCTTCGCAACTGTGACAGCTTGCAACTCTTTTTTTAGGGTAACCGACTGGTATTGTTAGTTTTATTTTTTCCACTGAATTACGTTTGATGGCCTGCTTGGCCAAATCTATCTCATCCGTTAGATCAAATCAAACTAATCTTATACTTTACGTCTAGTAGAAGGTACCGTAAAAGTTGCCATTTTTGAAAACTAGGCAGAGGCCTAGTGGTACTGGTAGGGGGCACAGAGGTGGTCAGAGTTCGAATGTCGTCAGAAGCGAATGTTTGGCATCTCACGCGGGTATGCCACCAGGGCTAGTCCTGGCTGGTATTTTTTTTTAAGTTGCCATTTAAGAAGTGTATGCAGAACTATTTGGTGGGGTATGCCACCAGGGCTAGTCCTGGCTGGTATTTTTTTTTAAGTTGCCATTTAAGAAGTGTATGCAGAACTATTTGGTGAGCCTTAGACTATTGTTCGTTACTTATTTAATTTAATTTCATTGGATTTCATGCAGTAGCATCCTAGACATGTTTCCGTTGCAATATACAGTAGGAATTTAGTCCTAACCGCAAGCTCGAAGCAAACCACTACACAAGAAAACACACCATAAACATACCATATATACTCTTACATGAGCATAACATCCGACATAAGAACAGCGGACAATGTCAATGTATGAACTGAAACTCCAGCTAGTGAGCTCATGGATCTATCTCCCTTCTTCTTCTAGGCAACACGAATATAAACTATAAGAGAACAAATGTCTTAACGAGCAGTTGTGAAAGTGTCTGATGAAATGTCTTTTCACGTTTCTAATGGAATCTATTTTTATCAGGTTTTACTATCGATTTCATTAAACTAGGTTGGTGGCCCAACAAAATCTTATTTTCGGTTCAGCGAAGTAAATTCCCCATTTATTGCGAATAATGCTTGTGCACCAATGGAGATGATCGACCCGGTATATAGTTAAGTTACTTACGTACCGAGCCTTCTCTCGATTATAAATATGGTTCCCTCTCTTGTCTCGTGGAATATAAAAAGAGACCCAAGTTTTGCCTCACAGTTGTGTCGATATCTGCTGTAAAAGCTATTATTTGGAATGGGATGCACTGGGAGTTCGAGTTAAAGATGGATCAACATATTTAGCTCATCAACCCAGCTGGGCTGCCAATTTGATTATAACATGCCCGCTATGTGTCTCGACGGTGCTCATAGAGATAGTATATGTGTGTATGTTCTTAAGGGTGAGTGTGCATGTGTGTGTTTATGAGCACATGCGTCTGTATGAAGCTGTGGAGAGCAGTAGGTACAGTTATACATGGCTCCTCATATGTGTTTAATTTTTTCCTAAAACATAAAAACGGTAGTTTTGTCTCCAGTTATGAAGAAAACACACATGCAACAAATTGCCACACATATACACACCCACGAGTGCGTCCCCTGATTACAGACTAGAACTGACGAAAATAAAATATAATTCTGCAGATCCACTTAATTCCTCTGACCATGTGCATTAGCATGTACTCGTCTGTCTGCAGAGGTGCTAATGTCATCGAACACGGATTCACTAAAAAAGAGGTGGCTTCAGAAAAAAAAAATTAAGATCGTCAGGGCCAAATGTTATCCAGGATGCCGCTGGCCATGTACGGATGCCCATGCCGGATCATACGGCTCGACTTGGTATCCATGGCGGTACGCAATGTAGAATTTTTTTCTTCGAATCAAGGGGAACAATGCAGAATCATGACGCAATTGTGACAGCTTGCAACTGTCGATAGATAGCAACGTATGCAGAACTATTTTTCTTTAGCCTTTAACCGTTATTCATCAGCTATATCATTTTGTATCCTGCTCCTATTTTCCTAAAAAAATCATTTTCATGCAGTAACATCCTAGACATGTTTCCGTTGTCGATACGTGAATAGTCCGGCAATTCACTTGCTTGAACAGCGAGCTCGAAGCAAGAGACTACTCAAGAAAACATACCATAATCTTTTCTACAGAAACAACATGCTACAATCTTACATGAGCTTATATCAATGTCAATGTACGAACTGAAACTCGAGTTAGTGTAACTGCGTCCAACCAACGTTTCAGCAACGGTACAGCTGATAATGACAGAACCCCTGACTTCTATGTTGCCTACAAACAGCCCTAGGGAAGAAACTGTTTTTTGACTACTCCGATGTAGCGATGTACACGACAGCAGTTAATTCTGCACATAGCTTCGGATCAGAGCTCAAAATGACCAAAGTAGTGTGCTTGTTTCCTCTTTATAAATCTGGATATACTAGCGACATCGCCTTGAACAACCGTCCGTCCATCTTCCATGTAGATATCACCATCTGCGTATTTGAGTTCTTCTAGCCGATGAGTTACCCACAATGCCGCAACCTCCCCACCAGCAGTCACAGAGTTCCTTACCGCCTTGACAACACCCATCTGTAATTTCACAAGATGGAGATAGCTAGTAATGGCTGACAAGTACTAGGGTCAATAAATATGGGAGGTAAGTGCATATCAGGAACAGGAAAAGATCGTAGTTAATTAAGGCAGAATATTTGAACAATCAATAGATGATTTTCCATAAAGAACAGACATGTGGCTTCTAAGGCATGTCAGTCATCCAAAAATTATAGAGTACATAAAGTGATCCAAAGTCATAATGTGTCTACGACAACAAGAACCAAAACTATATCAATTTATTAAGGGGTTACAGACTGTTGATGTTTTTGGCACAATTGCCAAGTTACAACTCCCTGAAATGAAATGCTTACTGAACATCAGTCTCCTAAGCATAATAGTTCTTCGTGACAAAAAAACATGAGTACAGATATACAAACTAGGCATGAACAATCTTAATACCTGATCATATTCGTCCAAGAATGTGGTCAGCTCATCCAGTAGTAGTACTTTGGATGCTTCAGCCAAAGCACCGGCAATGGCGACTCTCTGTTTCTGCCCACCACTCAGAGTTTGGATTGGCCTCTGTTTTGTATGAAGCATGTTTGTGAACCTTGTGCAGACAATAGATTATAATCCAAAATGTACATGTCATCTGCCTACTTGGGAGTAGCTCAACATTCCAACTGCATCCAGAGATTGTGATACTCTTGACCTAACCTCATCCAATGAAAGATTGAGTTTACCAAGACCAAATGCAACATCGGATTCCACCGTGGGCATCACAACCTGCATCCAAAGGACATAATTCAATATTCAGCAGCAAAGTTCCCAAGCATCAACAATACAAACATCTTAGGATAACTCAAAACCACTGTTTTATGGTGCACATACAGTCGAGAAATATCTTAGATAACTCATTTGATTCCAGTGCATGCATTGAGAAACCAGCAGACATACAATTTTCTGAGGAAATAAAACACATAACTGTAACTTGTAATCCGAAATTTACTCTCAGACACAATGCTGGAGTCATAAGAGAAGCTCGTGGTACATTTATCTTGCTTGGTGAAACTAAAACTGTTCTGGTCAGTACTTACATCAAAGTATAATCAGAAATATCAGCATCATTATTGAGTAAAAAGGTTACTAAGGACATCAATGCTGGAGTCAAGTCGTAAGACAAGCTCGTGGTACATTTATCTTGCTTAGTGAAACTAAAGCTGCTCTGGCCAGTACTTACATCAAAGTATAATCAGATATATCAGCACTTGTCTAATCATGTTTGTAGCTCATCCGTACTAGTGAACTAAGCTCTGAGCATTAATTACAATATGTAAACTGGACGTGACTTCGGGAAATCATGCAAAAGATGCATTCTGTTTTTTTCCACAAAATGTGGCCGATTTAGTGCCATGTCTGTATATTGCACAACTGACTTAAAACCAAACATCATGCCATATCACATTAACCAATGATTGGTCTTGTGGAAACGACAAAGTCGAATCGCCCATAGCTACACAAATTACAGCCGACGTGCTGATAATAGCTACATTTGATATGCAAGGAAGGAGCATTGGAAACGGTTTGCTTTCTGTTTGCTGCAAACTATAATTATAAGACATTACATGAAACAGAAGAAGACACCCATTCATTTTATATTGTAATCAAAACTGATATTGTGACATTATATTATTTCATTTGATAATTCGGTCTGGCATAATTGCAGCTAAAACCCATCAAAGAAGTAAGTGATAACCTGGTGATCAGGATTTTGGAATACATAGCTGAATGGCCTATTAATATGCACTGTACCAGCGGAGGGATTTAGAAAACCTGCCAAAACCTACAATGACAAGAAGTAGCATCCCATTAAGGTACTAGTAGTAAGAAACACTATCAAAGTACTGTAGTCTGGTTAGGCAAAGAGCAAGAAAAACATGCAAGTAAATAGACTAAGAACCAAATTTTGTATCGATCTGCTTTATGAAATATATTGTAACAATACCAGAATAGAGTATGGGACTTCTCTTGAAGTCTTGATTACTTCCTAGTTCCTACTTCTATATCCGTTTGATTCAGTTCGAACAAGCATCCTGGGAAATATGAAATTACCATGCTTATCTTGTGTTCACTGCTCCAATAGTCGAATGTCTTGATGCAAAACATTTAATGTCTAACGTATTATTGCTCATATACAAGCCAATATCCTGGTACTTATGATACAGGATATAGTTCCTATCAACTATCAAATTAAACTTATTGGTTCCTGATGGCAGATGACATATTTATCAAGCAAAATTTCATCGCAAGACCAATCTCAGCAACTTCTGAGCCATTTATAGGTCTCACGGAAGATCTCTCTGTGCTTTAGAGAAAAGCCGTCACAGTCTGAAGGCGAAGATCCAAAGTCTCCTATTCAGAAATTTGGATCCTGATGAAAGTGCACATACTCTGCCTAATGCTACAAAAAAATATCTTTTATGTTAACTGAATCAAACACAACCACACTGTGCTTGTGATATCCTATTCACACCATGGGTAGGTCACACTAAGGAAGAAAAATCTCTTCAAAACCAGAACAGCTACAACCATAAGTCTTGGAATTGATCATTCGCTTACAAAATTCTGAGAAAATGTCGGCTAATGACCTGACGAGCACAGTTATGAGAGCACGGGTACGAATGCGCGTGAAAGCGAGCACAGTAGGAGCAGTACTAGTTCAGAGAAGATAGACCTTGAGAAGGGTGGACTTGCCACAGCCGTTGGGGCCGAGGAGCATCCAGAGCTGCCCTGCCGGGACGCAGAGCGAGCAGTCCTTGAGTACCGGCTGCACTAGCCCCCGCCGAGTCGTCACCGAGAACCCGAGCCCGCGTCCCTCGATTGCCGTAGGGGGCGGCGCAGGGGCAGGGGAGGCCGAGGCGAGCACTTGGCGGCGGATTCTAGGGGGAGCGGGGTGGTAGCTCGCCCGCCTGTGTAGCAGGGCGGATAGGAGTGGCAGCAGAAGGGAGGAGCGCCGCCGGCGAGGCTGTGCGCCATCGTCGGCGAGGGCGATAACAGAGAGATTATCCCCCCAGAAAAAGCTACCGCAATTGCGGTAAGGAAACACGGCCTGTGCTAGGCATCTGCCCGAAAATATGGTTAGATCTGGACCGCCCGATAATACAACCTTGAACTTTGTTATCGTGACCTATATGTGTTCGTGACATCGCTTGCAATTTTTTTCGTCAATCTATGAAATTGCGTAAATATTTATGTATTTTGAATACAAAAAAGTGTAAGTTGTTTGCAAACAAAAATATCCAGATGGGTCCAACATAGATGTCGAGCATAAAAACCTTTGCAGCATTTGCGAATCCCCTTGAGGCATACACTTGTAGCATTGAAACACCCTTTGCAATATTAAAAAAAAAAAACCAAGTTCACTTACCTCTAGCACGCCCATGACAAATCCGGCTCGTTGGGGGCCTCGTTGTCATTGGATCGGACGACTCTGAACCATCCCCTCAACCCCCCACCACCTTCCTCGAGCTCGGTCTATGTAGACAACTCGGCGAGTATCCATGGTTGCACGATAAAATTTCACAGCGGCGATGGTGCTTGGACCTAGAACGCACAAAGGTGACACTCGTCTAGACTTCTTGGGAACTACAGACGACACGAGGCGGCACGAGAGAAAAACGAACCATTCATGGGTGCGTGAGAAGAAAAAAGGAAGAAAACGTAGGACATAAACAACGAATGCATCAACCAACATAAAGTAAGCATTTGCCAAAAAAAAACACCTTTTTTTGACAAGCATGCACCAAAATTGAGTTGTGCTTTTTCAAACAGCATTGACTCACCAATAGGTGGACCTTGCAGTCAGTTTGCATGGCAGGGCGACATGAATGTAGACGCAGCTCAGTTGTCGTAATATATCCTTTTTGCTTCTCTCTCAACACACACTACCAGTGGTGGCTCTACCAATGGTGAAGACGAAAGCCACGATGTAATTGAGGGCAGTAAGGTCCAAGACATATTGGAGGTCGGTGAATACCGTGACAGCTCCAACTTGCCCGAGGGCAAGTCATCTTCGCCACTGGTATTTTGCAAAATAATGTGCTATTAAATTTTGGTTTCGAAAACTATTTGACTTGCTCTTCAGCTTGTGTGTTTGATTTCTTATTTTCAGGCGTCGAGATTCAAAACCTAAGGCTCTACTTGGTACTACCTCCGATCCATATTAATGGACTCAACTTTATCTAGATACGGATGTATCTAGTTAAGTGTTTAGACTAGATGCATCCGTATCTAGACAATGTTGAGACCATTAATATTGATCGGAGGGAGTACTTAAATTTTTTAAATAATTGAAATATTTAAACCCAGAGTATTTCATTGTCTTGGCACAAGATACTGCCGTTTTCATAACTCAAAGTGTTTCAAGGAGCAATTTTTCTTGTTTCCCAGATTTGGAAAAGAGGATAACTAAAAGGCATATTATTGGGGACATTATGGTTTTCAAGGTAGACTCAAACACCTCAAAGATGATATCATATTGTGGATAAACTTCATAAAAGCCGGCCTGCAAGCAAAGCAAAGATCATCTTTTGCACAGAAAGGTTCAGCTAGCTCTTGCAATTTGCGATCGTTCGTCCATCATTCCTCCTAGATATATATTCCGCAGACTGAGATCCTAGATATTTCAAAATCTAAATGTCCGAATTAAAATTTGAACGTGTTTCCAATCTTAGCATCTAATAAACAAACAAAAAACAAAAACAAACAAATGCGACCAACTTGCCGATTTTAACATTTTTTTAAACTTGCACAACATACAACTCCAACCTTTTCTTCCGAATTTCAACAAATTCAAATCTACACAACTTTTAGATACAAATATTTCTAAATTTGGCTTTTTTACACCCCGCTATTCCAACTCGAACAATTTTCGAAATCTACAAAATATTTAAACGCAAAATTCTATCAATTTAACTAACTTCCAAACCTACACAAATTTTAAATGTGCACAAAGCCAAATTTAAATTTGATTTACTACACAAGCGCCGCATTTTAGCCGTTCACTTTCTTTCAATTCCATTAATTCCCAAACATTCAAAAAATTTAAATGCCCGCATTTTCAAATTTGAACTTTGCCAAAATATTTGAGGTACCCCATAATATATCAATATGCTCGGAAAAAAAATTGATACTTCCTAACGCCAAAATACAAACAAACTTAAACAATTCAAATTGCCTAATATTTGTATACATTCTAGGTGCCCTCCATCTAATTATTAATTAAAATTTAATAAATGCTCACAAAATAAATTTCCTCTAATTATACTATACAATCGAAAAAAATATTGCCAAACATTATTTGCACTACTTATGGCAGAATGCAAACATATTTCAAGATTTCAATTCAACGAATATTTAAAGAAAATCCAAATTAATTCCCTCAAATTATGTATTGCATTTTATAAATGTCCACAACATGTATTCCATCTGATTATGGAGTTCAATTAAATTTTCAAGGCAAAATACAAGCTTATTTCACCTTCCAAAATTGTTTAATATTTAGAGATAATTTAGCTGAAATCTCTCTAATTGTACACATAAAATCAAAAAATGCTTCATCCACTAAATGTTTGTAGAAAATAAAAATCCATTTCCTCTAATTATGGACTGAATTTAACGAATTCCCTTAAAATGCATTTCCTCGGACTATGAAGTTAAATTAAATATTTCGATATTTATGACAAACTACAAAGATACTTCGCCATTCAAATTTATGGAATTAAATTAATTAAACGAATGCTGTTTGTTTACAACACTGCACATTTTAGTATGACCATGCAGAGAAAATAAGAATTTTTTCCCATCTAAGTGATTTTGTTACTTAATCTTCTCAATTTTAAATCACTCCTTTAATACGCTTTAGACATATGCAATACTTTAATCAAGCATTGTTCGTGAAATATTACAACGACGTACCGCCAATAAAAATTTAAAAAATGACAAAGGCGCGTCGTGGCGACGCGCAAAAATTCCACACTTTCGTCAACATTTCGGCGAATATTCCGATATTCAACAAAATATATCGAAAATGCTAAAACAAAAACGCTATACACTTATAGCGAAATACAAATATTTTTGGACATTACAATTTGCCCAATATTTCGACATCATACGAACAAACTTTCCCCAAATGTCAAATCAAATTCAAAAGGATTTTTCTAATTTAAATTAAATAATGACGCCGAAATACAAACATGTTTGAACATTTCACACCACCAAATATTTGAATATTCCACAAAATATATAAAAAATGCTCACAAATAAATGTTAACTATTCATAACAAAATAAAAACATATTTGCACATTCCAATTTCGCGAACATTTGGCTGAATTAAAAAAAAACACATAAAATCTCACGCCAAAATTCAACTAGTAATTTCTTAATGTGAAGGAAAATAAAGTACCGGCTTTTTTCGAGAGAAAAATGAAGTTACCGGCTTCATGCCTGACATATCCTTTGTTGATCGCGTCTCTGTATCACTTCACTATACCCAAATGGAACGTGTAGCAGAGAAATCATCGCTTTAATTTATCTCCTGGTGGCTCTTTTATTTGTTCATGACTGGTTGATGTGTTTATGATTTATTGATGTGTTATTTGAGCGGCACATGAATATATACGGCATAGATGTGCACCTAAATAATTTCTTGTAGTTAAACAAAAATAAAGGACGAGCTCATGCTCGATTTTTCCTTACTCGATCGCTTTTCAGTGTTCCTGCTCTACCGATTTTCTTCCATCTATAATGCGCGCGCTACCCAAATGGAGCGCGTGGTAGCAGAGGGATTTCACATTTCCGCTATGAACCGTCCTCATTTGCGGATGGTATTTCCTTACTACGCAAACCAAACAAAATATTCTAAATATAACCAGACCAATAAGTTGGTAGTACTTTAGAGAGAATTTCTTATTTGCCCCTTCCTTAAAATCGTCTTCCTTATTTGGCCCTAAAAAATAATACTTCTCAATTTGACACCTAAATTTCATTTCTTTCCTTACATGGCCCTCTAGTGCATTTTGAGCACTAACGTTGTTAAATAGGAACGTGAAAAGACACTTTTACCCCCGATAAATTATGTGACAAAAAAAATTCTTCACAACCTGGATTATATCCTGGATATATTTATTTTGTTATGCATGTAATTTCACAGCCAAGAATATATACTGGATATATTTCTTTTGTTATGCATGTATTTATTTTTTCTATTAATGCAAGTTCCGAAATTATTGTTAATCCATTTGGATCTGAAAAATCATGTGGATCAACAGAACGTTGATCATTGACATAAATTATTCATGAACATCAACATAATCTTGAACATATGGACAGAGAAGAATACAAATAACAAAAAAGAAAGCACCAGATCCAATCTCAGGAAAATATATTGAAGAAGAAAAAATCGTCTAGAATAAGATCCAATCGTGCTCGCGGCCCTGCTCTGCTTTGTCCTCGTGTTGTGGAGGAGGAGGCGGCAAGCGGCGTGGTCGGCGCCGGACGAGAAGGAGAACGGCCGCCGCCCCGCCCCCGCCGCATTACGGCGATGTCGAGCACCGCCTCGCGGAGGAGGTCCTCTACCTTCAACTCCCTCTAGAGCTCCGGCCCACCGGCCCCGACGCCCTGCACCCTGGGGGCGGATCCCTCGCCACCCACGTTCGCGCCGACCGGCGGAAGCGCCGCAGGCTCGAGCGCATCTCCGAGCCCGAAGACCCCGGCTACGAGTAGCCCCTCGCGCCCTCGTGCAGCACGCGCGCCGCCACGCGCTGCGGGAGGCGTCGGGCGCACCGCGCGCTCGCCGCCACCGTCTGTCGCCTCCTCGGCTGGGACACAGTGGCGGCGCCAGGAAATGAACACTGGGTATTCCTCCCAAATTTTTTTTTTGCTCTAAATGTACTATATGACCCAAACAGCAGAACACTAGCAATATATGGATAAAACAATACTAGCATAACAACAATAGCAATATTTCAATTTATAAGCCCATAACGACATGAATACATAGGTACCTTTTGATTGATAAAGTGATGATATTTCATCTTACATTATAACTTTGCGGTTGCCTTTTTGGAACAGATTGATGACATCCTCATCCTTTACTTGCCTGAAGAAATCTCTCTCAACAAATGTAACCATACAATGGTTCAAATAGTCATCACCCATTTTGTTTCTTAGCTTATTCTTCAGATAGCTCATTGAAGAGAATATCCTTTCAACACTAGCAGTGGCTACTGGCAGAATCAATACCAACTTAAGAAGCTTGTAAACAATAGGATAATATTCATGCTTTTTTTGTCTTGACAAGCATAACTGAAAGCTCACACAGATTTTTCAAGTTTTGAAACCTTTCATCTCTACGCACATTAGCAACATACATGTTTAGTTGCCATGAAAGTCTTGCCAGTTCCTCACTTGTAAAATCAGAAGCATAAAACTTTGTAGCAAGCTTAACCAACTTCTCTTGATCATAAGCAACAAATAGATTAATTGGAAAGAATGCTGCCATGCAAGAAAGTAGCTCTGTGTTTACCTCATCAAATCTGCTATTGAGCTCACTGATTTGCCTGTCAATGACACCCACAAACATATCAACCTTGAAGCGTTGGTAATTGGTCACACCATTACATAAACCCCTTCTAGGCCAGCCAACGGGAAAGTAAGGACCCTCCATATCAACAACTTTGACCTTATGCTTTGTACAAAAAGCTGTGACCTTTGTGAGAAAATCATCCCATTCAGCATCGGACCGCAAAGCCTCCAAGTAAAACTTTTTGTCACCAACAAGCTGAATAGCATGAACAATATCTTCGTCTTGCTTTTGCAAATGTCTGGACAAATCATCTGTGTATCCAAATATTTCTTGCAACACGTGTGCCATGAAAACAAACTCAAATGATAGAAATGTTGTCTCTATGGATAGAGCCGCTTGTGCCTCCGCAGCATGGTAGTCTTCTCCAATCTTTTTGAGGACTAGTCGTAGCGCACCATACATAGAGATGACATGGTTCACAGTTTTGAAGTGCAAGCCCCAACGTGTATCACATGGCCTTCCCAAACCCATTTCCTGATTCAGCCCACTCCCTGTTTCTACTTCTTCCAATTCCAATGCATCAATGAGTTCTTCAGCCTGAGCTATCTGAAGCAATCTCATCTTTTTACAAGACATGCCAAGAGCATTTAACAAGTGTGCAAGCTGCTGAAAGAACCAAGTACAATCACCACTCTCCTTTGCAACAGCAACAAGAGTTAACTGTAGTTGATGGGCAAAACAATGACCATAATAGGCAGAAGGGGACTCATCCATAATCAGTTTTTTCAGGCCATTAGCATTACCTTTCATGTTACTAGCTCCATCATATCCTTGCCCACGCACCATTGCAAAGGTCAAATTGTAGTCCATAAGCATTTTCTGAATTGCAGCTTTCAGTGTCAAAGAGGTAGTATCTTCAATATGAGCAAGACCAAGAAATCTTACAACCGCCCTTCCTTTCTTATCAACGTAACGCAAGCAAACAGCCAACTGTTCATTTTGATACACATCAATAGACTCATCTGCAAGTATTGAAAAATGACCACCATCAAGTTCTTCAATGACTAGTTTAGTAGTCTCTTGTGCACAACATTTTATCACCTCTTGTGGTATATCACGGTGAATCATCCTGCAGTTCCGTGGAGCATTCTTGAGAACAACCTTGGTAACCTCTTCAAAATTTCCTGCTAGCCAATTTAGAAGCTCAAGGAAATTTCCTTTTTTTAGTGAGTCTTCACTTTCATCATGTCCTCTAAATGCCAAGCCTTGGTGCAACAGATATCTCACACACTTGAGTGTCCATGTCAAACGCTGTTTATACAAAGCCTTGTATTGTGTGGTGTTTGAAGCAATAGACTCCCGAATTGATGTTTGTGGTGTAGTGAACCTATCATATTCCTCTTGAGCTTCAGCATGAGCACTACTAACCTCACCTTCATGTTTCTTCAACCTCAACTTCAAGTTCCAGTTATTAAATCCCTTCTTCATAAAAGCATCTCCACCGGGACATCTTGTTTTATCCTTGAACAAATAGCAAACAAAGCAGAAAGCCCTATATTTTTCCACACTATACTCAATCCATGGAAATTCTTTAAACCAAACACGGCAACAGCGACGGTCTTTTCCACTTTTATTTGTAAGCTGGAACTTATGATTCTTTGGTTGACATGGCCCCATCTCAATATATCTCCTTCTTACTCTATCTTGGTCATTGACAGCATACACAGAGATGGGAATCCGCTTTCCAGGATCATGTTCGAGTGCCTCCAAGTCTGCTTGCATCGGTTCATCATCTTCATCAATAGATTCATCATCTTCTAGTTCTACATGAGGTGTTGAGGTTTCACCTCTACTCTCCGGTGCTTTCCATAACACCATTTGCAAATTGCTCTCAAGATGAACAACACTAGATGCAGTTGTTGTCTGATTCGGTGTGGATGATTCATTTGTTTTCCTTGTTTTTGCAGCCTTTTCCCACATTGTGTATATGCTACTGCCAACAACACCACTCTTCTTCTACGATACAAGAAAATAAGGAACAGAAAATTAAAAACTTGCATCTAGGAACTAGGAAGCTAGTACGAGCAAGCAAGGCAGCAAGCAATCAAGCAAATCAAGATTGGAGCGAGCCGGGCGGCCGTACCTTGACTGCCTTCTGCGCTGCAGCTGCTCGGGGACGCTGGGGCGGGGCGGCGCGGACGGGAGGAGTTGCGCGGGTCGGTGGGGGGCAGGGCGCCGCCGCCGCCGCGGGTCCGTCGCCTGCTCCGGGCTGCATCGGCCGGCGGCGGTCGCTGTTCTAGGTCGAGGGAAGGGGAATTGGGGAAAGAGCAGAGGGCGTCTGCGTGCGTGCGATGTGTGGGACGGCGGCCAATGCGTCGACGCGGGATGGAGCAAGCGAGAGAGAGGCAGCGAGCTGGGCCTGGGCTGTTTTTGTGTTCGTGAGCTGGGCTGAAATATGTATACATATTTTTTTTCCGTCCAAATCTTGGGTATTCCCGTGAATACAGGGGCATACCCCTGGCGCCGCCCCTGCTGGGACATCGAGAGGCTGCCCAGTGCCCAACATCGTTATAGTCAGGGAGGGGTATTTTGGTCAAACAAAGAAAAAACTAACGACAAAACTTAACGCCACAAACGGTAGGGCCATGTAAGGAAAGAAATGAAATTTATGTGTCAAATTGGGAAGATTTTTTTTTAGGGCCAAATAGGGAAGACAATTTTAAGGAAGGGTCAAATAAGGAATTCTCTCTACTTCTAAAACACGGTACATCATATGCATATGCATATACTTCCAAAATTTCCTTGCCTCACTAGTTTTAGGATAATAACAGACCCCTCCCTTCTCCCAATGATAAAATCATCTTTGCATTCCGCCAACTGCCATCTTTGTGTTATTTTCTTCTTTTATGCAGGGATTTACAAGTTTGAATGTCATCGCAAGGTAAAAGAAGTTTGACAATTGATGATACGCTAGTATTTTCATCTTAACTCCTTGCTTCAGAATTTCAATTTTGGCAATTGTGACTTCTAAAACTTTGTATCGCAAGGCGGTTTCCCGGTTGATATGTTGTGTCCTTCAACGTCATCTTATTACTTTAACTATTTATTTATTTTGAAATGTATATTTGTATCACCAAATTACGTCAAGAAAAATGACATACCATGGAAAAAAATGACATGGGAATTGAACTGAACTGGAAGACCGAATGTGGCTATCTACTCGAATTCTTGAATTCTTCGAGGCAATGTACCACCAGGGGTGTTAGTCGAAAAAGGGGTACAAAAAAATTGTGGATCTGCAAGCGAGCCGAAGAAGTGCTAGAATACAAAAACTAAAAAACAAATCGCAATGAAAGGTATGATATGGAATACCGATGGTTTAGGGGATCCTGCGAAACATGTTTCGGTCCAAGATGTTGTTCGTGAGTTGAAGCTAGATATTGTTGCTTTAATAAAGACAGGGCGCTCAAACTTTTCAGCGCCATTCTTGAAATTCTTAGCTGGGGGAATGGACTATGTGTGGTACTGCCTTCCACCACAAGGATGCTTGGGGGTATTCTGGTAGGTTTTAATAATGAAATATTATCAGTACAAAGTGTTGTTACTGGTGATTTTTGTGCAAAATTTAAATTGAAATCTAAGGCTGATCGTTTCTTGTGGATTTTGGTTGTGGCATACGGGGCTGCCCAAGATGCCCAAAAACCAGATTTTTTGCAGAACTGGTTAGAATTTGCAAAAATGAGGACTTACCCATGCTGGTGGGAGGTGACTTCAATATTATTCGGAGGCAAGAAGAGAAAATAACTCCAATTTTAACGCGCATTGGCCGTTTATTTTTAATGCTATAATTGAAAGTTTGAATCTTAGAGAGATTGATCTCTCGGGCAGACAATATAGCTGGGCAAGCCGACGAGAAGATTCAATATTTGAGAAGTTGGACCGTTTTCTAATGAGTGTTGAGTGGGAACAAAAATTCCCATTGGTAACGGTACACGCTAGAATGCGTACGGGGTCCGACCATACTCCTCTTATACTTGACACGGGGGCTCAAGCTCATTTAGGAAACAAATCGATATTCTCGTTTGAGTTGTCTTGGCTTCGCCAACTAGTTTTTTTTTAAATGATTAGTCGTGAATGGAGGTCCATAAATGATGGATTATCTCCGACTGAGAGGTGGCAGAATAAAATTAGGCATATTCGGCAGTTCTTGAGAGGCTGGGCGAAAAATATTAGCGGATAGTACAAAAAACTAAAACTAAAGTTACTTCTCTTAATTGATGAGTTAGACATCAAAGCAGAAACCACACCTCTTACGGTTGCGGAGAGGGCTGCCAAAAAGGAGGCGGATGAGTTTCTGGCTAAAGCAATGCGAGATGAAGAGTCCAAGTGGGCTCAAAGGGCGAAAATTAAACATGTTCAAGAAGGGGGTAATAATATTAGATTTTTCTTTTAATTGCTAATGGTAAGCATCGGAAAAAGCGAATTTTCCAATTAGAACAAGATGAGGGAACAATTGTTGGAGAGAATAATTTGAAAACATTCATCTCTGAGTATTATAAAAAATTGTTTGGGGCGCCGGACCCTAGCTTCTTCTCTATGGTGGAGTCTGTTATTGATGATTTACCACAGATTTGACCCCAAGAAAATTTAATCTTGACTACCGCTTTTAGTGAGAAGGAGGTATTCGAGGCTATTTCTCAAATGGAACATAATAAAGCTCCCGGACCAAATGGGTTACCGGCTGAGTTCTACCAAAAGTTTTGGGAAGTCATCAAGAGTGACTTGATGGCTATGTTTGCTCAATTACATAATGGTGATCTTCCTCTTTTTAGATTGAACTTTGGGGTTATTACTTTGTTACCCAAAAAAGAGGATGCAAGTAGGATCAAACAATATAGACCCATATGTTTATTGAATGTTAGCTTCAATTTTTTTACTAAAGTGGGTACGAATCGTGTGTCATCAATTGCGCATAAAGTCATTAGACCTTCGCAATCTGCCTTCATACCTGGTAGGAACATACTTGAAGGGGTGGTAATTTTGCATGAATCTATCCATGAAATACAAAGGAAGAAGTTAGATGGTGTGCTTTTCAAAATTGATTTTGAAAAGGCATACGATAAAGTTAAATGGTCTTTTTTACAACAAGCACTACGCATGAAGGGTTTTGATCCTATATGGTGTGAGTGGGTCAGTAGGTTTATTCAGGGAAGGAGTGTTGGAATTCGTGTAAATGATGACATTCGTCATTATTTCCAAACTCTAAAAGGACTATGACAGGAGGACCCTTTATCCCCGGTTCTGTTTAATATTGTAGCAGACATGTTGGCTGTCCTTATAGCAAGGGAAAAGGAGGATGGTCAAGTTGGCGGCCTCATTCCTCATCTTGTTGAGGGCGGGTGTCAATTCTACAATATGCTGATGACACGATTCTTTTTCTAGAACATGATATCGAAAAGGCGGTAAACATGAAGTTGATTTTATCAATGTTTGAGCAATTGTCTGGGCTCAAGATAAATTTCCATAAGAGTGAGCTTTATTGTTTTGGTAAAGCTAAAGATGTGCAAAGTGAATACCGCTCAATTTTTGGGTGCGAGATAGGATCTTTGCCGTTCAAGTACTTAGGTATTCCGATCCACTACCGTAAATTGTTGAATAAGGAGTGGAAACTAGTGGAAGACTGCTTTGAGAAGAAACTAGGATGTTGGGCGGGAAAGATGCTCTCATATGGGGATCGTCTCGTTTTGATTAATTCGTTTCTAACTAGCCATCCAATGTTTCTGCTTTCTTTCTTCCAAATCCCAGTGGGGGTGCGTAAGAGGCTTGATTTTTATCGCTCCAGATTCTTTTGGCAGAGTGACAAACATAAAAGAAAGTATCGGTTGTATAAATGGAATATCATTTGTCGCCCAAAACATGAAGGGGGGCTAGGAATTGAGGTTTTAGAGATAAAAAACAAATGCCTGATGACCCACAAGTATAGGGGATCGCAACAGTCTTCGAGGGAAGTAAAACCCAAATTTATTGATTCGGCACAAGGGGAGCCAAAGAATATTTATAAGCCTTAACAGATGAATTGTCAGTTCAGCTGCACCTGGAAATAGACTTGCTCGACACAGTTTATCAGTAGCAACAGTTTTATAGCAGTAGCAGTAGTGAAATAAAAGCAGTAATAAGATAAAGACAGCAGCAGTAATTGTAGTAGACAGCAGGATTAAAATATTGTAGGCATAGGGATGGATGAACGGGCGTTGCATGGATAAGATAATTCATATAATAGTCAAGACATGGGCAATTGCAGGTAGATAATAATAAAGTATCCAGGTGATAATCAATCATAGGCATGTGTTTCGTATTTAGTCGTGCGTGCTCGCAATGAGAAACTTGCACAACATCTTCTGTCCTACCAGCCCGTTTGCAGCGGGGCCTCAAGGGAAACTACTGGTAATTAAGGTGCTCCTTTTAATAAAGCACCGGAGCAAAGCATTAACACTCCGTGAACACATGTGATCCTCACATTACAGCCATCCCCTCCGGTTATCCCAATTGCTGTCACTTTGGGGTCTCGGATTCCGGACAATCATATGTGTAAACAACTTCAGATATGATCTAAAGCAATAATTATCCTCATGATTCAATAACATGTTCAGATCTGAAATCATGGCACTCGGGCCCTAAGTGTCAAGCATTAAGCATAACAAGTTGCAACAATGACATAAAGTACTAACAACGGATACTAGGCACCATACCCTAACAATCTGATATCTATTACATGAATGATGTCATCCAATCCCTAACATCCCCTTCAGCCTACAGCGGGGATTACTCACACATGGATGGGGGAATCATGGATGGATGATGGAGAGGCGTCGGTGATGATGATGGCGATGATCTCCTCCAATTCCCTGTCCCGGCAGGGTGCCAGAACGGAGTTTCTGGTCCCCGAATTAGGGTTTTTGGTGGCGGCGGAGGTCTGGAGTGTTTCGGGGAAAAACGTCGATCCTCCTAACATTTTTAGGTCAAGGGCTTTAAGTAGTCGAAAGGGGGTCACGAGGGGGTGACCGAGGCGGCCACACCCCACCACGGCACGGCCCCCCCCTTGGCCGCGCGGCCATGTGGTGTGGGGCCCCTGTGGCCCGCCTCCGTCTCATCTTCTGGCTCCCGGTGTCTTCTGAAAAAATAGGAGCTCCTGGATATTTTCCGGGGATTTTCCCGAAACTTGACTTTCTGCACAAAAACAAGACACCAGGGCAATTCTGCTGAAAACAGCGTTAGGCCGTGTTAGTTGCATTCAAAACACACAAATTAGAGGTAAAACAGCAGCAAAAGTGTTCGGGAAAGTAGATACGTTTTGGACGTATCAACTCCCCCCAAGCTTAGCTTATTGCTTGTCCTCAAGCAATTTAGTTAACAACTGAGTGCGATAAAAGAAACTTTTACGAACACATTTGCTTCATATGATGTAAATATTCTCACTATATGATCAAGTACTTAGGCAATTCATAATAAGGAAATGTAGATAATGCCACCTAGTAGCTATGTGAACTATGAAAAGATACCAACACACTAAGAATAAATAACATAAAATAAGTCTATCTGCAGGATTGCAATGTTCATAATAAGATATGATAAAGTGGTATCTCGCTTGCCTTTATTTGTAGAGCAAAACATAAATGCCAAGGCACCTCTGAAGTTCAAGTGAAGACTAGAAGTAAAAATATCAAAGATAAGAGCATCAAAGTTATACCACAGTTAACCGTATTCTGGGACAAGCACATTACATTAAGAATGACAGTTATGCTCTCGAGAGGGTGCTCAAAGAAAGGATGGTGACTCAACATAAAAATAAAATATTAGCCCTTCTGATGGCGTGAATCACACGCTCGTTGGGAGACCCCAAGAGGAAGGTATGATGCAGTTCAGCAGCAAGTTTTCCCTCAGAAAGAAACCAAGGTTATCGAACCAGTAGGAGCAGCAACTCTTCAGAAGGTTGTTGGTGGCCGCACGGCGCAACACGATCACCAACGTGGAACCTGCACACAACACAATCAAAGTACTTTGCCCCAACGAAACAGTGAGGTTGTCAATCTCACCGGCTTGCTGAAAACAAAGGATTAAACGTCTCGTGTGGAAAATGAGTATTAAATTGCAGAGAATGAAAAAGGAACAGTTTGCAGTTTGTGGTTGTTTAATCAGTGTAAAAGAATGGACCGGGGTCCACAGTTCACTAGTGGTGTCTCTCCATAAAAGATAACTAACATATTGGGTGAACAAATTACAGCTGGGCAATAGACAAATAGTGAGCGCATGACAATGCATATATATGACATGTTGACTACTATGATATTTAATTGGGCATTACGACAAGATACATAGACCGTTATCCAACAGCATCTATGACTAATAATCCACCGCCGGGTTGTCATCCGAGTCCCCCGTTGGTATTAAGTTGCAAGCAACGGATAATTGCATTAAGTAAAGCGCGTAATGTAAACAAACACATATGCCCGTGGACATAGCATCGTTAGGTTATCCCTAGTGGCAACAGCACATCCACAACGTTAGAACTTTCTGTCACTATCCCAGGTTAAACGGAGGCATGAACCCACTATCTAGCATAAATACTCTCTCTTGGAGTTACAAACATCTACTTGGCCAAAGCATCTACGAGTAACGGAAAGCATGCAAGATCTTAAATAACATATAAGATAAATTGATAATCAACTTGACATAGTATTCAATATTCATCGGATCCCAGCAAACACAACATGTAGCATTACAATAATATGATCTTGATCATGTAGGGCAGCTCACAAGATCTAAACATGGTGGCACAAAGTGGAGAGACAACCATCTAGCTACTGCTATGGACCCGTAGTCCAAGGATGAACTACTCACGCATCACTCCGGAGGCAGGCATGGCGATGTAGAAGCCTCCGGTGACGATTCCCCTCTCCGGCAGGGTGCCGGGAAGAGGTTCTGAACCCTCCCGAGCTAGGGTTGACGGCGGCGGCATCTCTGGAACTTTTCGTGGATATTTGCTCAGGTACTTAGGGTTTTCGCGTCGGGGGGGAATAAGTAGGCGAAAGGGCGGCGGCTGCGGACCCCCGAGGGGCCCACACCACCCTAGGGCGCGGCAGGGGGGGGCGCGCCCTAGGTGCGTGTGGCCTCCTGGTGGCCCTCCTCTGTTGCTCCTTCGCTCCGTCAGGCGTGTTCTGGAAAAATAGGCACCCCCGTGCAGTTTCGTCCAATTCCGAGAATATTTCCAGACTAGCTTTTCTGGAATACAAAAAAAAGCAGAAAACAGGAACTGGCACTTCGACATCTTGTTAATAGGTTAGTCCCAAAAAATGTATAAAAGTGATATAAAGTAGATGCAAAACATGTAGCAATTGGTATAAAACAAGCATGGAACATCAAAAATTATAGATAGGTTTGAGACGTATCACCTTCGCAGAGGGAAGCAGGGATTAACATGTGCTAGAGCTTTTTATTTATAAAACAGAGGTAAAAATATGTTTTGGGAGGTGGTTGTTCCTGTCAACGAATGGCAATAGAGTTTTTGTTATCTTCCATACTAAACAAGTTGAGAGCGGTTCCGAGTTATTGATATTATGCATTTATAGCATGCACTTTTATATAGTATGACACTCCTCCCAACCTTTGCTTTTCACAAACCATGGCTAACCGAATCCTCGGGTGCCTGCCAACAATCACATACCATGGAGGAGTGCCTATTTTTATTTTACTTTTAGATGTTATAATGGTCTAACCAGCTCTTTGCAAAATTAGTGACGAGCAGATGAAGCATGCAAGTCGGTGAACTTAATTTAGTATGGAAGATAACAAATCCAACTACTACTTCCTCATGAGCTAAAAACAGTGTCACAAAATGAGAAGTATTTTGAAGGTTTTAAAGGTAGCACATGAAAATTTACTTGGAATGGTTCGAAATACCATGCATAGGAATTTTTGGTGGACTCTTTGGATAACTTGGTTTTAAAGGATTTGGAAGCACGAGCAGCATTCCCGCTCAGTACAAGTGAAGGCTAGCAATAGACTGGGAAGCGACAATCAAGAGAGCATTAACCGTCATAATCATGCTTGCGACAGAATAAAATTAACGGAGGCATAAAAGTGATACTAGAACTCTGAGGCAAAATAAATCATCAAGGCTTAATTGACTTTTTGTTTTTCAGTCATGAGCATGCGTGAGCATGTGCCAAGTCAATTCAAGTGAATCATTCAGAGGAGGATACCACCATGTCATACCCTTTTATGAATAGAACAATGCAAGCAAATATCTATATGACATGTTATATACTATTAGTGAATTGGAACTGATCATATGAAAACATGAACTACTAAGCATCCATTAAATAACATTGCCTCATACGAATCAGCTAAGCATGTCCACATGATGAGTATATGTACAAAAATGAAAACAAATAGAGTTCATACCAGCCTCTCACCACAACTCGAGTTGTCATAAATCGTCATTATTGCTTTTCACTTGTGTGGCTTGAATGATATGAAATGATAACCAAGCTCCAATGGAGTCACGGAAGATTGTGAACTCTGCAACAACTATACAAAACCGAAGAAGAACAACAAATATTTTTGGGTTTTCGATTTGAAACGAACAAAGAAAGGAACAAACAAATAAAGCAAAATCTTTTTGGATTTTTGAATACTAAACCGAAGCTAAAAGATAAAGCAAACCAGTACTAAAAGTACACAAGAGGTAAACAAAGAGAAATAACAGAAATATTTTTGGTCTTTTTGGGTTTTGGAAAATAAAATCAAAACAAGAAACAACAACGAAAAAGAAAGAAACTGAAACATGGATATACAAAGTACCGACGAATATGATATATAAGTGAGTGAGATGTCGGTGTACCTCCCCCCAAGCTTAGGCTTTTGGCCTAAGTGGAGATCAATCATCCCATGTGGGCCAAGCAGGGGCGCCTCCAGTGTATGACGAAGAAGGTTCCTCGTCCTGGTATGAGCTCGAGGATGCACCGGTGTAGTACACGGTATAATCCTCAGGGGGCGCCTCGTACGTGGGTTGCTGCTGCCCGGGGTAGTGCTGCGAGTGGAAGCAAGCGCACCTAGCTGCTCGTCCAATTCCTCCTTTGACAGTGACAGAGGCTCCTGAAAATACTGAACAAACTAGGCTGCGGCAAAGGAACTTCCTTTTCGGACCCGTCAGTAAACAAAACTTTATAAACTAGACAACCTGCACAAGAGTTAGTAGTAACAAAATGATGAAGCTTCATAGCAGCAAGGTCAAGCCTTTGAGGGGGTAACAACTCATCAGTGGGATCAACAGGAAGGCCTAGATCAGCTAAAACACGTGCAGCAATAATTCCTCCAAATATTGGTCCTTTTGCGGCAAGGCGACGAGCAATCAAAGCACCGAGGTTATAAGTTTTATTATCCTTAAGTGCAGCAGCCAGAAAAGCTAAATGGTAGTTTGAAATGTTACTAGTGTTTTCTCTAGCAAGAACACTCGTGGCAAGATAATAAGTAAAATATCTAATGGCTGGGAGTTGAATGTTCCTTATCTTGCCACGCTGCGCTGTACGGTCATCATCATAAGTCACCTCCCGGTAAAGTTCCAGTAGATCGGAGGTTGCCCCTGAATTCTTCTTGCTGTCCCAGATGGAGCAATACCTATGACTCTGCAAAATCTTTTCAGATCCATGGTGTAAGGTCTATCATAAATTTTAAATGCAACAGAGGGACTGAAATGAGTGTTATTGAAGGTAAAGCTCTCAACAAAAATCTTGGTGAGCCTTGCATATTGCTCACTCTCATCCTGCATAAACTCCATCAAACCAACTTTGTTAACAAGGAATAAGAAATCATCAAGGATCCCTGCATCTCTCAAAAAGTCAGTACAAGGGAAGATAGATGCATGTGCAACACCATCATCCCCCTCATCACCAATCCTCGGTGTCATAAGGTCCTCATTGTAGGATGGCCTACATCGAGCAGCAGACCTTGAAGGCCTTGTTGCTCTTGGTGCTTCCCTCTCAAAAATCTCTCCATAAGTGTGATTATGCATCTTCCTTTTCTGAAATTTTTAACAAAACCTCATAAAAAATGATTTTGGAGCAACTAAATCAAAGAAACTACTATAGAGACTTGTAAGAGGGCTAGACATGCATCAAACTAATTAATCTAAGCATAGAACAAGCATGCAAACTCACTTAACATGTCACCTACAGTACCAAAATACTCAAGAAATACACAACTAAACAAAATTCTACTTGGATAAACGGAGGAGTCACATACCGGAGAACAAATGATCCAAATCTCAGCAACAAAGATGGGCTGAGCAAGGAGATCGAAAAATTCGAGCAAGGCAGCAAGAACACGGGTTTGAACAATGGTGGAGTGTTTGGTCGGGAGAGAGAAAGAAAGAGAGGAAGATGTGAGTGGAGGGCCAGGTGGGCCCACACACCATGGCGCGGCCACACACCCGCCGCGCGGTATGGTGGGGGCATGGTGGGTCCCCCTGGTCAGCCCCAGGCTCCCATGTTCCTCTTTAAAAACTAGATTTTGATATAATTTTTAGAAATTTTTGAAAACTTTCATTTTTCACATTTTCTGGTTATTTAAATAATAAACTTTAAGGCAGAAATAAGATTTTATAAAGACCAATTTCAACTAAAACTTTGCAAGTTCAGTAACACAACAGTAGGTAAAACAAGGTTGAGAAATAAAATGTTGTTTAGTGCTTCTATGCATTTAAAACATATTTGTTAACAAGGTTGATCAAGTCTTGTCACCAAATAAATTTTATATGACATAAAAGAATTAAACCACATGAGACAATCATGTTACCTTGAATTGTATAGCAATAGATCCAATCATAATACTTTGAAATCCTTCTTGAGGTTCATAAATAGGGCAATCAATACTTCCCACTTTGATAGTTCTAAGATTGGCTATTGTATTTACTCCATATATCTTGTCCAGCTTTTTGGGAAAATAAACAGTATGCTCTTTGTCATTAACATTGAAGGTTACTTTTCCTTTGTTGCAATCAATAACAGCCCCTGCAGTGTTAAGAAAAGGTCTCCCAAGAATAATAGACATATTATCATCTTCAGGCATTTCCAACACAACAAAGTCAGTTAATATTAAACAATTATTAGCCACTTGAACAGGAACATCCTCACATATGCCAACAGGAACAGCAGTAGATTTATCAGCCATTTGCAAAGATATATCAGTTGGTATCAATTTTTCTAAATAGAGCCTCTTATAAAGAGAGAAAGGCATAACACTAACTCCTGCTCCTAAATCACATAGAGCAGTTCTAACATAATTATTCTTAATAGAGCATGGGATAGTTGGTATACCTGGATCTCCAAGTTTCTTTGGAACCTTACCATTGAAAGAGTAATTAGCAAGCATAGTAGAAATTTCCTCATTAGGAATTTTCCTTTTGTTAGAGACAATATCTTTCATATATTTTGAATAAGGAGGCAATTTAATAGCATCAGTCAAAGGAATTTGCAAAAACAAGGGTTTCATCCAATCACAAAATTTATTATAGTGTTCCTCTTCCTTTGATTTATGTTTCTTATTAGGAAAAGGCATTTGCTTTTGCACCCAAGGTTCTCTCTCATTACCATGCTTTTTAGCAATGAAATCTTCTTTAGTATACTTTTTATTCTTAGTATGCTTTTCAGGTTCATCTTCACTCTCCTCTTTATCAGAAGCATCATTTTTATCCTTATCATTGTTATGTTCATTACCACTTTCAGTTTCAGCATCAGAGATAGATATACTATTTGGATCATTAACATGCTCATTTTCTTTAATTGATTCAGGAGATTCTTCAACATGTTTATGTTTCTTCTTCTTCTTTTTCTTAGAAGGGTACTAGTTTCATTAGCTAGTTGAGAATCTTGCTCAATTCTTTTAGGATGTCCTTCAGGATACAAGGGATCCTGAGTAGAAGCACCACCTCTAGTTCCTACTCCATAAGCATGTTTTTCATTTTCTCTAGAAGCATTAACTAGCAGATCTTTTTGTACCTTAGTGAGTTGATCTATTTGAGTTTGAACCATATGGAAATGTTTAATAAGCATTTTAACATCATTAGAAGTTCTTTCCACAATATCATGCAATTTACTCATAGCTCTAGAATTTTCCATCAGATGATTCTGCACTCTCATATTAAAGTTATCCTGCTTAACAATATAATTATCAAATTCATCTAAGCATTGATCAGGAGTTTTAGAATAAGGAATATCCCTATCATCAAAATGTTGGAGAGAGTGTACCTCAACTACTGATGGGTGAGGAATTGGCTTACATAATTCTTCTATTGGTGGTAGATTCTTCACATCTTCAGATTTAATACCCTTCTCTTTAAGAGATTTCTTGGCTTCTCTCATTTCTTCATCACTTAGTTCAAGAATTCCTCTCTTCTTTGGTGTGGGTATCGGGGTCGGCTCAGGTATAGTCCAATCATCATGATTTTGGCTTATTTTAGCCATTAATTCCTCAGCTTCATCTGGAGTTCTTTTCCTGAAAACACAACCAGCACAACTATCTAGGTATGTCCTAGATTCAACAGTTAGTCCATGATACGTCCCAAACGTATCTATAATTTTTGATGTTCCATGCATGTTTTATGTCAATTGGCACATGTTTTATATACACTTTATATCATATTATGACATTTATTGGATTAACCTACTAATAGTTGCCAAAGTGCAAAATCTTCTTGTTTTCCTATTTGTTGTGTAGGAATTATCAAAAAATACAAAAGGAAACCTTGTTGGAGTCAAATTGGGACTTTCCTGAAATCTGTCTGAGAACTTTTTACGGAGATTGTCAGTTTGACCCTCGAAGATGGCGTCCAATGGAAATCAAATTAAAAAGAAAGTTGTCACAATTTTCCATACGAAGATTTTAAGCTCGAGATCAGCCCAATCGGAGTTCGGACGCGGCCTGTAGGCCCGTTTTGGTGGAACCCTAAAAGGGGGTGACGGAAATCCGAGAGTCTATATAAGGAAGGAAACCCTAGGTCGTGGGAGGAGCGCCAGACCACGAATTTTCCTCCTCCCAGGCAACCGTCTGGGGGTGGAGAACCTCCTCCATACCACCACCATCTCCAAGGAAGAAGAGGGGCCAAGGGCCGCTGCCCCCAAGGGCCGCCGCCGCTCCTCGCCGCCGCGGGCTGCCGCCGCCGCCGCCGTGGCTGCTGCGGGGCTCCGTCTCCACTTCGGGCTGCACCTCTTCATCAACCTCTCCATCAAGCTCCTCATCACCATGACCATGTGTGAGTAGTTTCCCTCGGGGCTGAGGGCTCGTACCGGTAGCTATGTGGTTCATCTCTCTCTCCCATGGTGTGATCTTTATGTGATCATGAGCTTTGTAATCTAGTTGGATGCATGGATGTTACTCTTCGTTATCTTATGAATATGCTACTCAAGTGGTTTTATTAATGTAATCTCCGGAGTCACCTTTGTCCCATGGTGCGAAGTTGACAGTGCGCGTGCCATGTGTGACTCTTTGGATTAAAGATTATGGGAATACTTGCCATGAGTTGTTCTTTTGTTGGTTGTCACTATAAAATTGTGGTGTTTGTTTAGTACTATTTTGGGGCGCTCATAGTGACATTGGGGTTCCCTAGATGTGGAAGACAGACTTTAAGGTGTGCTTTTGCAGCCCTACACGATGGTCTTGGTGTTCTATGATATTGTGGTGTCTGTTCACTCAGACTTTAAGGTGTGCTCTTGTAGCCCTACGCAGTAGATTGGTATTTCTATCCAACGGGAGAATAGTTCAGAGTAGCATAGTGAAGAGGAAATATCTATGTATTTAATTATATTATAATTGTTGAGAGTGTCCACTAGTGAAAGTATGATCCCTAGGCCTTATTTCCAAGCATTGAAACACCGTTTGCTCTCATTTTGGCTCAAGTTTGCTTGCTGCCATTTTTATTTCAGATTGCAATTACCACTTATAATCAACCATATTACTTGTATTTCACTATCTCTTCGGCGAACTAGTGCACATATACATCTGACAAGTGTATTAGGTGTGTTGGGGACACAAGAGACTTCTTGTATCTTAATTGCAGGGTTGCTTGAGAGGGATATCTTTGACCTATACCTCCCTGAGTTTGATAAACCTTGGGTTATTCACTCAAGGGAAACTTGCTGCTGTTCTACAAACCTCTGCACTTGGAGACCCAACACTGTCTAGAAGAAAAGAAGCGTGCGTAGACATCAGTCCATTATAGAATATATCAAGAAGTTCATTTTTAGCTAATTGATGTCCAGGCCGAGCTCTGAGTAAAGAACAAAACCTTGCCCAAGATTCAGGCAATTTCTCTGCTTCCAATTGTTTGAAATTAAAGATTTCCTGTAAAGCAGCATGTTGAGCACTAGCAGGAAAATATTTCTGGAAGAAAGCATTAACCAAATCCATAGGACTTTTAATGGATCCAGGAGATAAACTATTAAACCAAGTTTTAGCTTCATCTTTTAATGAGAAAGGAAATATTTTAGTAACGAAGTAACTACGTTTTTTAATATCATCAGAAAACACACTACTTAAAGTAGAAAGAGTATTCATATGTTCTACAGCACTTTCATTTTCAGTTCCTCGAAAAGGTTCTTTCTCAACAATAGATATATGTGACAAGTCCATAGAGAAATCATAATCTTTATCTTTTATATCAATGGGAGATGTAGCAAACTTAGCATTAGGAGATAGTTTGTAATTAACAGCACGACTTGCAAGAAGATTTTTAATAGCACTAGCATCTTTAGAAGCATTGCATTCTTCAATAAATTCATCATCAAGTTCAACATAAGTTTCCTCGAAATCATCACTAGTATGATCTCTTAATTCAGGTGAACTAACAGGTGTAATGGGACTTTCATTAGGTGTTTCAGCACTTTCAGTTTGTCTAAATTTAGCAATTGTAGCATCTAGAAAAGGACCTAATGAACCACTCTCATCAAGCACAGTAGAAGCATCATCAAAACTATCAGAAATATTTTCAATTTCAGCAGAAGTAGCAGCACGTGAAGCATGTGCAAGTGGTGGTGTAATAAGTTGACTCATAACAGACGGTGAATCAAGAGCAAAAGAAGTACTCAGAGTTGTGCCTCTCCTTGTAGTGGATGGTAGTATATGGACCTTCTCATCACGAGGTTTACCCATGATGAATAATTTGCAGCGAACAATATCACTCTCAGGTGAGCTTATAAATAGAGCTATGCTCCCCGGCAACGGCGCCAGAAAATAGTCTTCATGACCCACAAGTATAGGGGATCGCAACAGTCTTCGAGGGAAGTAAAACCCAAATTTATTGATTCCACACAAGGGGAGCCAAAGAATATTTATAAGCCTTAACAGATGAATTGTCAGTTCAGCTGCACCTGGAAATAGACTTGCTCGACACAGTTTATCAGTAGCAACAGTTTTATAGCAGTAGCAGTAGTGAAATAATAGCAGTAATAAGATAAAGACAGCAGCAATAATTGTAGTAGACAGCAGGATTAAAATACTGTAGGCATAGGGATGGATGAACGGACATTGCATGGATAAGATAATTCATATAATAGTCAAGACATGGGCAATTGCAGGTAGATAATAATAAAGTATCCAGGTGATAATCAATCATAGGCATGTGTTCCGTATTTAGTCGTACGTGCTCGCAATGAGAAACTTGCACAACATCTTCTGTCCTACCAGCCCGTTTGCAGCGGGCCTCAAGGGAAACTACTGGTAATTAAGGTGCTCCTTTTAATAAAGCACCGGAGCAAAGCATTAACACTCCGTGAACACATGTGATTCTCACATTACAGCCATCCCCTCCGGTTATCCCAATTGCTGTCACTTTGGGGCCTCGGGTTTCGGACAATCATATGTGTAAACAATTTGCAGATATGATCTAAAGCAATAATTATCCTCATGATTCAATAACATGTTCAGATCTGAAATCATGGCACTCGGGCCCTAAGTGTCAAGCATTAAATATAACAAGTTGCAACAATGACATAAAGTACTAACAACGGATACTAGGCACCATGCCCTAACAATCTGATATCTATTACATGAATGATCTCATCCAATCCCTACCATCCCCTTCAGCCTACAGCGGGGATTACTCACACATGGATGGGGAATCATGGATGGTTGATGGAGAGGCGTCGATGATGATGATGGCGATGATCTCCTCCAATTCCCCGTCCCGGCAGGGTGCCAGAACGGAGTTTCTGGTCCCCGAATTAGGGTTTTTGGTGGCGGCGGAGCTCTGGAGTGTTTCGGGGGAAAACATCGATCCTCCTGACGTTTTTAGGTCAAGGGATTTAAGTAGTCGAAAGGGGGTCGCGAGGGGGTGACCGAGGCGGCCACACCCCACCACGGCATGCCCCCCCCCCCTTGGCCGCGCGGCCATGTGGTGTGGGGCCCCTGTGACCCTCCTCCGTCTCATCTTCTGGCTCCCGGTGTCTTCTGGAAAAATAGGAGCTCCTGGATATTTTCCGGGGATTTTCCCGAAACTTGACTTTCTGCACAAAAACAAGACACCAGGGCAATTCTACTGAAAACAGCGTTAGTCCGTGTTAGTTGCATTCAAAACAGACAAATTAGAGGTAAAACAACAGCAAAAGTGTTCGGGAAAGTAGATACGTTTTGGACATATCAATGTCTATTAAGTAAATGGTTGTACAAAATTCTTAATGAAGAAGGTGTATGGCGAGAGCTGTTGTGCAACAAATATTTGAAAAACAAAACTTTATCTCAAGTTGAGGCCAAGCCTACTGACTCTCCTTTTTGGAAAGGTTTAATGTCGGCTAAACATGAGTTATTCAAACGAGGTTCTTTTAATGTTGGTAATGGCCTACATACTCGTTTTTGGGAAGATACTTGGCTTGGTAATAAACCTCTAGCTGAACAATATCCCTCTCTGTTTAATATTGTCCGCCATAAAAATATTGTAGTGGCACAGGTGCTAGCAAATAATCCTCTAAACGTTGAGTTTAGAAGAGCTTTGACGGGGGATAGGTGGATTTCATGGCTAAAATTGGTAGAGAAACTAATGGATGTTAATCTATCAGACAACGATGATGTTTTCCTTTGGAGGTTGACAAATACCAAGAAATTCACCGTTAGTTCGATGTATTCTGATTTCATGCATGGACATACTCCGTTCTTGCGCAAATACCTTTGGAAATTGAAAGTTCCTTTGAAAATAAAAATCTTTATGTGGTTTGTTCAACGGAAAGTGCTTCTTACTAAAGATAACCTCATTAGACGACATTGGGCTGGTAGTAAAAAGTGTGCTTTTTTTTCATGCGGATGAGTCCGTTGAACACTTGTTTATCACTTGCCATTTTGCTCGAGATATTTGGAGATTGCTTCATTTCACTTTTAACATCTCTCCTCCTACTAGTGTAGCTTAGTTTGGGCATTGGTTAGATGGAGTAGATAAAAAACAAAGGTCGTATTCGCATTGGTATTTGCGCTTTTGTTTGGGCTATTTGGAATTGTCGAAATGATGTGGTTTTTAACAAAATTAGAGATGCTCATTTTTTGCAGGTGGTTCACCGAGCCCTTTATTGGATACATATGTGGTCCTTCCTCTTGCCACAGGAACAACGAGAACTCATGGATTTTGGATGTACCCGGTTGATGTCGGTGGTCCGGGCTATTTTCAACCAAAATGGACGGCAGCATACTAGAAGACTTCAACATGTGTAGTCTTCGTTTGTCTGTTTTATTTCGGTGGCTGATTCATGTAGCCACTTTAGTTGATCCCTGAATGTAATAATTTCGACTTAATACTTGCACACTTGGTTACTTTCTTCATTTTTAATATAAAATGGTTGTGTGTATCGTCATGATGCAGAGGCTGGGGCTATGCTCCCATTTCTTAAAAAAATGGTGTTGTCTCTCTTTTCTTTTCTTTTCGAAGTGGAGGTTAAGACCCCGGCCTCTATATCAAAATGATGCGCACAACCTTTTTTATTAGGTTATTCTACAAAACCTGGCAAAACAAATACATCAATAGACCCAGAGCCACTTTCCTAGCGACCTCTGTCGCAACATCTAAATTGATAATGCGGGTGATCCTGATTGGGGCCATATGCCATGACCTCACTACAATGCACACCATCTAAACCGAAGGCCTCACCAAATCAACCAGCGGCGAGGTGAGAGCACAAGCTGGTCCAGCAGACCCAGAACGTGCACGTCTGTGCACACTCTAGAAGACACCGCCATCCTCCGTCTATCCATGTTCATGAGAGATCAACACATTGCCCTTGTCAGGCCTACAGTCGAAGCTACCTCGACGCCAGACAGCTCCACCGCCCTGTGCACGTCCATTTATATGTGTCCAACACCGAGACCCCTCTGCGCCACTCCACATAGACCCGTCATCATCGACGTGGCAGATGCCACGCCGCGCCACTTCTTGATGCCTCCAGCAAGCATCTGCTCCAAAAACGATGCCCTCGGGAGGGAGAACGGCACTAGCGCCGTCATTGTCCGATCCAGAAGACCCCTAGATCAAGGGTTTCCCCTCGAGCAGGCCGAGTGAGGAGACGATGAGTGCAAAGGCGATGCCTCAACACGGTAACGAGACGCATAGGCGCCGCCATCGATCGTCGCGACCGAAGTCGGAGCTCAGGTTTCACCGGCAGCCACACCTCCCCAGCTCGTAGCCGGCTCGATCGTCCTCGATATGTGCAGATGAGCTCCGTACGAACCCCCAACCGCGCCACCGAATGACCATGGGTCGTGTCGATGACAGATCTGGTCGGGAGCCAGATCAGCGGCCCTCCGCCGCCAACCACCACATGTACACCCCGCATACGCCGCTAGGACATGGAGTCGACGGCTGCCGCCGCACAGCCAAGGATCGCCGCCCTGATACCGCGGACGATCTCCCCCACTAACACAGCCCCAGCCACCTCTGGAGGACACCGCCACAATCCACCTACCCAGACGCCTTCGACACAGGGCCAGCCGCCACCGCGGCCAATGTTGGCGGCAACTAGGGCCGTCTTTGGCCCAGTGCGAGAGGTGCGACGGCCCGGGGCCCGGCTAAATAGGGGCCCATTTCAGATATAAATACAGTATTAACAATACAGAGTAGAGGAAAAATAAAAAGACCCAGGCATGACTCAATTCCGTGAGCCCAGCAAGCAGCGTACAACTCAGTCACCAGGCCTGTCAGCCATGCACGAACATACCGCACGAGAGCTGCCCTTTCCTTTTCCCCAATGGCTTAATCCTCTCGATCGAATCACACATGGAAACGTCAGGCGATCACGGAGAGGCACCGAATGGAATATTTGCCTCGCCTAACGCAAGATCTAATGAGATCATCAATCCATCATTCGGATCATCGTTCGGAATCAAGATCATCATTCGAAAGGTAAATTCTCATATCAATCTATTCCTAATTTCTAGGCGAATATTTTTCCGTGGTCTCAAACTCAGAAACTCTCGATCTAAAAACTTAAAATTTTCAATCTATAATCTGCTATTCGTGTTTCTCACTTGTAGCGTAATCATGCTACCTAAAAAACATCTATCTGGCAGCGTAATCATTGATGATTTTACGTCAAAAAATGCACGAAAGTCTCGTTTCGAGGTTACCATGCTATTTATATATTTTTTGGTGCTTTGTAATTTATAAGATACCTAGTATGGAACAAAGGAAAAAAACAAATGTTTGATTCTAGTAAAAAAGATCAGTTTTATGACTCTATCAATTTAATATGTTCATGTATTGAATCGAATTTTTTTTCTCTATTGGGCCCATTGGTGGAGTTCGCACTGGGGCCTATAAAATCGTAGAGCCGGCCGCCGGCAACGGCTGCAGGAAGAAACCAGGATCGGGGGCTTTGGCGGCCCTAGGGCTGGGGCCACTTGCGTCGCCCTGGGGAGTGACGCGAAGGGGTACGTCTCTGGAATCCTATGGCTAATCCGGTATCTTGGTGTTGCTTATGGTGGTAGTTGATGTGAAAGGTTATTGTTGCATGTCTTTAATCTCTTCAATATGATATTCTAGTATCTTGTCCATTGTTTTTTCTCATTTTGATAATTCTCGCTTTTCTATTTGATATATTTTATCAGGTTTTGCTATCTATATCTTTAAACTAATTTGGTGGCCCAACAAAACCTCTTTTTGGTTCACCAAGTAAAGTCCCCATTTATTGTGAATAAAACTTGTGGACCACATGGAGATGATCGACTTTGTCAATAGTTCAGTTACTTAGGTACTGAGCCTACTGTCGATTATATATATGGTTCTCTCTCTTGTTTCGTGGAATACAAAAGAGACCCAAGTTTTGTCCACTTGCTGACAGTTGTGTCGATGTCTTGTGTAGGAACTACTAGAAAAATACCCCGCGCGTTGCAGCGAGAATTTCATTAAGAACTTTGTGTAAATGAAGACATATAAAATATGAAGTTGTTTATAGAAATATGAACAAAATCTCACAATAGTCGAGAGGTTATATTTAATTGACGCGAAATTGTTGTGTATTAGACGATAAATAATAGTGATGTGGACGTTGGCTAAAAAGAAGTGACATGGATAGATTGTATGTACATATAGTATAATTAATGAATATTAGTGGGGATGATATGGACAAATGATTGGCTAAAAGAATGGATGATGTGAATAGCTTGCATGTTGAGATAGAAAATAATTAATGCATGTTAGTGGGGTTTTGCTTTATAAAAAGTATAGATTACTTGGAATGGGATACACCGGGAATTCGAGTTGAAAATGTGGGGACATACATGTCTCATCTACCTTGCTGGGTAGAAAAATTGATTATAATATGTCTGCGAGGTTTCTTAAAAGTGCTCATAGGATAGTATGTGCTTGTGAACGTTTTTAAGGCTAACTGTACGTGCATGTTTATGAATTATAAGCGTGTACTTGGGTGTCTACGAGATAGCCAGCCGTGCACTTAAGTCATCGGATAGAAAACTTGTAAGTAGCACAAACAAAAGGAACTAGCCAGTGGCAAGAGAGACAGAGAGAAAGCAATGTGTTATGAATCTATTCTGATCTCTCCTCTATAGTCTGAGAACAGACATATAACACAACCGTCTTAAACTGGGCACATGTCAAGTATTCACAAGCTTGTTGACACATACACACAAAGTTGGTGCAGCAAACAAAATTTTAATCTTCCACCAAAATGGATTCTCGTGCGATGCGGGTAGTGAGACGGGCGGCGGAGTAGGACTGTGCGTGAACTGCTCCTCTTCTCACTCACTTGGTGGATGTGTAAGAGGTGCCTTATAGTCCAGTCCATCTCTCCCCACAAAAAATGTAGGACTTAGTCTCACTCACTAACCAATCTGAATGGGCATTTGGCATTTTCAGGATTTGTTAGATTGAATGGAGCATGGGATATAAAATTCAACAGTTTCTCACTCTAGTTAGTTATTTCTCCGTGGTTATTGCTAAGTCGACGTTTATGGTCGTTCGGTGATAACTTTGTTATTCATTTATATTTACACGAATCTCAGTGATCATATTGAATGGTTCGATCCACTTAGAAACAAGTGGTTTATAATGTCTGAGAAATAGCAAAACCGATTGATTTCTAGAGAGCATGTTAACACCGTCAAATGATTTCTGAAATTTCCGAGAGACAATTTACATTTGTATCAGAGAAAGGATCAAAGATTTCAGGGGCCACTTGAAGCTAATGACACATGAATCCCCCCGAATCATGACAGTAAATGGTTGATGTGCTCTCTCTCAGAAGAAAGTAGAACGTAGGCATCTGAGATTTGTATATCCCTATCTATTTGTGGATGTCCAAAGTTACGGACAGCCGGTAAATGGTCCTTCACAACTCACAAGCTACAAACCAGGATGGAAGCACCATTGGGAGAAGACGCGTTACGGACGCACGCTGAGGCATGAAGAACACGGGCAGCAATCTTGATGGGATACCCAACCTTCCCACTTGATCGAGATGTTGTGAAGGTAACCTTCTGCTCCAAGAATCTGGGCCGAAATTGCCTGTGATCCGCGTCTGAAAGCTACAGTGTTTCCTCGACAAAGTTCCCATACCCCACCACCATGCCTAACAGGAGGAACACATGCATGGCCGTATGTATTATACTGAAAGTCGTACGTCCGTACGAGCATATTCTCTTCTTCTATAATTTCAGGAGTTCGCTGAGCTTTTGTTCTTCTGTTTTCAAGAAAGGCGAAAGGCGCCAGGACATGGAAAGTCGTAAAAACTCAGTCCTTAATTTTCAAATAGAAATAGAGAGCCAACTGCTCTGAGCATGTGTTATGTTATGCAGTCGCTGGCCGGGCGAGGCAATTATTCGGTAACCCCGGCCCTGCCAAATTTCAGGGGGCCAACCAAATTGTGGTAGGATCAGCTAGCTTTGGTTTTTATCCAAACTGAGCCCAAGCAACCCACGCCTGTAATAGTAGAATTTGTTCATGCCCTATCAGCAATGTATTCCCGATGAGCGATCACACTGTTGGCGAGACGTGTGCCGGCCGGCCGGCTGGCCGGGCCCGATCCCGTGCAGCACTGCCAAGTGCGCGCGGCGCCGACCCTGTCCCTCGCCGGCCGGTGGATGGTCGGTTTCAAGCACCCGATCAGATCTCACCTCATCTCATCTCATCTCATCTCCAGTCCTGTGCAACACCACAAATCGAATCGAACCCGGACCGACGGAGCGAGCATGAAAACAACAGACGTTGCACGTACGCGCGGCGAGTGAGGATCATTGAGCGGCTGGTGGAGACTAGCTAGAGAGTGGTAGGTGTTCGTATGTCCTGCCCTTTATTCAGCGACTTGCTGGCTTCAAAGCTCTACATTTCCCTCGTCATTATCATGAGTTGTTTAGCGCAAAAACCAAAAGGGACATCACCGTATCTCCCTCCTGGCGGGAGCATATATGTCCATGCTGCGAAGTCATAGAGTAATGTATGATGAAATACCTTTTCGCGTTTCTAATGGATATATTTTTATCAGGTTTATTATCAAAAAATTAAACTAATTTGGTGGCCCAATAAAATCATCTTTTTAGATCACGAAGTAAAGTCTCCATTTATTGCGAATAAAGCTTGTGCACCATATGGAGATGATCGACCCAGAGTTTAGTTACTTACATACCGAGCATACTCGATTATAAATATGGTTTCTTCCCTTGTCTCGTGGAATACAAAAAGAGACCTAAGTTTTGTCTCGCTTGCTGACAGTTTTGTCGATGTCTTGTGTAGGAACTATTACTTGGAATGGGATGCACCCGGAATTCGAGTTGAAGGTGGGGCAACAAACATAGCTCATATACCTTCCTTGCTAGCAAATTTGATTATAATATGTCCACCGTGTCTGTCGAATGTGCTCGTAGAGATAGTATGTGCTTGTGAGCGTTTTTAAGGGTCAATGTATGTGCATGTTTATGGCCGTCTACATTTATGTTTATGCCTCGCACTTAGCTCATCGGATGGAAAACCTGTATGCAACACAACAAAATGAACTAGCCAATTGCGAGAGAGACAGAGAGAAAGTGATGTGTTCAAAATCCGTTTTGTTCTCTCCTCTATATACCGAGAACACACAAATAACACAAACGCCACGCATCGAAATAAATAGGGTACGTGTTAAGTTTCCACAAGCATGTTGACACATTCAAACAAAGTTAGTGCTTGAACTCGATTCACGCAACGCGCGTGCGATGCGTGGCGAAACGGGCGGCGGAGGAGGAGTGTGTGTAAACTGCTCCTGTGTGGATGTGTAAGAGCTTCCTTATAGCTTATAAGACAGTCCAACTCTTTCCCCGCTAAAAATGTGGGATTAAACTCGGTCTCACTGTATATGTGATGCAACCAATCTGAACGTGCATTTGAGATTTTCAGCATTTGTTAGATTAAATGGAGCTAAGGCACGTAAAATGCAACAATTTCTCACACAATTTAGTTATTTCTCGGTGGTTATAGCTAAGTCGATGTTCATGGTCGTTCGATGACAATTATGTTATTCATTTGTATTTACACGGATCTCAATGACAATATCGAATGGTCCGTAGTCGACTTAAAAACAAGTGGTTTCTAATAGCCTGAGAATAGCAAAACCGTTGGACTTTCTAGAGAGCATGTTAACAAGTGGTTGGTAGTATCAGAAAGGATCAAAGATTCAGTGGGCTAGTCGAAGCTAATGATACATGCATCCTCCTGAATCACGGTAGTAAATGATTGATGTGCTCTCTCTCTAAAAACAAAGTAGAACGCATGTGAGGTTTGTATTATTCCTAGGTATTTGTGGATGTCCAAAAATACAGGCAGCCGGTACATGGTCGGTCACACTTACAAGTTACAACGAGGACGGAAGGCATTGGGAGAAGACGCGTTACGGACGTTGAGGCAGGAAGAACACGGGCAACAATCTTCTTCCATGGGATACCCAACCTTCCCACTTGACTGATGGAGATGTTGTGAAACATAACCTTTTGCTCCAAGAATCTGAGCCCAAATTGGCTGTGATCGGCGTCTGAAAGCTACATTGTTTCCTCAACAAAGTTCCCATACCCACCCACCATGCCGAGCAGGAGTAACACATGCATGGCCGTATGGAGTACGTACGAGCAACCTCCCTCCTTTTATAATTTCATTTAGGTGTTCGTGGAGCTTTTCTTCTGTTTTCAAGAAAGGCGAAAGGTGCCATGACCACGGACATTAGAACACGGGAAACCCTAAAAAAATTAGTCCCTTTTACCAAATACTGGAATCAGAGTACCACTTAAGCATGTGTCATGCAGTCCGCTGAAATTATGATAGTCTGCTGTACTCAAAAGTTCCCGGAGAAATCAGAGAACCAAAACCGGCGCGCGGCAGGTGGGCTGTCCGGGCGAGCCAATTATTTGGTACTGGTCCAAACACCTGCCAAATTTCAGGGGCCAACCAAATTGTTGGTAGGGTCAACTAGCTTCGATTGTGATCCAAAAAGACCATAATTAAGACACCCACGCCTGTCGTAGTACAGTGTGTTCATACCTTATCAGCAACGTATATTGTCCCGATGAGCGATCACACTGTTGCCGGCGGCCCGATCCTGTCCAACACTGCCAAGTGCGCTTGGCGGCGGCGTCGACCCTGTCCCTCGCCGCCGGTGGATGGTTGGTTTCAAACGCCCAATCTCATCTCATCGCCTGTCCTGTGAGTGCACACCACCAATCCGAATCGAATCGATGACAGACCGACCGACCGATCATCGACCTGAACCAACGCAGGCGAGCGACATGAAAGCAAGGGCCTTTTTAGCTTTCGAGGAGCTAGGTCAGGTTTTGAGTGTGATGCACCCATCTGGGTCGGAAAGTGTTTTGCCAATTGGGGAGTGATAATGATCCGCATGCAGTTTTTGCGTGGGTTATAATGAACTTCTATTCTCTTCTTCTATATGAACAGGCACAGCTCCTACCGCGTTTCGCAAAAAAAAAAACAGCACGTTGCACATACGCGTGGCGTGTGAGGATCATCGAGCGGCGACTAGCTAAGGGCGCGTTTGGTAGCCCGCAGCTACCTTTGCGCCCTGTGGGACTTGGCCGGCCAGGGCCTTGTCTGGAAAAACCAGCCTCTGGGTCTGGTTGTGCAGTCTGTTTGATAGGTCGCATGGGTTTTTTTCGTCCGAGCTGAAAACATGGAATCAACTGTTTGGTTATATGCTTTGCATGAGCTAATGCGACTAGGCGTGTGTTTGGTTAGGTGCAGAACATCCACTAAGGTAACCTCTTCTCTATTGAGGTGAGGTTACCAACCGTTGCATGGAAGCACAAGTACAAACTATTTGACATGACGATGATTAACAGCAGAAGTTATAGGACATAGTGCTAACATAGACTCATAATCCAGTGCATAAACAATACGACAGCAGTGCTTAAACTAGTTGTCACCATGATAAACAAGACCATGGTGCTAAGATAGACTCTTAATCGACTATTCTACTGGTCCCTTCTTCTTCCTCACGTTCTGTGGGTCCTCGGTACATTGCTTCACCACCTCACATGCAGTTTTGTTGAAGATGATCACCTTGTACTCCTCGGCAGCGATCTTCTTGAACATGAGGAGATAACCAATCTTGAGCTCATGGGCAATGGTAAATGCTGGCCATCCCCGATCAAGGCATGCTTTACCATTCAGATCAGCCAGGGCGATTGTCTAGACGCACCCTGTGTTCGTCCTGAGGGTGATCTCCCCAGGCACCTCACCCCAGTATGGCTTGAAGGCTTCACGAACAGGAAGCACCCCTAAGCCAGGGGCGACAAGCACCTTGCAGAAGTGGTTAGGGGACACTTCTTCCTTCATCCAGCCAACGTTGCCCTTGATCTTGGTGGGAGTTCCTCCAGCATCGGATTTCTCAGCCTACGAGCATGAACAAATGGTTAAACTTTGTGAACATGACATCAATGGTTGAACAAGTTGACATGGCTCATACTAGCGACGACACATGTGTATCCAAGAAGTGTTTCCACGCTACCAAGAGCTACGCACAAGAAACTACCTAGTACATTGCACAAGGTAGTAAGGAATCACTCCTTGCATAGAAGTGCCGTCACATTTTAATAATCGGCTAAAAACTTCAAAATGAGTAGCGAGCTTGTTCGTTGGTCTCGGTACATGTAGAGCCATGTATGCGCCTACTGACTAGCCAGCAAAAGAAAAAGAACAGTCACATCTGATTGTGGCTGCTTCATACTTTTGTTGGCAGTCAGCAGGTGACAGCTCTAACACAAATCATCATAGACCTAAAAGAGACGCCAAAGAAATTTGCCTCATAAGAAATAGCAAACAAAGATCTCAGGGAGACGAATCTGTACAGGACCAAGAGGTATGCACAAGAATTGTACTTGTACATCGCTCTAGGTCCTATGCAAGTCGCCTCCCTGCACATATGTTATGCCACATGGTAATCATCGGCTTTGTGCAAAACAAACTCAATCTAGAACAACTCATCAGATGCCTTAGTTAGATAGTATAGTCAATTGTCGAACAAAAGTATGCACCGCATGACAACCAACAAAACCAAGTAGAAGACACTAGTAAAGTTGTGCATGGTTCTTAATTTTGGTGGTTGCCTTGTGGTTACAGTGCCACATCTGACTCACAAATATAAAACCCTTCATCATTGGCCCAAATTTCACAATTCAAGCCTCATATGTCATAGCCATCAGTGCGCAAAAAGAGTGTATACAAGAACGAAGTAGAAATAATAGCATTGTCCTTGCCATTACCCTTGGTTTTGTACACAATCTTCTTGCAAGTATGATGGCCTAGTTTAATCATCGGCTAGCATGAAGAATACTCACGAACACACGAAAAGAAATTTGCCTCATAGTTCATAAAAAATCACAGATCAACTTTAGGACATTATAATTTGGGCCTCAGGCTTGCATTTGACAAATGGAAGAGATAGATACTACTGAGCCAAGAACAGAGCATAACCATTATGTTATTATGTTGTACGTTGCACAAGGTTCAGTAGTATAACCCCTTCCTCGAAGGGCGCGTTTGGTAGCCACAATTTCATCATTGGCCCAACAAAATCAAGCAAATCAGACAAGACTCAATGGATGATCTCTTAGTACCACCAGTCGTGCACACATAATTTGATGTGTACACAATAGATGATACTAAGAGACACACTTTGAATCAATTAGTTCGTTGTCCAGATTTAGCACATACACAAACACTTGTCTCAGAAATACATGGCAGACCTGGAGCAACTATACCGAAAGGAGGGCACCGCACGAGCGCGTAAACAACTTCGGTATAGTTTCCCAAGGCCTACGAGAAGTGTTCATCACTGGCCACAACTAGAAAACGAACAATAAAACCACAGATCAACACCCAAATCGGACGAACCATGCAAATTTGTTCGGTTTTCACTTTATCCCAAACAAATCGTACTACGAATAGATGATTTCGCAACCATGGAAACCATAATTGAAAACCCTACTCTAGAACCAATAGATCAAAGATTTGACGCACATCGAACGCTAGATCTACCGTGCATGTTAATGTAAGCAGAGGAACAACAATGGATCTACAGATCTATGACGGTCACGAGGCATACAAGGGCTAGGGATGCTCTTACCGCCATTGACGAAGTCCTTAAGGAAGAAGAGATGACGCGGTGCTGTCGACGTGCAGATGAAGCTCCTGCGCACGGAACAATGAAGAGCCTGACGGCCCTGCGTCGCCTTTCGAAGATGCTCCGGCGGTGCTCTAGATGAGCCGCCGGAAATGGAGCCGCCGACGGAGAGAGAAGAGGAGAGGAGCGACGGTGAGGGAAAATGAAGAGGGTGGAGTGAGCGGTGAGGGGAATAAATGATGCGTGTTCCCAAAGGGACGCGGCGTCTCCCACGCACTTGCCCGCGTCCCGCCCTTGCGCTCTGCCAGGCCTGGCTCCACGGACACGGTCGATCTGAACGTGCCTCTCGGAGCTGGCCCGACGCTGCTTTGATGGACGTGCTTGTTAGAGTATATGTACGGTTAGGATTGATTAGGGTTAGATCATCTTGTACTCCAAGTCTCCTACCCCCTTGTACTCCTATATAAACCCCCCACCAGGGTCCAGATCAATACAACAGAATATTAGGGACAAATATTTTCTACATGGTAAATCCTGCATCTCCACCGGCTACGCGCGGGGTTTCAACGGCCACAACCCGCCCGTCGGCCGTCAAGATCTTCGTCAAGTTCAAGCACCACCGATCTGCACCGCATCGAGCCAAGCTACAATGACCCTTCGGTGAAAATTGATGCTTATAGGCGGCGCAGATCCCATCTGCAGGACTACATCAACACGCCGGCGCCATCTACCTCAGGCCGGCGGCCCGGCGCTCTGCTAGGGCGATCGTTGCAGCGCCGAAACTCGCGCTAAACGCCCGATCGTCTCGCCCGCCTGGCTCGCTGCCCGCGTGGATGGACGCCGGCACCTACATGCAACAGAAGGAGAGCTGGACAACTACATCGCCGCCGATCTGCACCGACATGAACAACTACGTCAAGCTGTACGACTACACCAAGATCTTCGTCGAGCTCTACACCGACAACACAAATCAACGCCAAGGTCTACATCACGCGAGTCGAGCCGCATGCCGCCAAAAACAAAACCCCGCCGCCTGCCGCCGCCACTCACACGCGAGTTGCCGCCGCACGCCGCCAATGACAACCTAAAAACCCGCCGCCGCCGCCGCCTAAAAACCCGCCGGCGCTCTGCTAGGGCGATCATACAATCGCCTCGCCCGCCTGGTAAAAACCCCGCCGCCGCCGCAGAAACCCTGCCGCCGCCGCACAAAACCCAAAACCCTACGACACAAAACCACACAAATTTTTTTGCGCCTTCGGCTCTATCGGCTATATCGACCGCGACAACATCAACCACGGCTACATCATACTCGGCTACCTCGACATCAACATCATACACACGTCTACAGCAACTCAAGAGCTCCAGTCAACAGCATCCGCGTCATCGCTTGCGTCCATGACACTCCCGCTGTAACTGCGGGAGGGAAGAGAGGGAAGAGAAGGAACCAGAAGGGACGGCGATGATGACAAGGTGGAGGAGGCGACGGACGCGCAGGACTTCTCCAGTCGCAATCGTTCGCTTCACTCCCGCTACGACTGAGAGGGAATGTTAGAGTATATGTACGGTTAGGATTGATTAGGGTTAGATCATCTTGTACTCCAAGTCTCCTATCCCCTTGTACTCCTATATAAACCCCCCACCAGGGTCCAGATCAATACAACAGAATATTAGGGACAAATATTTTCTACAGTGCTGGCCTGGCCCGGAGCTCGCACAGGCAAACACCCGATCGATCTCATCTCCTGTGCACACCACCAATCGAATCGAATGGATGACCGATCGACCCGAACCGACGGAGCGACATGAAAACAACAGCACGTTGCACGTACGCTGGTGGAGACAAGCTGCTAGAGAGTGGTAGGTGTTCGTATGGCCTGCCCTTTATTCAGCGACCTGCTCTGCTGGCTTGAAAGGCCTACATTTCCCTCGCCATTATCATGTGTTGTTTAGAGCAAAAGGAAGATCGCCGTATCTCCCTCCGGCCGGGGAGCATATATATTGTCCATGCTGCAACGTGATAGGATTAGGAAGACGCATCTTCTTCTTCTTCTTCTTCTTCTTCTTCTTCTTCTTCTTCTTCTTCTTCTTTATAGCAACGGGTTCGTATTGTTTGCAGAGCCTACATAGTAGAGCGAGTATTAAACAGAGGGAGAGCTAAAAAAAAGGATGGCAACTACTGAGGCTGACGTAGAAAGACACAGAAAAGAAACATGCACGCGTCATCTGCGCGTCCATAAACAAGCTGCTCGATCCCACTTTTCTTTCTTCTCTTGAGCTTTCTTCTCGGCCAATTGGTGATTTGCCTCCAATGTCTTGGCCACCATGGTCTCATTGGATTTCACCATTTCGTCAAGCTTCTCTCTCAAGCTTTGTGCCTCAAGTTGCTTCGCCACTCTTTCCTTGGCTTTCTTGTTGCCTTCGGGCTTGTTCTTGTTCCTCTCACCTTGATTATCATTGGAGTCATCCTCAACACGTATTTCCCCTTTTTTTGGCTCTTGGTCCCTCAACTTCCATTTCTCGCTATGTTGGAGAATTTTCCAACAATGATCAAGGACAAATGGCTTCTTCTTGGATGCGGGCATGTCCATGAACCTCTCTCTTGCAATGCGCTCCTACAATGGTTACATGTACCAATGGTGAACAATAGCAATGGTTACATATACCAACGGTGAACAATAGCAATGCTTATTTCACTCACCCAGTCACCCTCTACGGTACCACTCGGAGGAGCATTAATCACTTGTTGCAAACATCCACTCCACCGGGAACATGGTGTTTTGATCGTTTCCCAATGGCCTTGTAGTGATCGAAAGGTCCGAGGCACCGTTCGGCCATTGCGTGGCATGAGTTGGAAGAACTTGTCCTCCACTCTTTGCCAATACTAATCCTTGGTTTGATCATTGCCGTGAGTTGCATCGAGAGAAATACTCTCCCAAGCACGGATCAATGTTTGGTCCTCCAAAACGGTGTAATTCGTACCTCTCCGGGAAAGTGTTGTCCCCTCCACCTCCTCGACCTTGTTGTCTTCTTTGCCCGCACCACCATCGAAGCCACCGTCGGCCTCGTTGTAGCCGAAATTGCCGAGCGGAGAGTTGTTGATCTGAACCGACCCAAGCATGTCCATGAAAGCTTGCGTGCTGCAATTTGGAAGAACAATTTTGGTACTAGCAAGCATAATTTCACAAATAGGCGGCGGAGGGTGGTTTGTTACCTTTCGGTCCCGGAGACATTCGCGGGCGTAGGTTCGTCTGCAGCAGCGGCAGCGCTGACCCTGACCTTCCGCACGGGCGCCCTCTTCTTCGGAGCCGCGGCGGCGCCCGCGGCAGCGTCGCCGGTTGCCGCAAGTAAGATTTGGGCCGCGCCTGCGGTCCCCAGCCTTCTCCGCTTCGTCTGCGCCAATGGAGGAGCAGCGGCGGCGGCGGCGGTGCCGAGCTCTGCCCGGCCAGCTGGATTTGTCGATGGCGTCGTCCCGACCGGGACGGTCACCAGGTACAGGTCGGAGGAGCTCATGGCAACGATGGGGCAGGGCGCACGATGGCCGGAGTGGGGGAAGAGAAAACGGTGGCGGCGGCGGCGGCGGTTCGGGGGCTGAATCTTCCTTCGCGCCAACGATAGAAGAGGATGCGGATCAGTCTGCGGGCCGGTGAGGAAAACCTAGCTTTCACGGTTTCGAGGGCCGGATTCACAGGGCCCCTCAAAATCTTTTGCGGGTCGGAGAGTTTTGAGGGTTCTGCTCTTTGCGTTTTTAAGGATTCGAATCCGCATCCGACGGTTATTTTGCGGGTTTGCGCGTTTTGCGGGTACTGCTAGAGATGCTCTTAAGCCGTAAATCCAAATTACAGTACATTATTACATTTCCGGTGTCCTGTTCTCTGATAGTACTATACTGTAGTTGAAACTTTTTGATGAAATTATTCCGTCGTTAGTTTTTAGTGGATCGATCTTCTTTATGCACGATGACAAAATGCTAGATTTAGTCCGGCGTACAATTTTACTAATTAAACTGAGTTAATATACTGTAAAATTTTAATTTCTATGAAGAGGTTATGCGGTTCAGACTTTCATAGCAAAATTTACTTACTGTACGTCGACGGAGGTGAACAACCTTTTTCTGTTATATAATTGGCACACCACACTGTTTAAGTTGTCTTCTCTTCTCTGCAGGGCTTAATATTGCAAGGTCCACGTTGGGAAGTGCTGTAGAAATGATCAATATACAGTACATAGTATCAATCACATGCAAATAGCGAATTGTTAATACATGTTTCCTTTTGCTTAAAGTGATCGAGACACGGATGTACAGTGCCGGAAAAGGACTGTGGAAATTAAAGTTATGAACGTCATTCTATCCCTGCACTCTTTTTAATCCGGTGTTCATCCTTCTCGGGTTAGTTTTATAGAGAAATACAAAGGGAGAGGTGATGTCTATGCACGCTTCTATTCTTGTAGACAGTGTTGGACCTCCAAGTGCAGAGGTTTGTAAAACAGCAGTGAATTTCTCTTAAGTGAGTAACCCAAATTATATCGAACTCAGGGAGGTAGAGGTCAAAAATATCCCTCTCAAGCAACTCTGCAATTAAGATACAAGAAGTCTCTTGTATCCCCAATATACTTCTCAGGTGTATAAGTGCACTAGTTCGGCGAAGAGATAGTAAAATACAAGTGATATGGATGATTACAAGTGGTAATTGTAATCTGTAGTAAAAATGTCAGCGAGCAAACATGCAGCAGAACTGAGAGTAAACGGTGTTTGAATGCTTGGAAACAAGGCCTAGAGATCATACTTTCACTAGTGGTCACTCTCAACAATAATAATATAACTGAACACATATAAATACTTCCTCTTCAATATGCAACTTAGATGCTAATCTGAATTATTCTCCTGTTGGATAACGAACACTATTATCACTGCGTAGGGCTATAAAAGCACACCTTAAAGTTTGTATTCCACATCTAGGGCACCCCACGCTGTCACTATGATCGCCCTAAAATAGTACTAAACAAATACCACAAATTTATAGTGACATCCAACACAAGAACAACTCATGGTAAATATCACTCTAATCTATTATCCAATAGAGTCACACACGCCACCCGCACTGTCACCAAGGTATTGTGTTGTCAACAGTGACTCCGGAAATTATACTAGATAAAACAAATTGAGTAGCATATCCATAACATAATGAAGGGGAACCATCTATGAATTCAACTAGATTACAATGCTCATGGTCACATAAAGATCACACCATGGGAGAGAGAGATAAACCACATAGCTACCGGTACGAGCCCTCAGCCTCGATGAAGAACTACTCCCTCCACATCATGGGAAGCAGCAATGGCGATGAAGATGGCTCCGGTGGCACTTCCTCGTCCCGACAGGGTCCCGGAACAGAGACTTCTATCCCCCGAATTAGGGTTTTTGATGGCGGCGGAGCTCGGACGCGTTTCTGGGAAAAGTCTTCGTGGTTCTGGCGTTTTTAGGTCATGAATGATTTTATAGGCGAAGAGGCGGCGCGAGGCGGTGGAGATGTGGACCAGGCGGGCCCACGGCGCGGGGGAGGCCCTGGCCGCGCCCCTAGGCCGTTTGGTGGCTGTAGGGCCCGCCTACAGGAGGTCTTCTGGCTCCGTGGCTTATTTGTGCTGGAAATAATTCAGGTAAATTTTCGTCCAATTTCGAGCACTTTCATTTTTGGGCCTTTTCTGCAATAAACAGACAAAACAGACAGAAACAGATAAAACGCCTTTGTCAAGTAAGTATATAGGTTTTCACCGGAAAGTCCTTTTGAATCCCGAGTTCCAGCAATTCTTTTGTTTTTAAAATTCAAAACAAAAAATTCAAGTTCAAAAAAGTCTATTTTTTTATAGAGTCAATGTTGTATCATATAAGCATGCAAAATCACAACTATGGAAATCATTGTATTATGGGCTACTTAAAAATGATAAAATTTAGAGTTCTGAAAATATACATCTATGTGTACCCAAAATACAATGTATTTCAAATTGTGATTTTGCACGTTTGTGAAATACATCATTGAGAACATACATGCTTTTTTGCAGATTTTTTGAAAACTTGTAAATATAATGTTTAATTTTCCTAAACTGAAAGATCACTCGGGAGCCATAAATCTCCACGTTTTCACTTGCTACTGAACGTTTTGGTTTGTTCAAAGAAGTCACGGGCGGAACTTAGTTGCTATCAAATGCTTTGGTTTGCTAACATAAAATTTTCATACTACTACTCATATTTAGCATTTTTTACCATACATGAGAATTTTATTTTAGTTTGGCCGCCTCAACTCCCAGTTAATATATTTTGCCCCTCTATAATTTTGATGAAGCTCCGCCATTGGGTCACATGTCACAATAAAGCATCTCCCCCAGATCGGTTTGTTCATACTGAGTCTCTGTTTGGTTAGGCTTATTTTTGTTTTTCTTTTGCTTATAAGTCACAAAAGAACCTAACAATGTGCTTTTCGCTTTTGTCTTTTAACTATTTGGTATAAGTTAAAAACAAAAGCCAAAAACACCTTTTTAGATAGGTTTGTGACTTATAAGTCAAATACCAAAATTGAGCCCAACCAAGGGCTGAACCTTTTTGTGTGTACGGTATATCAGTTTGAACAGAGGATTGGGTGATGATTTTTCTGCGGGAATTGAGTGGTCTCTGGTGAGTTGTGCAGTTGACACGTGGTGACGGAGGCGTCCGTGTGGAGATTGCTCACTCCTTCCACATCTTTCCAGAAGCAGCCGACCCAGACCGGATTGCTCTCCAAGGCAAAGCCCAAACTCGGGACCAGAAATAGAATCGGCCCAATCCCGACTCCTCCCAATCTCTGTCCCCGAATTCCCCAAGTTCGTCTCGCAGACTCGCACCATGGGTTATTGGCGTTGGCACGACGACGACGGCGGCGGCGAGGGCGACGGTGGCCGCGGGCTCGGCGGCATCCCTGACCTGGCAGGACGAGGTGGCGCCGGCGCGGGCGGCGATGGGGCGCCCGTCGGCACGCGCCGGGTGGTGCAGTCCCGCTGCCACACGGAGGAGGTGGAGCCTGGCCGCTTCGTCCGCAAGTGCGAGAAGACCGAGCAGCTCCTCCGCGACTGCGTCGGCAGGTGAATCCCTCCCACCCTCGATTCCTTCGATTTGCGTTAGGTAGGCGCGGTTGATTTGATGATTTGATCGACGCGTTGGGTTGGACACTTAGCCATTATTTATTGAAAATGTCGTGCAATCTGTAATACTCCACCTCCTCGCCGCCATGGAGTAGTAGAACAAAGATTTATTTCGGCTCCACAGTTGGGGCGGCTATTGATGGCGATGGAATTGCCATCCAATTTTAGGTCCCGGCCATATGGATTGGCTTCAGTTATGCCTGCTGTTAGCATCCTGTCCCGTGCCTTTCAGTTGACAGCTTTGATGGCTTCCAGTGTGACAGCAAAATTGCCTGATGACTTCGTAGTTGATACTGTATACACTTGATTTGCGTGCATGTTCAGCTAAGCATCAACTTCACCGTGTATGTTTTACATACATTCAGTAACAAAATGTTGCATGTTCTAGACTCCATAGCTTTGTCACTTGTCGGATTAGGAACAGCGGAACACAGTCATCCGCCGGAGATAGCTTTTCTGTTCTGCACATAGTTTTCATGTGGTGTGTCAACCAGACGCAAGCAACCTTTTGTACCGATAAAAGATGGCATATTTCCAATGGAAATACATATGTGATAAACATTGGAAACTCATATCAACTTAGCTAGCATGTTTAATGTTTTGTTAACTTTCTTGCACATGGCTATCAAATCGATTGGTGAATGAAATCCCAATTTCATGTGTTCCCATTTCTTGCACATTACATTTTTATTTCTGTCATGTTATGGACAAATTGCTTGTTACCTTTATTCCTACATGGCTTATCTGATTTAACCAACAATGTTCCTCTGATAGGCCCTCTGAACTGGTGGAATCAAAAACTGAGAACACTGAAGAAGATGTGACAGATGAGATGACAGGTGCCTCACATTCTCTTGGCTTCCCAACAAAAGAGCCCTTTGCATTTCCAGGACTTCGCAGTGACATAGAAGCTATCGAGAAAGACTTCACTGGGAGCCTCAGTAGCTTTATGGAGGAAGCTGAGCGGATGACCAACGATTTCTTCAAATCCTTTGGATTTCCTTCCACTCACGACGGGGACTCGAGAGCTCTTCCTAGGCGACCCGCGGAGAGGCGTATTGAGCAAGGTACCTCAAAGAAATCCAATGAGAATGAGTACTCAGAATTTGGGAGCCAGATCACAGATGTGTAACAAGATACAGTCATATCACTTACCGTCTCGGAGCTGAAGTGTTGTGTTTCGCTGGATGCCTAGGGCCCTAGTATGGTTTCTCTTGAACATTGGAGTGTCATGGACTCATGGTTGTAATAACGGGAAGATGAAGAAGAAATGTGTCCGACTTTTTAATTTGCCGTAGTTATATGGGCATTTTGTATGGTACTGTTCTCCATTCCTGTCAGCTGAAAGAATGAGCTCGGCTACTGTGCATGTTATGTTTCCTGTTTCACATACAAGGAAATGCAATTCCTGTTTCACATACAGGGAAATGCAATCTACGGTAGGCACGGAGTTGTACTGCGAAATGTAATTTCACTCTTGCAAACATATAACCTGCTACACCAGGCGAAGATCTTAATCTGAACAGTGCTACTGGTAAATCTGATTGTAGCTTGTTAACCAGATGTTGGTGCTGTTATAAAAGCCACGAACTAGGGAACATGGAGGGTATACACCTACATGCGCAGGAAGAAGTATACAATTTTTCATATTCTAAACATCATCAACTCCATCTCAAACTCATATTAATCCCTATGCGAAAAATTTGGCAACAGAGAACAGTTCTCTATTTATCTGTACAGCGCCTAATGTGCAACTTGTTCTGTTGACAAAAGGCACATAATGTTTGGTAGCTGAGGCTACAAGCGCTTAGAGTAGCCAGAACCTGCACAATTCTTGCAGAGTATCAGCCCTGCGTGAAAAAAAAAATGGTGGAATGTCAGAGAAGACACATGCAAACAAAATGAAGACTATAAGCATTGTCTCAGAGTGAATTAGCATTTAGTGATATGTCAAGAGCTCGCCCTGTGAAACGCTATAGAAATGATATGAAATAAGGGTAGAAGGCAACCTGCTCCTCTGCATACCCGGCATTCGACTACTCCATTGTCCGCCTTCATTTTGCCATCGTTGCAGAAGACACATTTTGTGCCCCCTAGGTAGAAAAAAAACAATGTTCAGTACTAGTACGCATGTGCAAAATGTTATAAGCATGTAGCTACGATTATATCAAACTATCGCAAAATGTTTAGTACTAGTACCCGGCATTCGACTATTCCACTGTCCGCTGTATATGCATCGTACCAATGAGGCAATGGAAACTATTTTCTCAATGCACGAGCGAAGTGATGATGTTGTGAAAGCTCATATGTTGAGTAACTCGGTTATGATTAAAGAGAACGCAAGCTCATATGTTGAGAAACTTGGTTATGACTAAAAGTGAACGCAAGCTCATATGTCGAGTAACTCGGTTATGATTAAAAATAACTTATTGAATGGCTTCACAAACAATCAGAAAGGCAATATAGTTCCATTTTACTTAAAATGAAAGGAAGTCAAATGTCAATCCACTGGCTGCACTCCTCCAACGATGTAGCACCCTAACAAATGGACAAATTGGTTAAATTTTAAGCTGTCTTCAGCCTTGTATTTTGTTTCTTCCTTGTGACTAATTACTCTGCTAAAAACTACAAATTGCCCAAACATCAGTAGTTGTAAACTTCGTCGTTATGATCTACAAATTACCACAAATCAGTAGTTGGATAGGTGTAAACGTGCAAAGCTACAGTTTTAGCTCAATCGCAAGGCAATTCATCAGTGGAGCAATTTCTCGAAATCAAGAGACGAGAGCAAAGAGAAGTAGAGTACCATTTCCAGCACACCTCTCGCACGGAACAGGGTCACCCTGCGAAGGAGAAAGGAGCGAAATCAGAGCCCGCAACAGCCACTCCTCGCTTATCGGTACAGAAGGAAGAAGAGGAGGTAGTGGACGGAGACCTTGAGGCCGAGGACGAGGGACAGGGAGACCGCGCCGACGACGGCCGCGGCGATGAGGAATGTCTGCGTGTCGGCGGGGCCCAGCAGGGTGCCCCCTCCGTAGGCTGCCGCGGCGACGACGCGGGGCCGTGAAGGAGGAGGAGCGGGCGGCGAGAGCAGGGCGGGAGCAGCCTTGTGCCGCCTGGAAGGGAGGCTGGGTGGAGATGTGGTGCCTGGGGATGAGGAGAGGCGAAACGACGGGGAGGAGCACGGCGAGGTGGCCCGGAGAAGGGACGCCATGGAATGGAAGCACGACTGGTTTTCGTGTTTTTTCTTTCCCCACTCCCACGAATGTTTTTACTATATATACAATTCCGCATGGATTGAAATTCGATTCGAAATTGTGACCGATATTTTTTTAGTAGTAGTGCTTCATTTGGAGTACTCCCTCCGCCCAAAATTACACGGCGTCGTAGTTTTGAGTGTTTCAACCTTTAACCATAAATTTCACCAACAACACAAGAGAAAAATGTCATTCCACGTTTTGTTGACCAAATAATGGTTAAAGTTGAACCTCGAAATATATGAGTGCGCCAGCTAATTATGGAAGATGATGCAAATAACGATTATGTCGTCGTCAATGAGGACGACATGGTCAATGTTCTGCGTGTGAACCGCAATGGAGGGTGCGGCCATGGGTGCGTCGAGCTCAACCATGGCAAGTGATACGATCTTAGTATGAATTTTAGGCAAATTTTGAACAACATCGATATACACGCCAAGGGACGTGCCGTTAGCATGAATCCTCTCTATTTAGTACGGACAAATTGCACACAATGCTTCCTCTTCGTTGTAAGTCTCAACCCGCTTGTCGTGTAAGGCCCCGGAACGCAGGGAAAGAAAACACGGGAATACTAGAAAGCACAGGAATAGGAAAGTCATAGTATGTGTAAAACTTGGGAATTGAAAACACAGGGAAAAGAGCGTTCCCTAGGTCTTAACTGCAGGAAAGTACATGGACTAAAAAAATGATGCTAACAGAAGTGCATGCTTATATTTGACAAGCTTCATTGATGTTTCACGTGTACTTCGTTGGTCCACCTAGAAAAAGCCCACCCAATCTGACTACTTTTTAAATATGCAGTAAACAGTTCAGAATTGCAGCGATGCCTCGGGCTTTCACCAAAACAAGAGCTCTCGGTAGATGTTTCGTTTCCTTTAAAAAGCGTAGGAAAACTTCCCTTTCCTCAGGAATTGGGCTGGCCTTTCCTTTGTTCCGAACAGGCTGAAAGGAAAAAATTCCAAAGGAATGGTAAACTGCAAAATTCCTTTACGTTTCCTTCGTTCCGAACAGAGCCTAAACAGGCGGCTTCTTTGGAGCAGTGTTTTGACTTCCGGGTGCAAATGCACCCTTTATTTAAAACATATTTTAAACTTATTTTGAAATTTAAAAATAAATAAAAATTCAAGCGTATATCTTTGCATCCTTTGTTTTTACAAAGTTGTTTCATGAAAACCCGACGTTTTTTGCTGTCTATGTAAGAAAGACAAAATTTGATGCTAAAATAAGCTTTTTCACAAGACTTCTTTTTGTCATACAAGTCACAAAAAATGTTTGTTCTCGTTTTTTGTCAATGTTTGTTCGAGGACTCATCTTCTATAAGAATAAGACAGCCGGGAGTCCCCCTGGTTGTTCTCATTAAGATGTAAGATCGATTATTTTTGGATTTTTAGATGTTTAAAAATATGTTTATTTTATAAAAGGAGCCTATGCACCTGAACCAAAGTGAATTTCTTGGTCTTCTTCCCCACGAGAAAATTATTTTTTGATCCTTTTTTGCCACCATTGTTAACCCTTAAAAAATTTATTCGTCTCAATTCCTCCAATGATCTTTGTATTTTTTTTAGGAAAGGAGAGAGGCGATCTAGATCTACAATTTTACCAATAAATTTCTTGTAGGTGAAGGAAAACTTTTGAATCTGGATCTTGGAGTCTTGTGTGAGATTTGAGGGACACCGATTTTTGAACACTCTTCAACTCTTGCCTTGTATTTGGTGCATTAGTTTGAGCCACATACGTTGTTTGTTTCGATTGAGAGTCCGAGAGCTTGCTACTCTCTGCGACCACCGCTTTCTAGATGGTTTGGTGGTTGTTGGCTTGACGAAGTTTTTTTGGAGATTGTGACGAGACTAAGATGTGAAATAGTTGTGGAGTTTGTCATCTCCAGGGTGGAGAAAAAAGTTATCCATAGTGGAAGGGCTTATGCTTGTTCCTTTTGCTGAAGGGAGAAAAAAATACTAGATCCGTGAGTGTTCATTGTGGGCTTGGTTTGCCACAACTCTCCAATGGAGAGTAGAATATCGGTGAATATCCATGAGGGTTCATTGTGGGCGCATACGTAAGCTGTATCTTGACCTATTTTCACTTTGCTAAACATGTTTAGCGTTAAGTTACACAACAAATTACTGGTCGATAGCTAGAACTACAATTAGAGACCATAACAGTACAATTCCGCAACAAAATCAAAAGGCTAAGAATACAACATTCCATGAGGCACTAATCATGATCCGACCTTTATGTTACGCATAATAGACATCATTATTCGTTTTAGAAGTACTTCCATATGATTATGATTCCGTAACGGTGACTGAATATTGCAGAGAAACTTACGGGCAAGGCATGGTATGGACACTCAGAATATGTCTAATCCTACTATATATAAAAGGCGGACGAATCCGCTGCCTCTCAGGCCATCCACGTCGCGCGTGATCCCTGGCCGTCCGATCGGCGCGACGGACGGCCAGGATCGAGCCACGTCGCCCGAATTCCCCCAGGATACTGTTCATCTCGATTTTAGACCAATGGGGGACCGCCACATGTACCGGTCGCCCGCCGGTCACCGCGAGCCCAGCCGGTCGCCCACCCGGTCGCCGCGTCATTTTGCAGGAAAGTCCTCCCCCTTTCGCATATTCGCATGAATCCGACGGATATTTCGCATTCGCCCCCTCGCTAAGGACTAACTTGCAATTACCAAAACAATGAAGGGCTGGCGTGTAAAAAAACCAGCGCGTCCTCTCTCTTCCTCTCTCTCTCCCGCGACCGACGCGTCGCCGGCGGCCGCCGCCACGCTCCGCCGCCGCTACGGCCGTCCCCGGCCAGATCCACGGCCACGGGAGGATCGGCCGCTCCGCCCTCCACCTTCTCGCCGCGTGCTGCGTGCCGGCAGGCTGCAACCGCGCCGGGATGGCCGCCGGAGTGCGCGATGCCGCCGCTTCCGCGTGTCACCGCCGCCGCTCCGGCGACCCAAACGCGGCGGCGCCGCCGCCAAATGGTCGCCGGAGTCGCCCCGCGTCGATTGCCCCTACGCGCGCGACCCCTACTACACGGATGCGCGCGGATGCGCCGGGTCGCCGCCGCCGTCACCATGGCCGCTGTGGGCACTGCTGACGTCAGCACGACGTCAGCAGTACCCCACATGTCAATTTAAAAAAAAAAAATCCAGAAAATTAAACTACTTGTAAATACCCGAAAAATACGAAAAAAATGTCAAAACGATCAGAAAAAAAAAACTAACTATATATGACAAAACCTAAACATATTTACAAATTTTGAATTGTTCCACATTTCGACAAAAAAAATGACAAATGAATTATTTTTATCAATACCCGAAAAATATGAAAAATAGGTTAAAACGCTGAGAAAAAATATGATATCAATTTAAAGCAAAAAAAAAACATGCCTACATATTTCAGATTGTCGAACATTTGGACACAAAAAGGATACACTTCCTCCAATTTTCGTGTTACGCGGAGTTCCACCGTCCTCTAGGCATCCAGTGTTTCGGTAACGCAAAATATTCATTTTATATAGTTTCGAAAAAAACTAAATAAATTAAACCAACAGTTTTGGATATGTCTACAAAAAAATATGACAAATATGTCAAAGTGACGACATAAAAAAAAAATACGATCACAATTCAAATTCCAAATTTTCATGTGCCTTCCAAAACTGTGTATTTCCTAGACGTCAAAAAAAATTGAAATGTGTTAAAATTATTCAAGAAACTGTACGACTTCCGAATTTGAATGATTTTTGAAATGCAAGCAATATTAAAACGGAAACCTCATCCACATTCATTAGTTTCCGAATTTGCGCAATTTCCAAATGCGGACTCTTTCAAAATTAAATTTAACGGATGCACAAAATATGCATATGATTAAATTACCCGTTCGAATAATTCAAAAAAAATAGCCCACGGGCACGGTGGAGCCCGCGCTTACGCTTACATTTGCCGTATTTTTATTTTCATATTTTTCTGCCACGGCAGAGGAATCTGAAGAAAATTCTGCCACAGTAAAAGAAGGTGTTACGAGTGAGGAAACAACCGCGGCAGAAGAATCCGAAGAAAATTCTGCCACGACAGGCGGTAACGTGTGTATATGAGACTCGGTATGGTAAACTACGTAATGTAAACTAATAATTTAAAAATGTTCACACTTTTTGTTTATTTCAAAAAGGAAAAAAAACAAACTATCCATACGAATTTTAAACAATTTTAAATAATACGAACCAAAAAAATTTAGATGAACAAACAAGTCCTAAAAATTCAAACACGTAACAATCAAAATAATCTTTTCTCCCCCTTTCTGTTTTCTTTTCCTAATTTCCAAAACTTTTGCAACTTTCAAAACTCATTTCAAACTCAAACCAAACCAAATTCAATTTCCAACCTTTTCAAAATGATTGCAAAACTTGAAAATTTCAAATTACACGTAAACTTTCCAAAATTCAAATTACCTTACATTTATACAGCGTTCCAACCTTTTCAAAATGATTGCAAAACTTCAAAATTTCAAATTACACGTAAACTTTCCAAAATTCAAAATACCCTACATTTATACAGTGGAGAAGCAATCATATTTCAACATCCAAACCCAAATTACAAATTCGAAAAAAAAGTCTAATCCACGGGCGCGGCGAAGCCCGCGCATAGACCCCTAGTATTTTATAATAGATGTGGTATATTATGAAACAAATCCGACCACTGTTGTGTCCAGTCTAAGTCTCTAAGACAACCGTATGTCAGAGAAAACCATGCCCATTATATCTATCACAACACCTTACTCTTTTTTTTTACCTTACTAGCAGAATACCTTACTAACACAATATGTATGTGCTGCTATGGATAAACGATCGTACTATGGATTCTTAAGAAAATCTACAATTTGTTCCAGTTCGGTCAAAACTACCAAAGGCTTAGAGTATTGGCAAAAGATCAAACACATGTTACCTCAGCCAGCACTGCCACCACACCCGTAGCAGCACGTTTTTTTTTTTTTTGTTGGAGCCTGGAGGCAAGAAATGGAAGTTCGTGGCGTGTTGCATTGACCAATGACCATTAAGGTAAGGGGAACTATTTCATAAATCAAACTTCCCACGTTTCTTAGTGCCTCTCTTATTCGAAGGATTTGTAAACAAAATTTGAAGATTCTAATTCACTAAAAAAATGCTACTCAAGCTGTCTGATTAGTTTCCTGGCGATTTATTTTATACCGACTCAAACCTATAGAGGAGATTCCCAAGTTTTTCCTTTTCGTTATAATGTGTCCATCCAATCTTGTTTAATTTTAGTGACAATGCCCACTGTTCATTTGTATCAAATTCATGCAATATAGAATTCGCGATGCCTAGTGCCATTGGACAGTCCATCGCTGGATCAATACATGTGCCTTGTTTATTTTTTGTTAAGAGTAAAGAAGTTTGATGTTAAGAAAACAATCAGTGTGAATGGTGGTACAGACGAGGCATCAACCAGATTATTATGTCAATAGACGAGATTAGCACCATAAACCCCATTGAGAAGCAAAAAACCATTCCAAAATGTACATCTTACAAACAAAATATAGCTAGAAACTGAACTAAGGAAAAGGCTACTATAGAACCCTGTACAGCCAACCAAATGGAAAATTTCTTTCGGCAAGCCACAATGCATCCACTGTATGCAACCTCCCCTCCACGTACACGTCCGAAAAGTAATAATGACTGGCACAACACCCCCTCGTAGCCGGTTCTGCATCTGTATCGCTACAGGTCAAAAGCACACCATGATCATGGACTGAACCGGCACTTCATCGGCAGGGTGGGGATAAATTAAGATGGTGTTCTTCGGCCATTCATTTCAAGGAACTGTCAGAACAATCAGAACATCACGTTGAAGTGAATAGATCACCATCTTCAGTTGAAGATCTTCACCGGCTTTTCAAAAGAATGGCGGTTCTGCAATTGTTTAAATCTACTTAGAATGCACCAACTGTTAACATATCAGTTGTGTGTTCGCAGTGTTTATTGTTAATACCTGATTGGCCATGTAGGCTCTTTTTGTCGACATGTCTGAGTGCTCCAGTCCTAGGGAATGTTCCCATGCTCCTCCATAAACATTTTTCTGCTCAAGGAAATACAAGCAAGAAAAAAATCAGACAAGGCACATATTTCTGTCTAACACCCGAAAGAGAACGTAATCTACCTGGAATCGGCTCAATACAATATCTGTGTCCTGGAGGTATTCCGGGCGATTGTAGGCAACATGAGCAAATTTCCACTGAAATAAATCAACATAACATTGGATATCATCCAACAAGATGCGAGGAAACCTAGAAAGAAAAACACCAACAAGAATGGAAACTGGAAACACCCAATATTCCCCCAATTGAAAGTAACAGACGTTGACTCTAGCACCATCCCATTGATTTCCAGACGATATTATTCGACAGAATAAAAGAATATGCCGATTGATAGCATTCAAACAGTAAACAGCAGCCCAGGTGTGTTCAAAAAAGTAGTGAATAAGACAAAAACGTGCAGAAATTGACCATACACAAAATCACTAGTTGAGACCGCACCTTAAGGAACTGCTCATCAGGAACCTGAAATTTCTTCTGAATACGCACTTTGATGTCAGACAAAGCCTCGCCATCACGAATAAGGAAAAAAAATGGCTCTCCGTAGATTTGCATCTGCTGCAAAAATGGCAGTAACTGATTCAGTGACAACAACTACCTACGATGCATTATTGCTTCTCAGAAGATGTGCATGAAGACCAAGATGCATAACAATTGAAAAGCTGCAAATGTCACAATAGGCACCACAGATGTTGAACCTGACTCTATACCCTTTTGTTTTGTTTCAATTTTTTGCAAAGTCTTCTCTATGATGGAGAGATACAGGGAGAAGAAGAAGGATCTTCATATGGTGTTCATTGACTTGGAGAAGGCGTATGATAAGATACCACGGAATGTCATGTGGTGGGCCTTGGAGAAACACAAAGTCCCAACAAAGTACATTACCCTCATTAAGGATATGTATGATAATGTTGTGACAAGTGTTCGAACAAGTGATGGCGACACCGATGACTTTCCAATTAAAATAGGACTGCACCAGGGGTCAGCTTTGAGCCCTTATCTCTTTACTTTGGTGATGGATGAGGTCACAGGGGATATACAAGGAGATATCCCATGGTGTATGCTCTTTGCGGATGATGTGGTGCTAATTGATGATAGTCGGGCGGGGGTTAATAGAAAGTTAGAGCTGTGGAGGCGGACTCTAGAATCGAAAGGTTTTAGGCTTAGTAGAACCAAAACTGAGTACATGAGGTGCAGTTTCAGTACTACTAGGCACGAGGAGGAAGAGGTTAGGCTTGATGGACAGGTGGTACCTGAGAAAGACACCTTCCGATATTTGGGGTCTATGCTCCAGAAGGATGGTGATATCGATGAAGATGTGAGTCATCGAATCAAAGCTGGTTGGATGAAGTGGCGCCAAGCTTCTGGCGTCCTCTGTGATAGGAAAGTGCCACAAAAGCTAAAAGGCAAGTTCTATAGGACGGCGATTCGACCTGCGATGTTGTATGGCGCAGAATGTTGGCCGACCAAGAGACGACATATCCAACAGTTAGGTGTAGCGGAGATGCGCATGTTGAGATGGATATGTGGCCACACAAGAAAGGACCGGGTTAGGAATGATGATATACGTGAGAGAGTTGGGGTAGCACCAATTGAAGAGAAGGTTGTCCAACACCGTCTAAGATGGTTTGGTCATATAGAACGTAGGCCTCCGGAAGCGCCATTGCATACCGGACGGATAAAGCGGGATGAGAATGTTAAGAGGGGTCGTGGTAGGCCAAACTTGACATGGGAAGAGTCTGTTAAGAGAGATCTGAAGGATTGGAATATCACCAAAGAACTAGCCATGGATAGGGCTGCGTGGAAGTTAGCTATCCATGTGCCAGAACCATGACCTAGTTTCGAGATCTTATGGGTTTCAACTCTAGCCTACCCCAACTTGTTTGGGAAAAAAGGCTTTGTTGTTGTTGTTGTTGTTGTTGTTGTCTTCTCTATGATGGCCACCGCACAAATAGGCACCACAGATGTTGAACCTGACTGACTGACTCTATACCCTTTTGTTTTGTTTCATTTTTTTGCAAAGTCTTCTACATGATGGCAACCGCACAAATTTGATCCAGACATTTAAATTTAAATCATCTAAACTCTGCGAATATGTTTTCAACGTTGAACGAAATGATTTTTGAGATAAGCAAAATCCGATGGTTTCAAGGTGTACCAAATTTTTATATCAAAATTAGAAACCCTGCATGACATAACAATACAGCCAGCAGCTTCTTGGGCTTATACAAGAGAACTTTTCATAGATTATACATATAAACCCAAAGCTAGCGTTTTGAAGAGGCAAAGGCTATGCAAGTTAAAACTAGCACGTTCCAACCACTATCATGTTGCTCCTCAATAACATCCAGCATATGTTTGGCAAAGTAAATTAGCATCGTTTGGATTCAAGTATCCATACATGCAGCTAAGAAGCTTTAGAACTGCAAAGAAGCATTAGAAACAATGGTACCTGGTTATCTTTGAAGAAGTGAATAACATGAACCAAATGGTCTCGTGGACCAGCATTTTTCTCTTCTTCGGGGATCTGACAACAGATAAAGAATTAGGAAGTGCTTAAGAGGCATGAGATGGCCATGGACCAAGTTACACCGTGTGTGTAACCATGCAAAATATACGGAATGAAAGTACTATGACAGGCCAATTGCTTAAACGAATTACTTGCAGTGTGTAAAATAAAAGTAAATAGCCTGAGGTTAAGCCTTTAAAACGTTTAGGGGGCTGAAAAAGACTACTGGAAGTTTAGAACAGCGGTGAACAGAATATATTGGTTATGGTGTAAACCTCCTCAGCATGAATAGGTCCATGTAGATCACTAATTGAATCTATTTTCTCAGCAGGCTGGTACACCTGAAAAATAAGACAAATGACCGAATAATTAATGCAAAGGTCATCCAGATTATGTTAAGTATGTACATCATCTTAAAGAGACTGGTTCATATAAGAGAGATGGAACTTTAAAGAAGTAAAACGAAATCATGCCAAGATCATTTGTATTTTCCTTCTAGAAAGCCAATACCACAAATTTTAGCATTGATATCCCTGTTGCAATTTACACTTGATTATATTGCACACAATTTTCTTACAAAAAAATGGAGGTTGTAGCCCCTACATGAAGCAATCTAGTACCGACCAGGCAAGGATTGGTGCACTGCCTTCCTAGTTTCTGCCTACATACTTGACTTGTCAGTTAGCAGTGTCGGTGCAGTCGTCTTTAATGGTGTGTCATCTTTCAGCAATTGCAGCGTATCAATTAAAACTTAAATCACCGTATGAGTTGACTTAATGATAATACGACTCTCCTGTTTCCAAATCAATCTTTCAGAAGTAAACACAGGGGCATCCGAATAAAATAATAAGCCGTCTATAGTCTGGAGGACGGATAATTTCGACAGCACAATAGAGCTATTAAGTACCTTCCATATCTTGTTATTGTGGACCTCAAATAACCGGAGTTCAGCATCACTTCTAGACAGCTCAACCTAACAAAAGGAAGAACCGAAGATTAAAATAAGATTCGCAGCACACACAAAGATGAAAGAAATTGACAGCTTTTACAAGTGAATTCACCTTTGATTTTAAGTCTTCAGTCAGATCAGAAAATGTGTTGCCTTTAGGCAATCGTATAACATGAAACTGCACCTGGTAAAGAACGGTTATTGAAGGACATGTTCAGAAACATAAAAGCAATTGGAAGAACAAAAACTTCGTGCAAACTACCTCACTGCTCGTAGCATGGTGAAAAGCAACTCTCAATGTTTTCAGACCTTGCAGTTCTGGCAAAGGAATGTCCAGTATCTCATAGTATAATATGTCAGACATCTGCGACATTAAAGGAAGCTCAAGTAATCCCATGTAATGTAAGCTAGTAAACGGTAAGACGTAAAAAAGATGGCTAACCTGATTGACGTGATGTAGCATGTCCAAAAGATGATCAAGACCTCTGTATTTGATATAGTGAGGTTTAGGTTGCTGTGAATACGGATTGTGCTGTGTTAGACGGAGTTTGGAAGGATCATCTAGACCAAGATGATGAGCAACTTTCTCAACAACATCATCATATGTCGAACGTTTTGACCTTTACAAGTATGAAAGTAAAATCAGTTATCGGTACTCTTTTACATGTAAGAAAACGATCAATGTGTTAAATGAAGGTTCAAAGATTCCCACACATACAGCTCTAGAGAGAAGTCGTCTTCTTTTGGCTTATCAAGCAATCTGAAATGCACAACCTATAGACAGCAGCAATAAAATTTTCAGGAAAGACAAAACTGATGTATAGGTGATCATCAGACAATATGTATGTAAGATAAAAGAGGGAACAAGTAAAAATAGATATAGACAAGATTCACTACAATAAAGGAACATCAAACACCAGACTAGCACACAAATATTCCATCCATTATTAAATATATGAACTGTGACAAGTGGCCCAGAAATCGAGTACCAACAAGAAAAGGAAGTAACAGAAAATTCAATTAAAATAGCATGGATTAGAATATAAACAAGCAAAAGTGACGTAAAATTGGCATTATTGAACTGACGTCATGTATCATCACATCAGAAATGTATTACCACAAAAGAGCCACTGTCAGTTAAAGATAAACGTCAGAATTATAACTCGTACTGGTAGGAAAATGATATGGTTTTCACAAAATTGTGGCGTATACACATATTCTCCTATTATTAATTAAGCACTGTACTTTGACAGCTCCGTACTGCCAAATTTTGTGATCATTTAGTAGGCTTAACTCACCAGGGTTCACTACTTCCATCAAATGCTAAATCTACCATACATAATTTAGAGTGATTTTAACATATGATTCTACTTCTCAGAACCAGCATCCAATTGAAGCATAATGTGCTGCTTTTGTTTAACATGCACGTAATGTAACATGACAGAGCATTCAAAAAAATTACTTCAATGATAGATAATGGCATGTGGCTAAAATGGACACAAAAGGTTAACTATATCCCAAGAATGATCTATGAACCATTAAAGCAAGTCAAGGTGTTTTAAAGAAAAAAAGGTCAAAGAGCATAGTCTCGTCCAGACAAAATACCTGTCTATTATGGATATATTCAAAGAAAGATGGCACATTGGGATGTCGGCGTTGTTCCATCCTATCCAGAGAGCAACGTTTTTGGTAGCATAAGATGTCGCCATCTGAAAGCTGAAAGCAGCACCAAACATGGCTAAGTAATACATGGATTAATGATTAATATACATATTAAATATATTATTAAGAACACATATTAAATATATTATTAAGAACAAACCTGGCTCGACTTGAAGGAAGCATTGGCATCAACTGGTTCGCACATCACACACGGCTCAAATTTTACTTCCTACCGAGGTACAAGTAAAATGTCATCATGCCACAAAAAAATCAAACAGGAAAGAATCGACTTCAATTTGAATGACCTCAAGACCTACCTCATACAGCTCAATATCTTCATCGGGCTGAAATCCTGCTATCGCATTCAATTTTTGCACGATTTCAGATGGCTTACTTGATGCTTTTAAATAAAGACTTCCAACAAATCTGTTTCATAATCGCAGGGATAACATCCAGTTAGCTCAGTGTTGTCATATGATATTATGATTACACAAAGAATGATAATATTTCAAGTCGGAGATAGAAACAACCTTAGTTCTTCTTTGTCAGGATCATAAAGCTTGAAGAAAAGTAAAATATCATCCTCTGTTTTCAAAGTAAGAGTTAAATAATTTTCCTGTGTATGTCACAAGCAAACGTTAGATGGTACACAAGTAAACAAGAGCAACACATGTTAGCTTAACATGGTGGGCGCCCTGCAGTTGGGCGGATGAATTATATAAAAAACACAAACTGAGCAACAAAAGGCAGTTCAGAATACTAACCTGTACAATTTCCAAGTACAACCTCAATTCAGAATCTTGCAGTCGATTTGCATCTTTGAGCTGTCCAACCTGAAAAAAAAACTGAATTGGTTAATTCTGAATACAGAAAACTGATAGTGATACATAACAAACGGAAGCCAGTGTTCACGAAGGCGCCGGTCAGGCAAAAAACTAGTACGGTAACGCCTGGTCACCAATTAGGCGCGCCTAGGAAAGGCTAGCCAGTTGCAAAGGCAGGGTGAATTGACAATGTGACATGACATGGTTAACGTTTGTAGGTAGGGATATATAATGTACCTAAACTTCAAGATTTATCTTGGGCTCACTCAGTCATTTTGACTATGCACTTAGGTAATAGTGTTGAGTGGGAGTGAGATAATGGTACAAAGCTAACAGGGGCATTTACATGGCACCAATGGTAAGCTGATATTTCTGCATGCTGTAAAGTAGTACCCAAGTAGGCATAGGATAACTGGGAACACTGGAATTACGTTCTAACATACAAGAAAAGGGAAAAAAATGGTAAAGCGAGCCGCGACTGTATATTGGTATAGTCACTCAATCGGCATTGTGAGACAACAAATAGATAAGAGTGATGCAGGAGAGAAAGGAAAGAAAAGACAGCATGAGAAAACAGGATGTCCAGCTTTGCTGCTAAATTTAGGATCATGTATTAGGGTCCTATAGCGCCATAGCGTTGAGTATTGTGGACAGGTTGTAAAGCATAAATTATTTATATTTGGGAAATGTCATATTGCTCTATTTGTACCGGCATACTGGTGCATTACATACATAAACTGGTGCCTGGAGCATATTTCATAAACGAGACTAACATCAGTCCCCTGAAAATGAAGTACCCAAGACCGGTCCCTAATTCCGAACTAATAAAAATGCTCCTTAGATCATGTCATAAACCAAACCCGGTACATTAAAGAACAACAATGTTTTCCCAATCGCAAAATGTTTAAACCTAATCATGCATGAAAAAACCTGTCAGATAGATTTCAACATTATATTCTTCAAAAGTGCAGGACCCGAATACAATCACTGTTGAACAAAGTTAACGCAAACAATTAATCTGTGTCAATAATCACTTACATTATTTGCTTCTTCCTGTTGAGTCAATGGCCGACTGGGCCTGTAGGTATTATTCTGCCGCTTAGCCCACAGCCAAAATCTCTGGGATTGTGCGGGGATACCAAATTCTTTTGACAACTCCTCCTGTCAAGTAAAAGTCATTAAACTAAAACACTGTATTTTTTGGCATTGTCATTAAAACCGATAAATAAAATTAGGCAACAATCAGAAAGTGCATCACTAACAATGTCATTGTTGCAATCAAAGTCGAGTAAACAATTTAATTCACTTTCTATAAGCTTTGTTTAATATGTTCTCCAACCGCACACGCAGAAGAGTAAACTGACAGAATAACTTGAGACTAGAAGCAAATGAATCAGTGAACTTGTCAGTTACAGATACAGCTGAGTGCCTCGTCGGCTAGCAGGTGGTTACCTTCGACTAGGAACCCCTAATTATCTAATCTGCTGAGTGCAGATCAAGCAGGACCCCAAAAGCAGAGCACCGAATCGTGGAAAGAAGGGTGTGTGCCCTGGACAACTGTTTCAGCTATCAAATTCTGTGTCACTGTACACACTATATGTGTATTGCCCACTAATCCTAAGCTAATTTGTTTGTGCTCGTAGTAGAATTCCTTCTAACTTGGAGAAAGAAGGCTTTACATGTACTACATCCGTTAGATGGCTTTCTAGAAAGGGTGCACTCAAATCTTCTCTAACGTTGACATATATAGAGAAATTACTGTGATTGGTCAAATAAAATAATATCACTAGATTTTTATCAATAATAATTCATTGTTTTTTATTCTTCTTACTAACGTATTCATAGGTCAAAGTTACATTTTTAGACTGTCCATACAAAAAATGCCATGTATTTTGCACCATCTGACTTGCAAACTAACCAACTAAAATCAGCACCTTGAGTAAATCCAGAATATCAGTCTACCCAGGGAAATGAAATATTATCTAGCCCACTATACACTCTTCAAGACTCTTTAAATGTTATTACTGCAGACTAGCAGAGCGGCTTTGCCTATGAGAACTGATGCCTAATATCAACACCACGAACATTCTCTTAGTCGTGCAACTGTAGTAATAGCTAAATTTGTATATGTACTGCACAATTATGATGATAGTATAGTATCAGTATGATACTAGAAGTATATTATATAGCACACAAGTACGTTCAAGTTCAAGAAGTATTGTATGCATGTAGGAGTACAATATGCGCTGTGCTAGCAATGCTACATCCATGAACTTCATTTATTCTACTCACAACCAAAATTAGAAAGGTGAAACAAGCCAATGATCCCAGCAGACCAGGCAGGCAACAGAGTAGAGGAAAAGCAGTGATAGGACAATGAGATGGTCAAGAACTCATTGACAGCAAGAAGCTGGACAGGCATCGGGCTCGAAGTCAGGGAGGGTGAACAAGTGGAGAATTGGGAGGAGTGCAGGCTATCAGAATAGGATTGACTAACAACAATAAGAAAGATAAGTACTAGTGTTCGAGGTCCTGCAACTACAACAAACACGGACAAGTGAGGAGCAGAATGAATGTGCAGTCACACTAGACATGGCCAGCCCCTAACATGACTGCTTGCTGATGGAACACAACTGCACGAAGTCATGAACCTTCTTACCACAAGGACACCAAAACGATGTCTGATACCCCTAATATACAAAAAGCACCTGTATCTGTTCACAATATATCTATCTATCATCCTTGTTAATATCCAGCAACAGGGCTATCCAGTGAGAATAATTACCTTGACCTGGTTGAATGTTAAGTCCTTAGATACACGGAAACTATTGATTTTCTCATAATCCACAAGATCAAAAATCATGTGACTTCCAATTTGCTCCGCCAAATCATTATCTCTGGCAACCTGGGTGATTGTTCAAATGAAGAACCAACTGAGAAGAGACACTAGAAGGCAATCCCAGTAAAATAGCGCGATAAAGGCAAACCTTTAATGTGGTGAACATGTGAGCCTCAGCTTTCTCCTTTTTCTTGTTCTCTCTATCTTCATTTTCTTTTCTTAGCCTAGTCTGGTAAAAATTTATATGATATTGAAATAAATAAACTCTATGATATCAAAAGGTGGAAACGAATAACAAAAAGTAATACTACCTTGAGGTGTTCAGATATGTCTGTCTCATCCAAATCACAATTAATATTGTCTTTGTCACTTTCACGTATGTACACAAGCATGTAAGCATTGGAGTACTTGGTAAATCTTAGTGGGTTTGTATTCAGTCCGGGATTAGTATGGGGGAGCTGTAACCAAGAAATAGACATTATTGAAAATATGAAAATAGTAGTGATCAACCTAAAAAAATTCAATGTTTCCAAATGGATATTACCTCTTCCTCACCACCATACTGCTCCTCTAACGCCCGTTGCATGTCTTCTTTTGTCACTCGTTCATCGTCGAATTTGTACCTAAATCACAACTTTGCAAAGTCAATAAATTGGACACAATCTCTTTCTACATATTTAGGGAGAGAGTGGGCGGGGGTGGGGGGCTATGACAACAAAGCAGAAAGGCACATCTTTCAAATAATTCAGCTACTACAAAATTTAACATTATGAAGTTTTGAGTATCTAAAATTGTCAGCAAACCATAGGTCTTTTCTTATCAAATAGGGGCAATGACAACAACGTAATCAGCAAAAAGGCACATCTTTCAAATACTTTAACTACTTCAAAATTTCACATTATGAAGTTCTGAGTATCCAAAATTATCAGCATACCATAGGTCTTTTCTTATCAAATAATATCTGGTGATATGGTAGTGACTATTGAACTCTGCCTATGTCTTTTAGGCATAGCCGGTCCCAAGCCCGGGAAAAGGAGGAGGCTTGGCGAGCCAACGTAAAAACCAGCCATTCCTATGGATATGAAACCCAATAGATTAAAGGCTTAGTTGTTGTTGTTGTTGTTGTATGGTAGTGACTATTGCTAAAATATGCAAATGAGGGTGACTATGTGACTATTTAGGTATTAATTGGCAATGCATTGCCACAGATGATACAACAGAGCTAGCGTGCTTAACAAAAGGATAGTCATGTAACAGATAAAAGTTAGTTTTAGTAGCAGACAAATCAAATATTGTTTGCCGCACAAGTGAATTAAGTAAGCATGCAAAAGCTAACACCCTAGTTTTTTCAGAGCCAACCTGCCGGAAATTCAACGTTGCACCTGGGTCACATGCTCCTGTTACTAGACCACAGACTTGTGTAGAGATTGTCAACACAGCGCATATTCCCAGATAACCATGCCTTCACATTGGTCCATGTTGTCTGCGCACGGGTCCCCAGGTGGTCCAGCAATCTGTGCACGGGTCCCCATGTTGTCTGTGCGGTCTAGATACCTGGAGCATGTGCACCCGGGTGCAAAAACAACCTCCTCGCCAACCCACCCTCTTTTCATCTTTCAAGGGCTTAAGCCATGGGCATAGTTTTAAAAACCGGACCGGTGACCGAACTGGTCAGGCTGTCAGTTCATCGGTTCACTGGTCCAACCGCTGGTTCATCGGTTCGATGGCTGGACGGTATTTAAAAATAAGATTATTTTTACTAGCATAATGATGAATAAAGGATCAACTAGGCTGACTTCAACGCATACAACAGCAAAGTAGTTGAGGCTTCATGGTTAGTGCGATGTGTGGTAGTCGCGACTTGACCCCAAGGCTCAGGTTCGAATCCCTTCGCACGCACTTATTATTTTGTCGCTACCGATGATGTCACTCCGGTCCGACCGTCCTCCGATTCCGAGCAAAAAACGGAAAATCGCACAAAAACCAGCAGTTCGACCGGAAAAATTCCGGTTCGCTTCCTTGTCTGGTCCCGTGCGCTTAACAGACCGGCTGAGGCTCCGGTCCAGGTTTTTTGGTCGGACCGCCGGTCCGGTTTTTTCAACTAGGGCCAGGCAACACCTTAGACATAATCCAACTAGTCAAAAGTAGTTCAAATTACAGTGCCACCTTTAAATTCATGCAATCACTAAGTTCTTTTTCGGGTAAGTCGGGAGAAGAATCGTATTGATGTGGGACAATGCTTTTTTGCCTTTTTCTCATAATAATCATTACTGTGGAGCCATTTTGGCACAAGTCCAATGGCAAGTGTGGGTCCAGACTAGCGAATCCATCGGCTTGTGACAACATCAGTACAACACAGGGTTATGATGGGGCAACATCAAGCAACAATGAGAACAGTTAGAACTGACAAGTTTCATCGTTAAGCTAAATATCAATACACTGATTATATCTATTAGGCCTCCTGGTAGTTAGTTGTGATAATTTCTATGTTGGTAGGAACTACTTTTATAAGATGGGGTGATTTTCCATCTCTTGCTGCATATATAACTATCAAAGTGTGCCAAAGTAATTGTCGCCACTGCCGGTAAATGGGCCCTAAAAAGAAGGATAACAGTCGATGCCCTCACGACCCTATCACAAATGACTACTCCCTCCGTTCGGATTTAATTGACACACACTTGGTTATACACGGATGTATCTAGACACCTAACAAGTATAGATACATCCATATTTGGACAAAAGTAAGTCAATTAATTTGGAACGGAGGGAGTACTTCCAAAGATCATGTAAGGCACATATCAACAGTTAGCCCTCTCAAGTTGACCTCTCTCAACCATAAAAACAAACATCCATCCATCCCAACACAAAAAACTAATACAGATAAACCCCCAAGGCGGTGGTTTCGTACATGTGAAGCTCTAACGATGATAAATTGTTATCTGGTCATCACGTCACACCATTCTTCGCGACTGTTTCTCTTTCTGTGGGATAAAGAAAAGAGATGGCAGAGGGAGGGAAACATTCCGTAGACATAGGGATTAAGGGAGTGTTCCAGGTGACAGTAGTGTGTCAAGCTGCATTGCCACCACAGCAAAAACACAGCCACGTGTTACAATACCGCCGTGCAAACATGTTGTAGAGGATGATGTGCACCGGTTTTGAAAGTTGGGCGCCTAGGATGTCATCGTTAAGTTGAGACAGTTGATTGTGCTAGGCACAAAAGTTTAGATAGTTACATTAACTTTTTGGTACAGTATAATAAAGTATCACGCAGTCCACATTCATCGTGCTACTTGTTCCACGATCAAGTGCCACCTGCTACTCCCTATGTTCGCTAAGACCGTTTAGATATTTCAGTGTGGACTAGATACGGATCAAAATGGGTGAATAACCCACTAAATGCGTCTACATACATGCATTTCTGAAAAAACCTAAAAGGTCTTGTAATAGTGAACAGAGGGAGTATCAAAATAAATGATAAAACTGAATAACACTTGGGCCAAATGTTTCATGGTAATTTAAGTTCCACAGATCACAATAGACTAAACCCTGTTCAAACACAAGCATGTCAAATCCTAAGCAGCAATAAAAATTCAGAGTATTGCCATCGTCTCATCGAGAGTTAAAAAGATGAAACCTACAGACTAGGTATCATTGTTGATCATATCTTTTTGTTTGAATCGTCTTCTCAGATGAGGATTAAAAAATATTAAATTGGCGTAAAATAACGATCTCCAACAAGTCTACATATAAGAAATCATCTACTATTTAGAACTAAACCATACCATTGATTAGAAAGAGTTGGACGAATAAAGGCGTAATAGTGTCCACCATTGACTCCACCACTGTGAACTAGTACACTGCAGTCCAAGAGAAGTCAACAGGTTCAGATTAACAAGAAAATTATCAGTTCACTTCTAGCCAGTACAGGCTGAAATTGCAATGCTTCCTACATACAATATACATTGTGAAAAGTTTCTGCCCTCTACCATGACTGCCCATAAATCGGAGGACACTAGAAATGTGTGTCAATACATACCAAAATAAAACAGATGGTGTTTGCACCATATTCGTTCATTCACTGCTACAAACATAAAGGGATGAATAACGAAGAATAGTGCATGGACAGCACGTGACATTTAACTGGTTATGTATTTAAGCACCTATGAGACACAACAAATGGCATAACAGAATATATATATATACTACAGAAAAAGAACTTATTGAACTATTACCTGTGAAGAGTATAGAGGTTGCGCACGCTCTTATCAGCTTCTGGAGAGAGATATTTCCTGTTATCTCTGTCAAGATCCAACTGGAGTGGGAACTCATAACGGTCGTTTATCTATGTTGTTGGAATATAAATTTAATGTAAATGACAAAACAAAACTAGTAACATATGTATGAGAAAGTATTTGCCGCAATATAGTCGCGCACCCAAACCTTCAACAACCCTAGTTTTCAAATACTAATCAAGGAACTTTCAAGTCAATGACAGACTATTGATCACTAATACTGAACGGTGAACTCCATACTTTTGGAATGTATGAAGTTAAATTTCAGATATGACATTGGCATGCTCAAAGATTTGCTCATAACCATCCTATGGTACAAAACACAACTTTTTGATTCTAGTTTCTCCATATGCTTATCTATGGGACTGCATTCTAAGAACTATGTCCAGACCATATGTAGAGAGTTACTGTAACCTTTTTTGTGTGTGGAATAACCACCAGAATGAATAATATAGTCAGAGTAGGAGAAAACCTACAACGATGGTGAGGAAAGCATAAAAGTCAAATCCAGACCTTAACCATTGTATCCCGCGTAAAATCATATTCAAACCGCTTTAGTTGAAGCTGCAAAACCGGAGGGAAATCGGTAAAAAGCATCCCTTTCTTGGCATCCTGAAAAGGGGTTGTGAATGCATTAAATAAAAACAAATCAAACAATACTGATGTATTTATGATAAAATAAATTTTCGATGAAGTGCATTTCAAAGCACATTTTCCTGACAATACCGAGTAATCCAACACTATTGGAATCATATTGACCTTAAACATGTTTATAACTGTATACTATCTTGTACCGTCAGCATTGATGACCCAGTCATCAGCAAAAAAAATCTAATCAAAGAATAAGTGCCAGCCAACCACCAAAATCTAAATTCAACCATGTCCAACAGCATCAAGGAGAACCTGAACAGGTGAGCATGAACTGTTCACTAATTGTTCAGCTTGAGACACGATAAGAGATGGGCTTTGCCACAGCTGTTGGGCAATATGAATCTTGAGAATTTCCAAGCACAATTAAGGATAGAGTCTATTTCTAATTCAACAAATCTATTAAATTGCAGAAATAAGATTTTAATCTGTTAAAAAATATTAAACAGTTTTTTTATTGTTCTCAATAGAAAATGCCAAGTAAACTAACCTGCAGGCCGTGTTTTTCAGATTGATACTTATTGTCACCTTCCAGCATCTCTACAGCGACATATTTATCAAAAGATGCATAAACATCCGAGCAGCCCTTGACATCAAGTGCGAGATCTGGTAAAAAATGCCGAATATGTTGTGAAGTTATGGCCACAAATAGAACACTAGAAAAATAAGATCCAGAAGTCACCTTGTCAGTTATTACCTACCATAGAATGACTCTTTTCTAGTAGATTTGTAGTCCACATTAATGCACTCAATATAATTCATATGGTGCCCTTCAAACAATTTTTGTATTGTTCCATCCACAATAGTACCCTGGGCAAGGGAATAGTTACACATCAATTGTTGGGTGTTATACTGTTATTGTAATAAAAAAAAAAAAACATGCAAAAGCCAAACCTTCATTTTATCTTCCAGCTTTTCACAAAGAACCCTATTCAACTCCTGGACATCATGCTGCATGAATGAATCATAGGTATTCCATCCAAAAGATTTGGTAAGCTCCTTTGTGGAAATACTACTGTCGCCATGCTGAAGTTTGTAGAAAAGAGTTTGCAAAGCTAAAGGAATGCTCCCTGGAGGTGTATCGGCAGTAGGCATATGGTATACAGCCTACAGTATCCTTCTTTGTATCAGAACCAAAGAAGAATTATAGAGGAAAAAAACCAGAAAAACAGGCTCCCCATTTAGGTAAAAGAAAACCAGAAATACAACTTACCTTCCTGAAGAAGTGAATATGATAAAGTGTCTGGAGCAGCGAATTCATGTAGCAAGTAGCTCCTTGATTCTTGAGACCAACATAACCGGTCTCTTTTTTGGAGTCGTAGTTCCAGTAATCTGTCATTCTACGCACAGCAACCTCAGCTTCAATGATGCATTGATCATTCACTATATATCCTTTACTAGGATCATACAGCTCCATTAAAGGCATAAAAGAAGTAAACCCCCAATCACTTTCTCGAGAATTAAAAATATGGGTTGCTTCTGCAAGGAGAAAGGAAAGGCATCAAATAGACAAATAATGACTAGCATAATGTGCCAAATCTATGGTTAAATCTTTGAAAGTACATTTCAAATATAATTTGTGAAATACTATGGTTAAATCTTGAAAGTACAGTTCAAATATAACGCAAACTGAGCAGAAGAAAATGGTTCTTCAACCGAGGGAAAAAAGTGTCAAGGTAATATATCAGTCCAAACTTTTAAATAGCAGGACATTCTCCTTCTCAATGTTGGAAGAAGTTGAAGAACAAATATGACACTTTTCGGCGAATAAAATTATACATGTGCTATGTTCTAAAGTATATGGCTCAACAAGCACTAAGTTAGGGTTCGCAACATCGTGATCTCAGTTAGGAAGTTTAGCTTATAAATATACATCATTTAGATTGGGTCATAAGAATAGAGATAAGATCAACAATTTGTTACTTAGACTAGAACCCTGATATATATAAAGAAGGCCCTCTATGAGGAATTCAGGCAAAAACTAGAAGAATAGTTCTTCTAACTTGCCCCAAGCAGCGGAAGCTCAACCTAACCCTAGTACACTGCAGGGAAGTGTCAACCATGAAGGCAATGTGACATTCTTTTACTTCAAAAGCATCAGGATACAGATAATACCATATGCCACAGAACAAATAGATACTGTTCAACAATAAAATAAGGGCAAGTTGTCATGTAGCTTAACAAATACTCCCTCCGTCCACAAATTTAAACTGTTTATTATTTTTCAGTCTCCAGTCCAAGACTTAAACTAAGATTTTCAATCGTAATATGCAGCAAAAAAATCAATTTAACACCATTGTGAAGGACTTTGCAGCAAATCGATGACACTATTTGCATAGACAACTTACTGCACATATACTATGGTCAAAGTTTCAAAAGTTTGACACCTTGGATCCCATAGAGGCCTACATTTCTGGACAGAGGGAGTAAGCAATATCTACTTCACAATAACAAGATAAACAAGCAGTTAAGGTGGCGCAAAAGCCTGATAAAGGTTGTGTTGCTAGTGGAATCAAAGTAAGGTTAATACTTCAAGATAAGAAGGTACACAATAAGGTTTGTTTAAAAACAGATGGAGATACCTTTTCTTGACGAGTGCTTGCTGTCTAATTGGTTGATCACAGCAAGGCTAAATTGGGCACTCCTACTCCAGCCATTAGGTAGCGACTTGGCATCAGCAACATCAAGGTACATCGAAAGGTTATTTACATTGTTTCCTGTAGGGAAAACCAGCACTCTCCTGCAAAGAGGTAATAGGAGAAGACGTAAGTTCTAGAACTAATGGATGTAAGATAGCAATAAGAGGCTATATTTACTGACCAGCTGTAACCCCCGACTACGAAAACATCAGAGAGGAGCTTCCCACCGCTTTTGGAAATACTTTCAATCTTCCATGTAAATCTGGAAGTTGAGGTATCAGGCAAGCTTTCTTGGTCAACGGCTGCCATGGATTCTGCAAGACCAAATAAACAGTGAACCAGAGAAGCAAAGATTAAAATCAAACATGACTTTTGCTCTGGACAAGTGTGTATCAAGTATCAACTGTTAAGTGTAGCATCGCATGCACCTATAATATCAAAAATTGCCCGCTTGGCAGTATCTAAACCTCCAACTGCTGTTTAGCATATGTTAGCTGTGCACTTTGAAGTTACAACAGAAACGTCATTACCTCGGTAACCTAACAATAGTAGCCATCTACCGCCTAGTTAACTAGCCAAAACCAACATACACATCCAAAAAGGAATCCACAGCCCAACATGTTTTGGAATGCTACTTCTAAGTCACACTTTCTTCTTTCCACCATCTGCATCGTTAGTCGTTTTGCCTTAACATCAAACACCAGCACTATAAATGCAATAAAGGCCATATAGAGTAAAGCATAAATTGCGGTCATTAGCTTTACAGGATGCTCCCATAAAGCACTGTCCATGTTAAGATTAAGATGTACGGACCAACCAAAGTCACTGGCCACAACAAACACTGGCAGCATTGGCAATTCGCATGAAGAAACAGAATGTTTCCACGGTATAATGAGCTCATAAAATTTGGTTCGATAAAAACCCTTTACAAGGGACAGAAGTGAAATGCTTACTGTTGCAGGACACACAGGTGCCTTCACAAAAAGAAGGCATTCAAGACTGCTAACAAGTATGTCATCCAACTGCCTTAGCTAGTGCACTAGCTAATCCTATTGTGATATGTAGGCTAACATCATACTATTTTGTGTATTTGAACCGGTACCTTGTTCAGTACCACACAGGAGACTGACTATCACCCTGATGATCAGTGGGCATAACCAAACAATCAACGCCGTCTGAAAACAACCTCTCGTCATTTAACTTGCTAGCTAGCATGGAATTTCGCAACAGCATCCAGTTCATACGTTCGAATGGGTAACACACAGACTTCACATGTCAAATACCCCCCCCCAAAAAAAAAATAGGGGGCCCCGAGAACCCTCACCTTCCATGGTCTGCGGCCCGAAGACTTCCTGGTGCGGCACCAGCGGCATCTCCTCGTCCTGGTCCTGCGGCGGCGGCTGCACACAACAGACAGGCAGAACGGTTCAGCGCAGCAAGGGGCTAAACAACAGATGAGAACAAATCGCCGCCCGCGAAACCGCTCCAATTCGAATCCGGGCGAAACAATCCCTAGCCGCGAGACCCTCCGCGGGACAGCAAAGCGGTCGGAACCGGAGCGGCCGGAGTCGGGAGTGGCGCGAACGGCCAGGTTGCTGGCTGGGGGGAGGTTTACCTCGGGGGCGCGAGGAGTCACCATGGTCATGTGCGGCGGCGACGGGCGGGCGTAGGATCGGGCCGCGGCGGCGATCGCTGCGGGGAATACGGGGATTTGGGAGGGAGGGGGCTAGGGTTTAGGGGAGAGGCGAGGGGAGAAAGGGGAGGGGAGACGAACACGAAGGGCGACGGAGGGAAAAAAACAGGATGGGAGGGAGGGAGCGCGTGGCTTTGCTGGTTTTCGAGTGTCAAGGGCCAAAGAACCCGGGGCGGCGGCTTTTTAATCAAGGGAAAAGCATTGGAATCATCCGGGGGATCGACGCGCTGCGTCCTCCGCCTCCTCTGCGCGACACGCGTCCCCGTGGACCCACTCAACGTCAGCTTTATTCCCTTCTGAGAACTTGCCTGTGGCAAGATGGTTAGGATGGTGGTTATACCCCCAGCCCACCAGAGTTCAAACTCCAGGTTTGACGCTGGTGTTTCTCATTTAAGGCGGAATATTCTTCAGTGGGAGGCGACGTTCCCGTCGACAGCGAGGCGTCCGTGGTGACTTCGTCAATCTCAAGACTCGATCCGCCGACTCGGTCTCTCGGAGGTGCTCATAGGGGTAGGGTGTGCGTGCGTGCGTTCATAGGGGTGAGTGTGTGCGCGTGTATATGAGCACCTACGTTGTACTGTGTTTCGCAAAAAAAAGCTTTATTCCCTTCCTCCCAGCGCCAGCGCCCTCACATGGCCTGCCTTTTCTCTCCCCACCGAACAACCTCAGTGATTTACCCCAAATCGACGGTCGCGGCCGCGGCGGCCGGCGCTGCGGAGCCAGCCTTCCTCCTCCAAGTGCTTGCCATTAGACGCGCCCCGCATCTCCTCTTCCCTGCCTCCCGTCGCCGCGGGGACGGCTTCACTGCGCAGCGCCGCCGCCTCCCCTCGGTCCGCCTCGAGCCTCAACGTCGTTGCCGACCCGCCCCGGCGTCTCCTCCTCGCTCGCTGCGCGGACGCCGACGAGGTCCCGCTCAGCTGGGAGCTGAGGGTGGCGGGAGGGGTGGAGGATGTGCTCCCAGGTGAGCTGCGAGGACGCAGTCCAGAGGCCGGAGGCTGGAGATGCTGCAAGCGGTATGAGCTCGAGAAGCCTGGCGACGACACCGACCTCCGACCGCTCCTGCTGCCCCGGTCCGCGCCCCTAGCTCGAAAAGGGCGGCGACGATCCACCGACAACGACCTCCGACCGCCTCCTGCTGCCCCGCCAGACGATGATGCCGCGCCGAAGCCGGCAGCCGAGCGCCGCCCCGCCGTCCCCGCGCGACGCCCCCGGCCCTGCTCCAGCCCGCCGTCCCCGAGCTCCGTCCCCCGCCCTCGACGTCGCCGCCCCGCACCCCTGCTTCTACGTCGACTCCGTGCCCATGCTCTCCGGCGCCGATGTGCCCCTGCTTCACGTCGCCGTTGCGCTTCTGCTCACCGACGCCGCCGCCGCGGTGCTCCCAGCCGGTCGTGGTGCTTTTGCTGCATTTTTTGCTATAAGTGGAGTAAATTGGCTATATGTGGTGCTTCTGCTGCAATTACGATTGTAGCAATTTTATTTTTTTGCTATACGTGGTGCAAATGTTTGTAAGGTTTGTAGCAATTTTGTTTCTCATTTCTCGCAAATCCCCAGAATGATTGCAGCAATTGTCCTCTGCAAAATAATCTACAATGGTGCGAGCTGGCGATGCCTCGCCGGAGCTCTGGAGGAATATGCTACCACAAACCATCAACGCTGCTGCAAGCGCCTACCATGGTGCTGCTGCATCAGCGACGCCGCGTCGGGATTTTTTTCAATGTTGCCAGTGAGATCTCGTCAGATTTACTACAATAGAAAAACAAATCTACATATAAGCAATTTTGCCACTGAGATCTCGTCAGATCCAGTGACCTCATGCTTCAATAACACAGCTTTGTTTGCACCATACTTTGGGTTGATTTGCATCACAAGAGGAATTTTGTTGCTACAATTGTTTTACTGTTTTGCATCATAAGTTTGCAGTAAAAAAAATGTTGCTTACTTAGTTTTTTAAAATGTTGTAAACACATGCCTTAAAATACCACAGACTTTATTTTTGTTCCATATAAACTTTTCTGCGATGAGGTCTCTGATGTGCTCTCCAATGCTAGCACAGGCAAGGCCGGGTGCTGCGAAGGTGTCCCCGTTCCACCGACGGGCGGCCGTACTGCTCTAGGTCCCCGCGGCTTGGCGGGAGGCCACCATGACCCCTCTAGGTCCCACACACCGCGAGCGGGCGGCCGCGCGCTTCCAGATGGAGAGTCGGCCATGCTGTCCGTCGTGCAGCGGCAGCCCGACGAGTGGTGTATCCGAAGCTCCGGCCGCGATCATCGACCCTGCACGGGGGTGGTTTAGAGTTTTCTGGGCAGCGTCCTCGCGACCGCTCGATCTCCATCTTCGTCAACGACCTCTACTCTGGCAAGCTCCGTTAGTTGTACGTGTACGTGAGGCGAATATGCTGCCGTCGGCAAACCTTGGTGCTGCCGAGAAAGGGCACCATTGCTACCATAGGTGAGAGTCTCCGGCAATCTCTCTGGTTGTGCTACAAGCGGCGTCGAGTTTTGCTGCGTGCGGCATTGGGGTTTGCTACATGCGGTTGGCGGCAATGCTACGTGCGACGTTGGATTTTGCTACGATGATACAATAGCATGAAATTTAGCTACAAAAGTTATCTTATTTTGCTATAATAGTCTAATTTTTTTGCTACAGGGTCTCCGGTGAGAGTCTCCGGCGATATCTCTGGCAAAGTCATTTTTTCTACAAAAGCGTAATTATTTTTTTGCTACAACCGTCTTGTAGTTTTGCTACAATAGTACAATTTGCTACGACCGAAGTTAGGACCATGAGGCGGAGCCAGGACTGATTTTGCTGCATAGCCTTTTCATTAGTGCTACATTTGATGTTTTCAAAATTGCTGCAGTGTTATATGTGCCTTCTAAACCCACTGCGGAATGATATATTTTTTTTGCTTCGTAGAATCATTTGTAGGATTTGAAAGAAAATTAAACATTTGTTACAATAATACAAAATTCTTATTATAAACGAACCATTGTTGCTCCATAAAATCATTTGTGTGATTTTAGCGGAAATTGGACATGGTGCTACAATAGCACAATTTTTTAATTTACAAACCAACCATTTTACTTCAACCACGTGGTATAGAGAAGCAACCACGTCGTGCAATCTATACCTACTATAAAATGCAGTAAGGCTTCTTCCCGTCCGCCCATGAAAAGACGGTTTTGCCCTCGCGGAACACCGCAATTACAGCCACTGCCACCGCTTAAGTGGATACTGGTTCGAACCTCCATTTTGCACAAAACCCCCTGACAAACTGGGAAACTAACCCGCAGTCCACAGAACGGACGTCCTACTGACTTATTCGCGATTTACCGAAAACTCACGAACCTTTTTGCAAAAACCCCACCGAAGCGGTACGGGAGAATCTGGAGCGTCCGTTTAAGTTGGAACGGACGGCCGAGATTAATCTGTTTTCTAAATTTTGTTTAAATAAACAAAGAACAAACTAAATTTTGTAAATTCATAACTTTCAAACCACAACTCCAAATTTAACAAATTTTACATCAATGCAAAGCTCTGACCATGTAGTTTAATTTGGCATCATTACTTTACCTTTTTGCATCTGTTTTGGTTGATCAAAATACAGAGATGCATTTCGGCCGTACAATTCAAGACTTGAGTTCTAAAAATGTTTTCAAAATGAATCCTTTTGTTAAATGTCAAGAAATACATCCTCTGTCCAAGGGAACCAAAGTTATAAATTTGAAAAATGATTTAATGACCCAGTTAATCCAATACCATTTTCTTTCCTTTTTAAAAAAATTTACAAGTAATTCGTTACGGAATTTAAATCCAAAGTGAAACTCGGTTTTTTTCTCCCGTAGCGAAGCACGGACATTGGGCATTTTGCTAGTGAAGTAAAATGAGAGCACATACGTTCCAAACATGTGCGGCATGCACAACATAGCAACACCAAACTGGGAGAAGCAACGTCATCTTAGCCCGGTCCCACCACGTGATGTGCATGTCCTTATCTCTTCCTGGCCTGTCGTTCTTCCCCAAATCATCTCCTCTCTCCGAACGACCTCGCCTTCCTCTTCATGGACACTTTGCCCACAGAGCTCGCACTGCACCGCCTCGTTCGCCCACGCAGCCATGCGCGCCGCCGTCCAAGCGTGTTTAGTCAACCGCCTCCACGGACCCTGCTTTCCTCCCTTCCACCAGAGCAGACACATCCGGCGATGCTCCCAACGGCCGTCATAAGTGCTACCGGTGGTATGCGCGGTTGACGAGGGGTTAACTCATCAAAATCACATGGTTAAGGACTTAGGGTTGAGATTACGAGGGAGAGAACGTGGTAGTGCTGGTAGTTTCGTCGGCTGACAAGCAAAAGCAGGGATTTTACCCATGTTCAGGCCTCCGGAGAGTAACACCCTACTTCCTGCTTGTCTGGCATTGATCTGGTGTGTATATGCGAGCTACAATAGGGTCCTGGCGAGATGTCGATCTCGCTAGGGTTTTGGTGGTTCGAGTATTGCGTGTCTTGAATCGGCGGCCCTCCCAGCCCTTATATAATAGGCTAGGTCTCGGGAGTTCGCAACCGACTCAGATTACATGTAAGGAAAGTCTAAACCGACTATGCCTATGTCTAATCTTGGGCACGACTTGGGTAGGATCTCACCCTAGGTGAGATCCATTTTTTTGAAAATTCAAAACATGTCAAAAAATTCCGAAAAAAATAGACAACACGCATCTATGTTACATATGCAACGTCAAAAATTGGCAGCTTCAAATTCGACTTATACTTAGAGAGGCAAAAAAGAGAAATTTCGGTGTGAATAGTGTCACTCAAATCTGACACTATTCACAGTGTAGTTTCTCTTTTTTGCCTCTCTAACTGTAGGTCGAGTTTTGAGCTGCCAATTTTTGGAGTTGTACGAGTCGACTGTAAGTATGTTGTCTATTTTTTTCAGATTTTTTTACAGTTTGAAAAAATAATTAAAAATGTTGATCCTACGATCTCACCTAAGGGTGAGATCCTACCCAAGTCTCCCCCGTCTAATCTTGGAAGGTACTCCATCTTGTTGGGCCTTTCGTCATGGGCTTCATGTAGTCTCTTGATAGTTGGGCCTTTAGTCGACACATGCACCAGGTACCCTTATGGTAGGGTATCCGAGATGTATATCCTTGTCAGTAGCCCCCGAGTACTTGTCTGACTCGAAGAATCGGGCATGGACTCATTCGTAAGTGCACGTCATATGCTTTGTTCTTGTGTTTATAATTAGAATTCCTGTATGAATAGCACATGTTGGTTATGACGAGTATTTCATCGACTTTGGTTTTTGCTTATGATAATCAAGGGATAATAGCTTAGTAGGCCCGGTACACTCGACGAATCGGGACCGGTTAACTACACATTCGGGTAAAACCTTACTAGCTTTCAATCAAACTCGAGTCCCCGGACCCGAACTTGGAACAGACTGGTCAGACTCGACTAGGCCGCGGAGGTCTTATTGAATCAATCTGCAGTATAACTTTGAAATTTACCCAACGGGTCCGTCGGGATTTTTCATCATGTCTGCTGACACGGAAAGTTTTAAGGATTAACGTTGCTGGAACGGTCCTTAGCCCAGCTCGAAAGTTCGGCGGGTCTTACCTTTGCACTATGCATGCAGCATCCGAGGTATTTGCGGCGGACGCAACTCGGGAATGTTTCGAGTATGATTTTGTATATGAACTGAGTCGAGCCTTTTGTCGACTGATACTTTGTCGTTATTTTATCGGGTGCGCGACAGCGCTCTCGATGGTAGTAGCCCCCGAGATTGTGCTTTATTGCTTGCAATGGAGGATAATCTCAAATCTTTTTATCCAATATATTCTTAGTCGAAGAAATTTTTGATACGCTCCCGATGGGAGTAATATGCCTCAGTCGGTGGAACGGTCGAGTGACCAATTAAGACTTCTTTTTCACACCCGAACCAAGCAAAGTAGTATAATGACCAATACGCGTTGGGCGGACTCGAATGCTTTTCTGAACAGATCGCTTGCAATGACGTCAGGGATGACATTTTTGGCGACTGCGCTGCCTGACACGCGGTGGCGTGCGTTATGATGTGATAGATGGGACGTGACACGTATGTGGGCCCATTGTGCAGCGCTGACCGAACGACGGTGCCGTTTGGACTAGATTTGACCGCTCTGGCCCACTTTTTACGGAGACGCGATGATGGTTCCTCTTTTTGCGTGCGTAGTGGGCGGAGTGACCGGCGACGGTTGCCCTCTGCGCTTGCCACGTGTACGGTGGGATTGCCCGCGGAGCGCACGATTGCGATTTGAACGGTTAAGATTGATTTCGCTTTGTGGTAAATAGGGAGGACGGCACTGGCATAATTTTTACTTGCCATTTGCTCTGCGCGCCGCCCCTGTGCCATCTTCTTCCTCGCGGTCCTCCTCCATTGTTCTTGTGCCAGAGCTTTGTGCGCTCCACCACCTTCCCCGTGACGATGAAGAAGGTAGCGGGCAACAAGCGTTCTGCCGCGACTGCCGCTGCCGCGACCGATGCGGTGGCGGTGAAGGGGAAGAAAGCTGCGGCCGGCGCATCTGCGTCCGGCACCGGCCTGAAAAAGAGCACCGGGGATTGGGCGAAGTCCTCGATCAAGGATGCTCACCTCGTCAAGCTCCGCCAGCAGGGCCTGCTACCACCCGAGGATCAGTTGGTTGTCCGCGCTCCATCACCCAAGGAGGTATTCCCCGAGCCTCGTGCCAATGAGCGCGTTTGTTTTGCGGAATTTCTTCCTAGAGGGTTTTTGCTCCCCCTCCACGATTGTGTTCGTGGTCTGATGTATGCCTATGGGGTGCAAATCCACGATTTCACCCCTAATGGTATTGTGCACATTGCGTGTTTTATTGCGCTTTGTGAGTGTTTTCTGGGAGTTTCTCCCAGTTGGGCGCTGTGGAAGTCGATCTTCCTCGTCCGCCCTAATGTGGGAGGTGGTCGCACCTACCCCGTGGGCGGCTTCGGGATCCAGGTGCGCAGCGACACCCGCTATTTTGCCCTGAAGCAAGTCGATTTCGCACAAGGGTGGAGGAACAAATGGTTCTACGTCTCCACCGAGCAAGCAGGGCTCCCTGCCTTTTCGGCTGCCAAGGCTCTGGAGAAGACCAAGGCATGGGCCCATCCTTTGTCGGCTGAAGAACAAGCGGAGGCGGCGCCCCTTTTGGAGAAGATTGCTAAGATGCTGGGCACTGTCACTGGTGTGCATCTGATTGCCACCTTTGTCAGGTTGCGGGTGTGTCCGCTTCGCGCCCACGCTCATCCCATGTGGCAGTATGAAGGTGCGCATGACGCCAGTCGAATGAGCCCAGACGAGTTGTCGAAGAATGAGCTGGACACGCATGTGCGATCCATTACCAACACCAAGGCAACTGATCCGTGCAATATCGACTGCCCTGTCACTCCATATGGGGCTGACAACCCTTTGCTTGAAGTAAGTTTAGCTTTTATGTACCTTTTGTCGTCGGGCTTTTGTCACCCTTTATTTTTGCATGTTTAACTCTTTGGATGTTCTCCTTTGTGTGCAGGGCATTCGACTGCGTCGACCCTTCCGCCTCTTCCCGAGAACGGTCCAACTCATGAAACGGAGGTGCAAACGGTAGAAACGAAGGGAGGGGATGAATCACCTCTACCTTCGGCTACCACATCTCCTATGGAAGAGGTCGAAGAGGAAGAGGCAGAGGAAGTACAGACTGAGGAGCCAGCTACAACTGATCATGTGAGCGAGGTTCCCACTCGCAAGCGTCGTCGGGTGGCCCGAGGTTTGTCTTCTTCCATGAGCTCACCCGCAAAGGAGTCGGATGTGAAGGATGACGGAGACTCGGGCCCCTCTCCTTCTGCCAAAGCTGCTCCTTTGAATGTGAGCGTGATGCATGTAAAATGCATACATGAACTTTGCACTATATCACACATATTCCAATCATATTTGCATCATATAAGGGTTATATTACTGTTATTTAATGATTTTAGGAAATAAATCAATTGTTTCCTATTTTATGGAATTAACCCTGCGCAGGCAGAAAACCCTATTTCTTTCCTTTTATGTTTCAGGGACCCAAACGTCGTCCAAAAATTATGGAAAAATACAGGCGTCAGTATTTTGGAAGGAGGAAGACCTCGGAGCGAAGGAAGCAAGCAAACGGAGGCCAGAAGGCCGAAAGGGGGTGGCCCACCTGGCGTTTCGCGAAGGAGCGCCGCACAAACACAGAAACACCGAAACGGAGATCAGGAGCTGCAGATTGGAGGGGGAAAACTCCGGCGGGGCGCTGCCGGTGTGGTCTCCATCCTCTCCATCGACTTCTCCACCGTCTCCATGATGAAGACGGAGTAGTCCACCTCTGGACTATGGGTTTGTGAAAGTAACTTATGTATCTCTCCTCTCTTGAGCTTCACTAATTAGTACCGTATGAGCTGCTGAACATGATTACGGTCATATTTGTAATACCTATGTGGTGGATCTTTCTATGAGTTAATATATGTTTGAGATTGCAATGTTTGTTTCAGTTATGAGTATAGATGCATATTATGTACCCCGTTCTTGTCTACTTGTTATGATCAAGCATGTTTATGAGAGCGTGTGTGGGGGAACGTGTGCATTAGTTGGAGTAACGGGGAGTGGTGAGTGCGGTAAGCTGACAACTTAATATCGCGATCCACTTGGGTGTTTACCTTACTTTGTTACCTCACTAGGGATAAAAAAATAGCATGGTGCAAGGGTTGAGGGTGACCAAGCTTCTTCTTGTGACTAGATCCAGCATGTTCTTATTTTCACTTCATGTCATGAAACTTATTGCTATACTCTGAGTCATCTTAATTACTGAGGTGTTATGATTTGGTTCGCATCTTGGTGGAGTATAAGAGAGACTAATAATCAAAAGGTCTTTATGTTAGGACGTGATGCCCATATATCCAAGTAACTTGTTATCAAACTTTGTGTTACAATCTCATATGTTAACTCTGTGTGTGTTCCATTGTCTGCCACTTTATAAAGAGAGAGTGCATTTGTGAAACCATGAACCCCGGTCCATTTTTAATCATAAGAAACACCTTTCCAACACCATATACCACTTTTCTATTTTCAGCCATCATTAAATCCGAAAATACAAAAATACTTTTCATCTTGCATACATCATTAAAAAACCCAAAAATATCATTTACCATTGCATCCACCACCATTGCATATTTATTTCCTGTTTGCATTGCATAACTATCTTGATATCATTCTTACACCTTGTGCTTGACAACCACAGGTGAGGTTGAGGACCAAAACATTTAACTTTGTTTTGTAGGTAACCAAAAGAAGGATAAGAAGATATATCTTCACTACTGATTCCCCGAGAGTTCGATATTAAACCCTCGAGTCACCCCTCGTGGGAAAACACGTCTTCCACTACTACACACTCTGCACTTGGAGTCTCAACCTAACCCATTTACTTTTGACGCAGGTAACTACGCACCGGAGATCAACAAAGTGTTTTCTGGCGTCGTAGATCAACCTCTTCAAGGGCCATCAGAGCCCGTTGAGCTCAGCTCCTCCTCCCCAATCAGGTGAGGAGCTGCTTTTTGGAGGCCCAAATTTTGACAACCTTGACAGTGAGGAGGAAGAAGAGCACAGGTTTGCTCCTATGCTTTCTGTACTGAGTTTCTACCGTTTTGGTTTTCATGCTTATGTTGTTCGTTTCTGTCACTCGTAGTGCTGAGACTGTGCATCCTCCGACTCCTCCATCCGACAAAATTTTGACCACTGAGCACCCAGACGTCTCTCCTGTTGCTCTGGAGGTCGTTCAATCCGCAGCCACGACCACTGCCATTGAAACGGCTAAGGTTGCGAGTGCTGCAACCCCAGAAGTCGGGACATCTGCCGCAACGCCCGTAAGTATATTTTGATTTTGTACCCGAAGTTCCTTTTGCACTGTCGTTGCCTAGTCGAATGTTTGAGTTGCTTCTTGCCATCAACTTCAGGCGACAAGGCCTCGGCTGAGTCCCGGGTGAAGGAGCTAGAGGAGGCACTCGCCGCCCAGCGCGCCGAGTCGAAGAAAACTTTGGATGCCACCAAGGCCGCAGCTGCCGTACGCGAGAGAGGGTACGCTGAGCGACTGGCTGGCCTCGCTCGGGATGTGGGAGGTTAGTAACTTTCCCTTTGACATTTTTGTGTAGCCTCTGAGTGCTGTGTAGTGATTTATGCCCTTTTTGGTCTTTGTTGAAGGAGTTATTGGCGCGCCAACACCTTCTGACGTGGTCAGTGATGAATTGTCACTCGACCACGCGATAGGTGACCTTGATGCCATGTTCGTCCAGGCGAAGGATGCTCTCGCCAAGTCCACCAGTACACTTGGCGCCATGTACAAAGACGTGCTTCCACTTGGCGAGCAACCGTCGACTGTTGATGGCTTCGCCAACGTTCTTGGTCCAGGGACTTCGACCATGGCGAATTTTGCCCGCGCCCTCACGGTACGCGGCTCGGAGTCCACCCTCAAGCTGATATTAGGTCATGGGATAGAGGGTAACTTCGAGGCGGCTATGTCTGACTTCCCTCGGAAGGCCAACGGGAAACCAATATCTCTGAAGCATGTTAGCGAGCCAGCCACCCGACTGGCCAACATATTTATGACCACCATGGAGCGCCGGGCAACAGAAGTCGCCGCCCGTTCGAGTAGGGCTAGGTCGGAGTCTGCGTCATACTTTTCAGGCAGCCGAACCTATTTTCATGCTCTGTAATGGCACATTATGATCACGCGAGTATGCATGTACTTTTTCTACACTTGTATGAATTTCATCTTTAATGCCTTTTGCGTCTTCACCTGAAAGGCTATGTGTTGTTGACTCGCTTAACTTATGTGCTTGATTTCTCATTTCTGACATGAGATTTGTGTGATGCCTTTGAACAGCCACGGGCAGCCGCTACTTCAGCTGGTTCCTCGCGACCTCGTGCTTCCACCGGATCTCGAGCTCAAGTGGCAAATGATGCTAAAGTAATGCGTTATATGAAAGCTCGAGTCGTGAAACTGGAGCAAGAGTTAAAGAGCTCCCAGAGTGATCTGGATATGATGAGAATTAGACCAGCTCCAGCCACCCAACGAGAGGATTATGTGCTTGGCGAGATGGACCTTGTGAACAGACAACTCGAGTGTGAGTACAATCCTTGCTCTGATTATGGATTTTTTGGCTACTCTTTTTTCGAGTGACTTGATTTGTTCTTTGTGCAGGTTTTGTCTCTGACTTCGAAGCAGAGCAAGCTTGCGTTGAAGAGCGTCTGGATAATGCCACTGACGACCCGACAACTGACCGTCAGCATTTTTGGCTTGACAGGTTTCGAGCGCGCACACTCGCTACTTTGAAGGATCGAGCGTGGCGAAGCGCTCAGCTACTCGAGTTATGCAGGGCGGCTTTGATTCGCCTCAACCAGATCCTGTTTCCAACAGGACCACAACCACAAGGTATCCATGCCTTGCTCGATTTTTTCCGTAACGCAGGTCCCGTACGGGAGCTGATTACACAGAAGCTTGTGGTTGGGGCCAACGTGGCGATGGCGTATGTGCGTAGTCGACGTCCCAACTTTGTGCTGCCGCCACCCGCCGTTGGAGCGACTTTGTCTCAGGAGGACCTTGATGGCACCCTTCTATCTGCAGAGATTCTGGTCGAGTGATGCCATGATCAACTCTTTGGTCCTGTGCTACCCATCAAGGACGAGCCTGAAGACTAGAGGCTATTTGTGTATAAACTTGTGTACAGAGGGTAGGGGTGGGCATATAACCCGAGAACCGAATCACCGAACCGTTTTAACCTGGACCGAATCCGAATTAATCGAAACCGATTTGTTCGGTACTGCTCACGGTTAGTGGATCTGGAAAACCGAAATTATATCGGTGACTTCGGCCGTAGCTGTCGGGCAACCGAACAGACCGAGGAACCGACACTCTATGTCCCTACCACTGTCCCCTCCGGCCCGCAGACGAGGCGACGCAGGATTCTCATCTCTCCCCAAAATCAGCGACCCCCTCGCATATTCCCTCCCCAGAAATCGTGGCCGATTGATCTTTGCCTCATGAAGCCGCAAGTCTCGCTCGTGTGATATTCTACCTTCCAAAATTGCTTGACATAGCCTTGCACAAATATTCAGGAAAGCTCCCAGCCTCCCAGTTCAGCGGCTATGCAAAGCCCAGCACGGCAATGCCATGGCCCAATAGCTATCCCATCCAAGGCCAGTGTGGCATCGTCCCAGGCTGGCAGCCCCGTCCATGCGATTTCGGTGAGTTCGGTACAGAACCGAGTACCGAACCGATTCCTACGTGGACCGAACGCTCGTTCCAGTAAATTGAATAACCCGATCGGTGCTCGTTTCTCCAAGACCGAAATTTAACAGCGACCGAAGTACCGAACCGATCGGTTCGGGGGAACCGAACGCCCAGCCCTAACAGAGGGGCAGCCCCCGAGTGTAAATGTAATACTTGCAAGTATTATGAACTAAATATTCGTATCTCCTCAGCCCCCGAGCCTGTTGAGTGGGGTGTATGAAGTAATTTATTGTAAATTTATGATGATCCAGCCCCCGAGGCCTCGGGTGTGGCTGAGAGTACTGTTTATAAGTTTTTGTTTTAGGACCCAGCCCCTGAGCATTCGAGTGAGGCTGGGCTATTTGTTTGCACCACCTTTTTTATGACCCAGCCCCCGAGTGTTCGAGTGCGTCTGGGTTGTTTGTTCTTGCGGGAGCGAAAGCTCGTGTTTTTGATAGCGCAGCCCCCGAGTGCTCGGGTGCGGCTAAGATATGAGTTATGCGAATAGTAAAAAGATAGGAGGAACATTGATTATATTCCACTTTTGAATATTAAGCTGCAGGCCGCCTCATTAAAAACCTTCCAGTCCCCGTTGGTACCCTGGTAAGGAAAAGAGCGTGTCTGAAACCTGCAGCCATCCGACATATGTGCGTATTACATTATGCGACTGAGTAATCTAAGCGCAGAAACGACGCAGCTGCGCAACGTTCCAATGATTGTGCGATAGTTCGCCTGTCTTCGCGTGCTTCAGTCTGTATGCTCCACCACGAATGACCTCGGTGATGATGAAGGGTCCTTCCCATGGGGAAGCGAGTTTATGCACCTTCTTTTGCTTCAGTCGAAGTAGCAGGTCACCAACCTCGAAGGACCTGGTGCGCAGTCGACGACTGTGGTAGTTGCGGAGGACTTGCTGATAGACAACTGTGCGTGCTAGCGCCGTGTCGCGTGCTTCTTCGAGCAAGTCGACTGCATCTTCGAGTGCTTCATCTGCATCTTCTTCGTTGTACGCTTCGACTCTTGGTGCATTGAATCGTACATCTGATGGCAGGATTGCCTCTGCGCCGTAGACCATGAAAAATGGGGTGAACTGTGTTGAAGCGTTATGAGTTGTGCGTCAGCTTCCTTGAGGACATGAACACGGCGTAGGCCAGCTTTTGATAATGCGGGTACCGCTGCTTTGATATGGAGAGGAATTTACTCAAGTAGTAGACTGAGCGTTGTATGCTTTGGGCGTGTCCCTCCTCCATGCGTTCGACCACCAGTACGGTACTTACCACTCTGTTAGTGATGCATGTAAAATGCATACATGAACTTTGCATTATTTTTACTTATATTCCAGTCATATTTGCATCATATAAGGGTTATATCACTGTTTTATAATGATTTTGGGAATATTTGATATGTTTCCTATTTTTTATGGAATTAACCCTGCGCAGGCAGAAAATCCTATTTCTTTCCTTTAATGTTTCAGGGACCCAAACGACGTCCAAATGACCTGGAAATTTACGAGCATCATTTTTTGGAAGGAACAAGACCTGGGAGCGAAAGAAGCAAACAAGAGGCGGCCCGAGGGCCCAGATGAGTGGGCCCACGCGGCCCAAGTACCTGGCCACGTGGGACCCCTCACTTTGGCCCTCGAGGCTCCGTTGCCGTCGATCTTTCCTCCACCGACTCCGTTTTGACCTAAAAACGCCTATAAAAATTATCCCCCGACGTTCTCTGGAAGGAGCGCCGCAGAAACACAGAAACACCGAAACCGAGACCTGGAGCTGCAGATTGGAGGGGGAAAACTCCGGCGGGGCGCTGCCGGCGTGGTCTCCATCTTCTCCAACGACTTCTCCACCGTCTCCATGATGAAGAGGGAGTAGTCCACCTCTGGACTATGGGTTTGTGGAAGTAACTTATGTATCTCTCTCTCTCGAGCTTCACTAATTAGTACCTGATACGTCTCAAACGTATCTATATTTTTTGATGTTCCATGCTTGTTTTACACTAATTGCTACATGTTTTGCATCTACTTTATATCACTTTTATACATTTTTTGGGACTAACCTATTAACAAGATGCCGAAGTGCCAGTTCCTGTTTTCTGCTGTTTTTGTATTCCAGAAAAGCTAGTCTGGAAATATTCTCGGAATTGGACGAAACTACACGGGGGTCCCTATTTTTCCAGAACACGCCTGACGGAGCGAAGAGCAACAGAGGGGGCCACCAGGGGCCACACGCACCTAGGGCGCGCCCCCCCTCTGCCGCCCCTAGGGTGGTGTGGGCCCCTCGGGGGTCTCCAGCCGCCGCCCTTTCGCCTACTTATTCCCCCCGACGCGAAAACCCTAAGTACCTGAGCAAATATCCACGAAAAGTTCCAGAGACGCCGCCGCCGTCAACCCTAGCTCGGGAGGGTTCAGAACCTCTTCCCGGCACCCTGCCGGAGAGGGGAATCGTCACCGGAGGCTTCTACATCGCCATGCCTGCCTCCGGAGTGATGCGTGAGTAGTTCATCCTTGGACTACGGGTCCATAGCAGTAGCTAGATGGTTGTCTCTCCACTTTGTGCCATCATGTTTAGATCTTGTGAGCTGCCCTACATGATCAAGATCATATTATTGTAATGCTACATGTTGTGTTTGCTGGGATCCGATGAATATTGAATATATGTCAAGTTGATTATCAATCTATCTTATATGTTATTTAAGATCTTGCATGCTTTCCGTTACTCGTAGATGCTTTGGCCAAGTAGATGCTTGTAACTCCAAGAGAGAGTATTTATGCTAGATAGTGGGTTCATGCCTCCGTTTAACCTGGGACAGTGACAGAAAGTTCTAAGGTTGTGGATGTGCTGTTGCCACTAGGGATAACCTAACGATGCTATGTCCACGGGCATATGTGTTTGTTTACATTACGCACTTTACTTAATGCAATTATCCGTTGCTTGCAACTTAATACCAACGGGGACTCGGATGACAACCCGGCGGTGGATTATTAGTCATAGATGCTGTTGGATAACGGTCTATGTATTTGTCGTAATGCCCAATTAAATATCATAGTAGTCAACATGTCATGTATATGCATTGTCATGCGCTCACTATTTGTCAATTGCCCAGCTGTAATTTGTTCACCCAACATGTTAGTTATCTTTTATGGAGAGACACCACTAGTGAACTGTGGACCCCGGTCCATTCTTTTACACTGATTAAACAACCACAAACTGCAAACTGTTCCTTTTTCATTCTCTGCAATTTAATACTCATTTTCCACACCATACGTTTAATCCTTTGTTTTCAGCAAGCCGTGAGATTGACAACCTCACTGTTTCGTTGGGGCAAAGTAGTTTGATTGTGTTGTGTGCAGATTCCACGTTGGTGATCGTGTTGCGCCGTGCGGCCACCAACAACCTTCTGAAGAGTTGCTGCTCCTACTGGTTCGATAACCTTGGTTTCTTTCTGAGGGAAAACTTGCTGCTGACTACATCATACCTTCCTCTTGGGGTCTCCCAACGAACGTGTGATTCACGTCATCAAGCTCTTTTTCTGGCGCCGTTGCCGGGGAGACAGCAGTCTTCTGCAAGGGGAGTTTCACGCTTCCAATCTCTTTACTTTGTTTTTGTCTTGCTTAGTTTATTTTATTTTATCTTGTTTGCTTTCAATTATCAAAAACACAAAAAAATTAGTTACTTGCATTTAGTTTATTTTCAGTTTTGTTTTCTGTTAGTTATCATGTCTGGTTCGGCTCATCATGTTTCGGTTCCTGAAGTTGAGGTTCGATCTTTTAAGCAACAAAGTGGAGAAAGTTTGAAAGATGCTTGGTATAGAATCAGCGATGCTCATCGTAGGTGTACTAAAAAATATTCCACTATGATCCTGCTTAGAAATTTTTATGTTGGCATAACTAGCTGGTATAGATATGTCTTGGACACTTTGACGGAGGTAACTTTCTTGGTACCCTGCGTTGGAAGCTAGTTATATTATTGAGAGTCTAGTAGGAACACCACCTGTTAGTAACATTAAAAATGAGATCACCTTGGAAGATGTTATAAAGAAATTGGAGTCTATAGAGAAAAATTTGCCAAATCTCCTTGATAGTACTAGCAAAGTTGATGAATCACTGGGAACCATTAATGAAAGAATTGCTGTTTTAGAAACTAGTACTATTCAAGATAATCAAAATCTTAGGATTGGTGAATTAGAGGAGGCTATGGATGTAATAAGTTCTACTTTTACCTCTTTAAAACTAAAAAGCAAAAGGCTTTTGTGGGGAGAGAGCAAAAATTTATGTATGTGCCAAAAATTTCTAAACCAAAACCCACGGTGTGTTTAAAACGGATAACGTGTTCAATGAGCTTGAGGGTGAGTCACATAATGGTCTATTTAAATTTTCTTCCCAAGAATTACGTAAACTGAAAAGTCCTAGTGTGACAAACCCTGTTCTTGATGAAGCTTTTGATGAATTAGACCTTTCTTCACTTGGTAATACTTGATGCATGCTTTGTGCCTAGCTAAAAGGCGTTAAAGAAAAGCGCTTATGGGAGGCAACCCATTATTTTTTTCTGCAATTTTTCTTTTATTGAGTCAAGGAGTGTTTACTTCTGTAGCAACTCCTTTGTATCTTTATTTTCTCGCATTGTTGTGCCAAGAGTAGCCTCTAATGTTAAGATGATGCTTAATTTTGATTGCTGCGCAGAAACAGATTTTTGCTGTTCACTGTACGAAATTCCTAAAATCACCAGATTGTTAATTAAATCTGAAATTTTTGTGCGTAATCTTTATGAATGTCTGAAACTTTCATTAGTTCAGAGTTTTCGATCTGAGCGTCGTAAGTGCCTCGAAAAAATTCGTCTTTGCGGACTGTTCTGTTTTAGACAGATTATGCCTTTTTATTTTGCATTCTCTCTTTTACTAGTGTTGAGTGAAATTCTTTTTTGGGTGGAAGAGCTTCACATAACATCAGTGGCTGTAGCTAATGTTTAAAGTAACAAATCATATTGCGTCTTTATAGAACATGTGAATTTTTGATTATGCACTAACCCTCTAATGAGATCTACTTTGAGTTTGGTGTGACGGAAGTTTTCAAGGGTCAAGAGAGAAGGATGATATAATAGGATCAAGAAGAGTGAAGAGCTTAAGCTTGGGGAGGCTCCCATGGATCTCCCCAGCATATTTCAAGAAGACTCAAGCGTCTAAGCTTGGGGATGCCCAAGGCATCCCCTTCTTCATCGTCAAAATTATCAGGTCATCTCTAGTGAAACTATATTTTAATTCTTTCACATCATATGTGCTTTTCTTGGAGCGTCTGTGTGCTTTTATTTTCAGTATTGCACTTTTATTTTCAATAAAGCTTGACTGGACCCTAGCATTCTTGATTGGGAGAGAGACACGCTCCGCTTTTTCATGAGAATACTCCTATTCTTCACTTATATTTGTTGAGTATTCATATCTAGCGCTGTTCAGCTTTTAGCTCTTGTTTTCATGTATCTCTTGTCAGAGCTATTAGCTTTCTTTTGTAGAAAGTACTCTCTTGCTTCACTTATATTTGTTTGGAGAGTTGATGAAATAAATTGATTGGTGTTTGGTTGGTTCAGAAAATGTTGCATGTGGTAATTGGTATAAGGAAAAACTTGCTTAATCTTGTAGATCACTAAATGGATAACTTGATGCTTGTCAATTGTTTTGAGTTAACAAGTAGATCATGATTAAATTGTGCATCACATGAGTTAAGCCTATTAGTGAAGAACTACCGTAAAGCTTGTTGAAAATTTGGTTTGCATCGGTGGTATCTCTAAGGTCTAGATATTTTCTAATAACAGGGTTTGGTTAACAAGGAAGACGGTATGAAGTCTTATAACGTTTGCAATATGTTTGTCATATAAAACTTGGTGTACGGGTTGATATTCTTGTTTGCTTACATAACCTTGCTAGCCTAAACTCTGTACTGAGAGGGAATGCTTCTCGTGCATCCAAATCCTTGAGCCAAAATCCATGCCATTTGTGTCCACCATAACTACCTATATGTGGTATTTCCTTGCCACTCCAAGTAAATTTTTCATGTGCTACCTTTAAATTATTCAAAATGTTATTATTCCCTTTTTGTGTCAATGTTTACTAGCTCATGAGGAATTAGTGTGGTTATTCTTTATTCTATTTGTTGAATGGACTTTTACACCTGGACTAGTGGCATATACATCCGCTTATCCAATAATTGCAAAAAGAGCTGGCAACGGGGTGCCCAGTCCCAATTAATTACAACTTTAACCAATTAATTCTCTTCACACTTTTGCCCTGATTCATCAGTAAGCAATGACAAACAGTGAAATACCTGAATGTGTGTAAACCAAAGAGAAAGAGGGATGATCTGCCTTGCTGGTAGAAATAACGTCCTTCATGGGAGCCGCTCTTAAAAGTCCGTTTGACAGGTAGAATACTGTTCTCACCCGCTACCATTCGTTGACAATTAACAAACACCTCTCAAAAATAGATACTCCTCCATGGTATGTGATTGATGGAAGGCACCCGAGGATTCGGTTAGCCATGGCTTGTGTTAGCAAGGTTGGGAGGAGTATCAAATATTTTATGCAATCTCTATATGCTTTCAAAAACCTAAAAGCTCTAGCACATGATTTAATCCCTGCTTCCCTCTGCGAAGGGCCTTTCTTTTACTTTTATGTTGAGTCAGTTTTCCTATTCTTTCTGTCTTCCACAAGCAAACACTAGTGTCAACTTTGTTACAACATGCGTTATATGCAATGTATTGGACTTGTTATACTACTTTGTGTTGACAATATCCATGAGATAAATATGTTGAAAGTTGAAGCAAATGCTGAAACTAAATTCTTCCTTTGTGTTGATTAATACCTTTTATTAGAAACTATTGCTTTATGAGTTAACACTTATGCAAAACTGTTTGATGCTTGTCTCGAAAGTACTATTCATGAAAACGTTTAGCTTGTGTGATTCATTGTTTACTCATTATCTATTTGTAGCAAATTATAGACCATTGACTTGGATCACTTCATTCATTTACATGTGCCTTGCAATATTATATGATCAAGATTATGATGTAGCATGTCACCTCAAAAATTATTTTGTTTTTATCGTTTACCTACTCGAGGACGAGTAGGAACTAAGCTTGGGGATGCTGATACGTCTCAAACGTATCTATAATTTTTGATGTTCCATGCTTGTTTTATACCAATTGCTACATGTTTTGCATCTACTTTATATCACTTTTATACATTTTTTGGGACTAACCTATTAACAAGATGCCGAAGTGCCAGTTCCTGTTTTCTGCTGTTTTTGTATTCCAGAAAAGCTAGTCTGGAAATATTCTCGGAATTGGACGAAATACCACATAGTAGGTAGGTATGGTGGACACAAATGGCATGGGTTTTGGCTCACGGTTTGGATGCACGAGAAGCATTCCCTCTCAGTACAGAGTTTAGGCTAGCAAGGTTGTTTGAAGCGAACACAAGTATAAACCGGTACAGCAAGACTTAAATAAAAACATATTGCAAGTATTATAAGACTCTACACTGTCTTCCTTGTTGTTCAAACATTTTACCAGAAAATATCTAGACCTTAGAGAGAACAAATATGCATCCCAAATCTCAACAAGCTCTACGGTAGTTCTCCACTACTAGGCTTTAACTACATGATGCAAGAGCTTAAACATGATCTACTTGAGAGCTCAAAACAATTGCAAAGTATCAAATCGAAACAAGACAATGATCTACAAGAATGCATATGTCTTTTCCAATACCAACTACTACATGTAGCATTTTCTTTCTTCCAAATAAACACCAATCAATTTATTTAAACATAAACTCTCCAAATGATAATATAATGCAGCAAGAGAGTATTTATAAACTAATGCTAACAGCTCAAAGAGATGCATGAAAAACAGGAGTTAAAAGCACTGCAGTAGCTAGTTAAGAATACTCAGCAAATATAAGTGAAGAACATGAGTATTCACATGAAAAAGCGGAGCGTGTCTCTCTCCCACACAAGGATTGCTAGGATCCGAATTTATTCAAACAAAACAAAAATAAAAGCACACAGACGCTCCAAGTAAAGCGCATAAGATGTGAAAGAATTAAAATATAGTTTCACTAGAGATGACCTGATAAGTTGTTGATGAAGAAGGGGATGCCTTGGGCATCCCCAAGCTTAGACGCTTGAGTCTTATTGGAATATGCAGGGATGAACCACGGGGGCATCCCCAAGCTTAGGCTTTTCACTCTTCTTGGTCACATAATATCACCCTTCTCGCTTGATCCTTGAAAACTTCCTTCACACCAAACTCGAAACAGTTCTCATTAGAGGGTTAGTGCATAATAAAAATTATCATATTCTGTAATGATACAATCATTATTAAAGCCTCTGGACATTAGCTACAGCCACCAATGCTTAGTGGAGCAAAGAAATCCACTCAAACATAGTAAAAGAGCGAATGCAAAACAAAAGGCAGAATCTGTCAAAAACAGAACAGTCTGTGAAGACGAATTTTTTCGAGGCACTTAAGTTGCTCAGATGGAATAGGTCCAGTTTAATGAAAGTTGCATACATATCTGAGGAAGATGCGTGATTTTTTACAGAATTTTTCAAATTTTCTGCAAGGATATGAGCTCAAATCGTGACAGCTAAAAATCTGTCTCTGCGCAGAAATCCAAATCTAGCATCAACTTTCAATAAAAGGCTTTACTTGGCACAACAATGCAATAAAATAAAGATACAAAGGAGTTGCTACAGAAGTAACAAGCACCTTGACTCAAAACAAAAAGAAAAGCAAAAATAACAGAAAATAAAAACAATGGGTTGTCTCCCATAAGCGCTTTTCTTTAAAGCCTTTTAGCTAGGCATGATAATATTGATGATGCCATCATATGTATAAGAGTTGATTATAAGAGAGCATCAAAAAGCAAATACCAAACACATTTAATCTAACCCACTTCCTATGCAAAGGAATCTTGTAGAAAAATAAATCGATGAAGCACAAAGTGACTAGCATAGGAAAGCAAAACAAGTTCAACTTCAAAACTTTCAACATAAAGAGAGGAGACTTAATATTATTGTGATATATGAAGCCATGTCTCCCTCTCTCATAATGACCAGTAGGTTTTAAAGTACCCAACAAATAAAAGCAAATCAAGAGAAAGCTCAAAACCTTCATCATAAAGAGAAGAAATTTAGTAACATGAAGATTTCTATAACCATACTTTCCTCTCTCAAAATAATTTTCAGCGGCATCATGAATAAACTCAACAATATAGCTATCACATAGAGCATTCTTATCATGATCCACATGCATAAAAGTATCATTACTCTCCACATAAGCATAATCAATTTTATTAGTAATAGTGGGAGTAAAACTATCACATCCATCATTGTAATAATCATAAATTGGAGGCATAGAATAATCATAATGAATTTTATCCTCAATAGTAGATGGACTGAAAATATCATATTCATCATTGTAAACATCATATATAGGAGGCGTATCATAATCAACATAAACTATATCCTCAATAGTAAGTGGACTGAAAATATCACAATGATTATAATCATCATATATTGGAGGCAAAGTATCATCAAAGAAAATTTTCTCCTCAAAACTTGGGGGACTAAAAATAACACATTCATCAACAACGCTTCCCCAAGCTTAAATTTTCCATAGCATTAGCAATAATGGTGTTCAAAGAATTTATAGTAATACCATTGCTACCATCATGCAAACAAGCCTCCATAGGTTTTTTAATTTTCTCTTCAAAAGCATCATGTCCTAATTCATATAAAGTTCATAGAGATCTCTAATTTTTTTGTTGTTTTCCATTAAGCCTAACTAGTGAAAATAAAAACAAGAAACAAGAAGAAATAATTGCAGAATCTAAAGGAAATAACTTCGAGCACTCACACACTAGCAACAACACTAGAAAGTAGCTTAGTAGCCAGAGGATGTGAATACCTTTTACCTTACCTCCCCGGCAACGGCGCCAGAAAATAGCTTGATGTCTACGCACGCTTCTATTCCTGTAGACAGTGTTGGGCCTCCAAGAGCAGAGGTTTGTAGAACAGTAGCAAGTTTCCCTTAAGTGAATCACCCAAGGTTTATCGAACTCAGGGAGGTAGAGGTCAAAGATATCCCTCTCAAGCAACCCTGCAATTAAGATACAAGAAGTCTCTTGTGTCCCCAACACACCCAATACACTTGTCAGATGTATAGGTGCACTAGTTCGGCGAAGAGATAGTGAAATACAAGTAATATGGATGATTATAAGTAGTAACTGCAATCTGGAATAAAAATGGCAGCAAGCAAACATGTAGCAGAACTTGTTGTAAACGGTGTTTCAATGCTTAGAAACAAGGCCTAGGGATCATACTTTCACTAGTGGACACTCTCAACAATGATCTCATAACTGAATAAGTAAAAGCTACTCTTAAACACTCTCTTGTTGGATAACAAACACCATTCATTGTGTAGGGCTACAAAAGCACACCTCAAGCCGGAGTAAACAAGCTCCACAACGTCATAAAGGAATCACACACGGTGCACACACTGTCACCTTTACACCGTGGAGAGTACCGGAGTTCATATTAAAGTAACCTATAGAGTGCATAATAGATAAAGAGTAACATCTACATATTCAACTAGATTAGCACAACTGAACACAAGTAAATACTACTCGGGATTATTCTCCTTCTTGATGAAGCAAGAGTACTATGCGTAGGGCTGCAAAAGCACACCTCAAAGTCTGAGTAAACAAACACCACAATTCCCAAGAATAAGCCATGATAAATGTCTAAATTATTCATAGAGTCACACAAGTACCCACACTGTCACCTTGATACCGTGTTGTCACAATGACTCCAGAAACTAGACAAAATCACTTGAGTAGCATAAACATTATTAATGTATTCAGCGATACTAGCAATACACATGATCACATAAAGATCACACCATGGGAGAGAGAGATGAACCACATAGCTACCGGTAGAGCCCTCAGCCTCGGGGGAGAACTACTCCCTCCTCATCATGGGAGTCAGCAGCGGCGATGAAGATGGCGGTGGTGTCGATGGAGATGACTCCGGGGGCAATTCCCCGTCCCGGCGGCGTGCCGGAACAGAGATTCTGTCCCCCGAAACTTGTCGTCGATGGCGGCGGCGCTACGGAACTCTTCTGGAAATATGACTTGGTATTTTAGGGTTTTCACGTCTGAGGCAATATATAGGCGAAGGGGCAGCGTCGGTGGAGGCCTGAGGGGCCCAAACCACCAGGTGGCGCGGCTGGGCCCACTGCCGCGCCAGCCTGTGGTTTGGCCACCTCGTGGCTCTCCTTCGTCTCTCCTTCGGACTCCGTGTACGTGTTGGAAAAATAGGGACTTGGCCTTTTTTTCGTGCAATTCCGAGAATATTTCCAGAAGTAACTTTCTGAAACCAAAAACAGCAGAAAACAGGGAACTGGCACTGTGGCATCTTGTTAATAGGTTAGTCCCAGAAAATGCATAAAAGTGATATGAAGTGTATACAAAACATGTAGCAAATGGTATAATATAAGCATGGAACAGCAGAAATTATGGATACGTTGGAGACGTATCAAGCATCCCAAGCTTAGTTCTACTCGTCCTCGAGTAGGTAAAACGATAACAGCAAATAATTTCTGAGGAGACATGCTTTCACACAATCTTGATCAAAATATTGCAAGGCTCATGTCATGAATGAAGTGACTCAAAGCAATGATCTATGGTTTGCTAACAAATAGATAAAGAGTAAACAATGAATCATATAAGCAAAAACTTTTCATGAATAGTACTTTCAAGACAAGCATAATTTTTTTTTGCATAAGAGGTAACTCATAAAGCAATAGATTCAAAGTAAAAGGCATTGAAGCAACACAAAGGATGATTAAGTTTCAGCAATTGCTTTCAACTTGTAACATGTATATCTCATGGATAGTTGTCAACATAAAGCAATATAACAAGTGCAATAAGTAAACATGTAAGAATCAATGCACACAAAGTTGACACAAGTGTTTGCTTCTAAGATAGAAAGGAGTAGGTAAACTGACTCAACATAAAGTAAAAGATAGGCCCTTCGCAGAGGGAAGCAGGGATTAAATCATGTGCTAGAGCTTTTTAAGTTTTCGAAAGCATATAGAGAGCACAAAATAAGTATTTGAGAGGTGTTTGTTGTTGTCAACGAATGGTAGTGGGCACTCTAACCCCCTTGTCAACCAGACTTTCAAGAGCGGCTCCCATGAAGGACATTATCTCTACCAGCAAGGTAGATCATCCCTCTTCTCTTTTGTTTACACATGTATTTTAGTTTCTTTATAGTTGACACTCCTCCCAACCTTTTGCTTACACAAGCCATGGCTAACCGAATCCTCGGGTGCCTTCCAACATTCACATACCATGGAGGAGTGTCTATTTGCAAATTAAGTTGCTTACTGATAAATCAGGGCAAAACATGTGAAGAGAATTATTAATGAAAGTTGTAATTAATTGGGGCTGGGCACCCCGTTGCCAGCTCTTTTTGCAAATTATTGGATAAGCGGATGTATATGCCACTAGTCCATTGGTTGAAAGTCTGCCAGAAGTAAATGACAAGATTGAAAGATAAAACACCACATACTTCCTCATGAGCTATAAAACATTGACACAAATAAGGAGTAATAAAGTTTTGAATAGTTTAAACGTAGCACATGAAATATTTACTTGGAATGGCCGGAAATACCACATAGTAGGTAGGTATGGTGGACACAAATGGCATGGGTTTTGGCTCACGGTTTGGATGCACGAGAAGCATTCCCTCTCAGTACAGAGTTTAGGCTAGCAAGGTTGTTTGAAGCGAACACAAGTATAAACCGGTACAACAAGACTTAAATAAAAACATATTGCAAGTATTATAAGACTCTACACTGTCTTCCTTGTTGTTCAAACATTTTACCAGAAAATATCTAGACCTTAGAGAGAACAAATATGCATCCCAAGTCTCAACAAGCTCTACGGTAGTTCTCCACTACTAGGCTTTAACTACATGATGCAAGAGCTTAAACATGATCTACTTGAGAGCTCAAAACAATTGCAAAGTATCAAATCGAAACAAGACAATGATCTACAAGAATGCATATGTCTTTTCCAATACCAACTACTACATGTAGCATTTTCTTTCTTCCAAATAAACACCAATCAATTTATTTAAACATAAACTCTCCAAATGATAATATAATGCAGCAAGAGAGTATTTATAAACTAATGCTAACAGCTCAAAGAGATGCATGAAAAACAGGAGTTAAAAGCACTGCAGTAGCTAGTTAAGAATACTCAGCAAATATAAGTGAAGAACATGAGTATTCACATGAAAAAGCGGAGCGTGTCTCTCTCCCACACAAGGATTGCTAGGATCCGAATTTATTCAAACAAAACAAAAATAAAAGCACACAGACGCTCCAAGTAAAGCGCATAAGATGTGAAAGAATTAAAATATAGTTTCACTAGAGATGACCAAGTAGACTCAGCAAATATTATTGTAATGCTACATGTTGTGTTTGCTGGGATCCGATGAATATTGAATACTATGTCAAGTTGATTATCAATTTATCTTATATGTTATTTAAGATCTTGCATGCTTTCGGTTACTCGTAGATGCTTTGGCCAAGTAGATGCTTGTAACTCCAAGAGAGAGTATTTATGCTAGATAGTGGGTTCATGCCTCCGTTTAACCTGGATAGTGACAGAAAGTTCTAAGGTTGTGGATGTGCTGTTGCCACTAGGGATAACCTAACGATGCTATGTCCACGGGCATATGTGTTTGTTTACATTACGCGCTTTACTTAATGCAATTATCCGTTGCTTGCAACTTAATACCAACGGGGGACTCGGATGACAACCCGGCGGTGGATTATTAGTCATAGATGATGTTGGATAACGGTCTATGTATCTTGTCGTAATGCCCAATTAAATATCATAGTAGTCAACATGTCATATATATGCATTGTCATGCGCTCACTATTTGTCAATTGCCCAGCTGTAATTTGTTCACCCAACATGTTAGTTATCTTTTATGGAGAGACACCACTAGTGAACTGTGGACCCCGGTCCATTCTTTTACACTGATTAAACAACCATAAACTGCAAACTGTTCCTTTTTCATTCTCTGCAATTTAATACTCATTTTCCACACGAGACGTCTAATCCTTTGTTTTCAGCAAGCCGGTGAGATTGACAACCTCACTGTTTCGTTGGGGCAAAGTACTTTGATTGTGTTATGTGCAGGTTCCACGTTGGTGATCGTGTTGCGCCGTGCGGCCACCAACAACCTTCTGAAGAGTTGCTGCTCCTACTGGTTCGATAACCTTGGTTTCTTTCTGAGGGAAAACTTGCTGCTGAACTGCATCATACCTTCCTCTTGGGGTCTCCCAACGAGCGTGTGATTCACGCCATCAGTACCGTATGAGCTGTTGAACATGATTACGGTCATCTATGTAATACCTTTGTGGTGGATCTTTTTATGAGTTAATATATGTTTGAGATTGCAATGGTTTTGTTTCAGTTATGAAAGTAGATGCATATTATGTACCCCGTTCTTATTTACTTGTTATGATCAAGCATGTTTATGAGAGCGTGTGAGGGGGAACGTGTGCATTAGTTGGAGTAACGGGGGGTGGCTAGTGCAGTGAACGTGAGAGAAAGTTCTGCGATCCACTTGGGTGTTTTACCTTACTTTATTACCTCACTAGGGATAAAAAGAAATACCATGCTACCGGAGATGTGGGTTTGACCATTGCCACTACTCCATGACTAGATCTAGCATGTTCTTATTTTAACTTCATGTCATGATACTTATTGCTATACTCTGAGTTATTTAATTACTGAGGTGTTATGATTTAGTTCGCATCTTGGTGGAGTATAAGAGAGACTAATAACCAAAAGGTCTCTATGTTAGGACGTGATGCCCATATAATTATAACTTGTCATTAAACTGTTGTGTTGCAATCTCATATGTTAACTCTAGTGTTCCATTGTCCACCACGTTATTAAAGAGAGAGTGCATTTGTGAAACCATGAACCCCGGTCCATTTTTTTTCATAAGAAACACCTTTCCAACAACTTTTACCACTTTTCCATTTTCTGCCATTATTAAATCCGAAAATACAAAAACACTTTTACATCTTGCATTCATTATAAAAAACCCAAAAATATCATTTATCATTGCTACCACCATCCTTGCATATTTATTTACCACCATTGCATATTTATTTCTTGTTTGCATTGCATATTATCTTGATATCATTCTAACACCTTGTGCTTGACAACCACTAGGTGAGGTTGAGGACCAAAATATTTACTTTGTTTTGTAGGTAACCAAAAGAAGGATAGGAAAGATAAATCTTCACTACTGATTCCCCGAGAGTTCGATATTAAACCCTCGAGTCACCCTCGTGGGGAAAATACGTCTTCCACTTACTACACACTCTGCACTTGGAGTCTCAACCTAACACATTTACTTTTCACGCGGTAACCACGCGAAGGGCTGGCAACTGTTTTCTGGCGCCATTGTGGGGTAACTACGTGAAGGGCCATCAAGACTGTTTTCTGGCGCCGTTGCCGGGGAGATAGAAGCAACACCGCAATATATTCCCTCGTCAACTTGGCGCTCAGCAAAGTGTTTTCTGGCGCCGTTGCCGGGGAATCATTGCTGAAAGGTTTATCCAAGGATATCTCACCAAGTCAACTTCATCACCAACTTGTGCTAACACCTAAGCTTGGGGAGGTTGCACCTACGTGAGCATCATCTTATCCATCTTTACCTTCAAAGCAATTTATCTTGTTTTGTCATTGTCTTGCATTTTTAGTTCGGTTTGCATATTTATTTTCAGTTTTGCATAAAAAATTAAAAAACACATAAAAACTTGCTAAAATGGGAGAAAGAACTAAGTTGTGTGATTACACAAACACTCCAAATGATCAATTTATTGCTAGGCCCATTGCCACACCTAAGATAAATGCTGAGAGTTATGAAGTAAGTCCTAGTTTGTTGAACTTGATAACTAGGGAACAATTTGGCGGTAGTGCTATGGAGGATGCCTCTATGCATCTTCATGATTTTGTTGAAATATGTGACATGCAGAAATTTAAAAATGTGGAAAGTGATATTCTAAAACTGAAGTTATTTCCTTTCTCACTTAGAGGAAAAGCTAAAGAGTGGCTGCATTCATTACCTATTGATAGCATTAAAACTTGGGATGATTTAAAAGAAGCTTTCATTAAGAAATACTATCCTCCTGTTAAAATTTTGCAAAATAGAAACAACATTCTTTCTTTTAGGCAAAATGAAAATGAACATGTTGCTATGGCTTGGGATAGGATTAAACTTATGCTTAGAACTTGTCCATCACATGGGGTCAACGAATGGACCATATTACACTCTTTTTACAATGGTCTAAATTACATGTCTAGAAATATTCTTGATTCTGCTGCTGGAGGTGCTTTTATGGGAAAAACTATAGTAGAAGCTAAGAACATATTGGAAAGTATTTTGCAAAACTATAGTCAATGGCATACTGATAGAGCACCTAATCCTTCTAAGAAAGTGAACTCCATAGAAGAAACAAATGATTTGTCATCTAAAATGGATACTATTCTTGCTTTCATTAATAAACAAAATATTGAAAATGTGCCTTTGCAAGAACTAGTTGGTAATAATCCTGAAAATATTGATGTCAACTTCATTAGGAACTATGGTAATAATGGGTATGGTAACAACAATTATAACTCTTATAATAAACCCCCATATGTGCCAAACAAATATACTACTAGTGGTAATGTTTCTAGTGATTTGGAAAACACCATTAGATCATTTATATCTACTCAAAAGGAGCTTAATAAGGAATTTATATCTAAGTTTGAAAAACAAGACTCTTTGTTTGAAAGGGTAGATCAGCTCACTAAGGAAGTTTCCTCATTAAAGAACACCATTATAGCTCAAAAACATGAGGAAACAATTAAATATTGTCAAGAGGTTATAAATAAATCTTGGGAACATATTCATGAGCAAGAGAGAATTGCTAAGGAAACTATTATGGTTGTGAAAGAGAAGAAAGTTGAGAAGTTAAAATGCTTAGTGAAGTAAAGGAACCATTGCTTGACTTAGAGAATTGTAGCTTGCATGAATTAATATCTATCTTACAAAAATTTGCAAGTGATCCTTCTATTAATGTTAACCAAGCTGGTTTTGGTTCTTATATTGCTAATCATGTGTTAAAAGAAAAGATTGCTAGGTACAACCAAGAGGCTATGATACCACCTAAGCTTGGGGATGTATGGATTCCCAAAGTCCTAGTAACCATTGGAAAAGAGACACACCATGCTATACTTGATCTAGGATCTAGTGTCTCTGTTTTATCTAAAGAACTATATGAAGTACTTGAATTGAAAAATCTTGAAAAATGCTCTATTGAACTTGCACTTGCTGATGATTCCATTAAACATGCTTTAGGAAAAGTAAGTGATGTTTTGGTAGAGTTACATATGACATTTGTGCCTGTTGATTTTCTAATCATGGATATGGGGAATAAAACCTCTAGTCCAATTATTCTTGGAAGACCTTTTCTTCGTACTACAGGTGCTATCATTGATTCAAAAGAAGGGAATGTGAAGTTTCAGTTTCCACACAAGAAGTGCATGGAACACTTCCCAAGGAAGAGGGACACACATCATTCAAGCTCCCTCATGAGCTTCGTCCACAATAAACATCAAGTAAGAAGCCTAGCTATATGGCTATAAAGAAAGCGCTTTACGGGAGGCAACCCGGTTGTTTTTTTTGTGATTTTCTTTGTGTCCTCTTGCTGTAACAAGAGACTTAGTGTTTAGTTTAGTTTCTGGAATTTTTAATAAAGTGCCAAGTTTTACTCATTTTGGTTGAAGAAGTTGCTTATAGCGTTCGGAGATTTATTCCTGCACGAATCTGTGCACGGTATGATTTTTAATTCTTATTCTGTAACTCCGAATGAGCTCATATTTAAACTGTAGCAACTTTTCATCCTCTGTATGCATGAATTTTTCGGAATTTTCCGACAAAGTTAAGTAGGGTAGAAAAATACGTTTTGCTGCTGCTGTTTTTCTGGACAGATTCTGTCCCATTTTGTTTGATGCATGCTTAGAACTTTTAACATGAATCTTTTTGATCCAATTGAGTTTATGAGTAGGCATACAACATTATACATTTCTGGACATTCATATGAATTTTTGTCTAAGGATTATATGCAGCAAGAAATCTATTTGTTTATCACTACTAATGTGCCCCACAGAAAAAGAAATGGGAGAAACGGTGTTTTGAAGTTTTTTCACAGGGATTAGAGGAGATGCACCAAGAGCTATCCAAGGATGGTGAAGACCATAAGCTTGGGGATGTGAAGACAACCCCACTGGACCTACACACTCTCGGTTTGCACACGTCTAACTTCTGTTTTTCGATCGAAACACTTTATCGCATAAACTTGGAGCGTCTTTTTGTTTGTTTAGTTGATTTTTATTTTGTGAGACCACCACACTATCATTTATATATGAGAGAGCTACTGGAAATTTGGGTTGAATTATGTTGGATGCTATTATAAGATTGGGAAAAGGGATGTTGAGTTAATTTTAAAAGATACATATAATTGCATGATTCATGAGCTTGTTAATGAGTAATAATTTGCAAATATTTTATCAAGAGCTATCTTTTATTCATGTTTTGATGCTAAATGTTATTTACCTTGTTTTAACATGGATTAGTTAGTTCTATGGACACTCATGCATGCATTTAGATGGTCAACTTTCTCCCTCTTGCTAGCCCAAAAATTCCAACAAGCAAAAACTTGTTTCCAACACCTTCAACCAAAGTTTTTCCAGTGAGTCCACCATATCTACCTATTAGCTTTATGCTATTCCGAGTATGTTTATCATGATATTTGTGTTATCTATACCTCTGAATGAAAATGCTTATGTTGTTAATTGTTGTGGGAAAAGTTGGTTATATAGCTCTCTCGAACTTGATGCACACTTTACTTTCATTGCATAAATAAATATGACCCATTGTGATTAAAATTATGATGTTGTGGACTTGACAAATGTCTTTGGTTGAGAGTTAGCTCATATGTGCTGTCACATGGCAAGCTTTCAACATTGCACATCATCTCATTTAGTTGATATCATGTACTTTTGTTTATGGATGCTTACCATGGGTGAAATAAATGGGAAATGAAGTGAGTTTAAATGAGTTTGTATAAATGGTTAGAGAGACGCCTGGGCCGCTAATCTAAGCCATGCATCATTCATGGTGGAAATTTACTTACATGCTATGGTGAACCTTCTGTGATACACCTTACAATAAAAAGCTATCCAATGGTAAATAAAAAGGGTGTTGAGATTGTTCATTGTTTGTTTGTCTTGTCATTTTGATATGGGCTTGTTCCATATCCTGGGACAAGAGGTACCCCAGTTGACGCTCTTAATGATACTATTATTACTTACAATGATATTTAACTTGAACTTGCTTTGTTTTCCAAGTTGAGTAACACATGGAGTAGGTACTTGTATTCAAGGGGCATGAGACTTTCAACCTGTACTTTGTCAAGCACACTACTCGTATTGCTTTCACTTTAAACTTAATCATTCAAGATGCTATGATAGGGGAATGAGAGCTTGACACCAAGGATTACCATATTACAATCATTGACTTAAGTAGAGAAGTTCAGAAGTTAGATGAAATTTATTCATGCTTTACCTCTACTCATATATATATCTTTCCAAAGTGTCCACCTTTTATATTCAGATTTTCAATACTCTATGACCATTGTAGGATGTTCTTACTTATTATTATGCATACATGTGGTCCATAGTACTTTTCTCTTATGTTACACTTTGTGAATTATCATTGAACATCCTTGCATTGAATACTTGATATCACTTCATAAACTATCTTGCATATTGCTACTCCTTTTAAGAATGAATCATTTTACTCTATGTAGCAATAGTAATCATCTTTGATATCCATTGATAGTATTAAATTGCAAAGTCCATGTTAGTTTTATCACCTTCATACTCGAGGACGAGTATAGGTTAAGCTTGGGGATGTTGATGCATGTAAAATGCATACATGAACTTTGCATTATTTTACTTATATTCCAGTCATATTTGCATCATATAAGGGTTATATCACTGTTTTATAATGATTTTGGGAATATTTGATATGTTTCCTATTTTTTATGGAATTAACCCTGCGCAGGCAGAAAACCCTATTTCTTTTTTAATGTTTCAGGGACCCAAACGACGTCCAAATGACCTGGAAATTTACGAGCATCATTTTTGGAAGGAACAAGACTGGGAGCGAAGGAAGCAAACAAGGAGGCCCGAGGGCCAGATGAGTGGGCCCACGCGGCCCAGTACCTGGCCGCGTGGGACCCCCCTTTGGCCTCGAGCTCCGTTGCCGTCGATCTTTCCTCCACCGACTCCGTTTTGACCTAAAAACGCCTATAAAAATATCCCCCGACGTTCTCTGGAAGGAGCGCCGCAGAAACACAGAAACACCGAAACAGAGACCTGGAGCTGCAGATTGGAGGGGGAAAACTCCGGCGGGGCGCTGCCGGCGTGGTCTCCATCTTCTCCAACGACTTCTCCACCGTCTCCATGATGAAGAGGGAGTAGTCCACCTCTGGACTATGGGTTTGTGGAAGTAACTTATGTATCTCTCTCTCTCGAGCTTCACTAATTAGTACCGTATGAGCTGCTGAACATGATTACGGTCATCTATGTAATACCTTTGTGGTGGATCTTTTTATGAGTTAATATATGTTTGAGATTGCAATGGTTTTGTTTCAGTTATGAAAGTAGATGCATATTATGTACCCCGTTCTTATTTACTTGTTATGATCAAGCATGTTTATGAGAGCGTGTGAGGGGGAACGTGTGCATTAGTTGGAGTAACGGGGGGTGGCTAGTGCAGTGAACGTGAGAGAAAGTTCTGCGATCCACTTGGTGTTTTACCTTACTTTGTTGCCTCACTAGGGATAAAAAGAAATACCATGCTACCGGAGATGTGGGTGTGACCATTGCCACTACTCCATGACTAGATCTAGCATGTTCTTATTTTAACTTCATGTCATGATACTTATTGCTATACTCTGAGTTATCTTAATTACTGAGGTGTTATGATTTAGTTCGCATCTTGGTGGAGTATAAGAGAGACTAATAACCAAAAGGTCTCTATGTTAGGACGTGATGCCCATATAATTATAACTTGTCATTAAACTGTTGTGTTGCAATCTCATATGTCAACTCTAGTGTTCCATTGTCTACCACTTTATTAAAGAGAGAGTGCATTTGTGAAACCATGAACCCCGGTCCATTTTTAATCATAAGAAACACCTTTCCAACCACTTTTACCACTTTTCCATTTTCTGCCATTTTAAATCCGAAAATACAAAAACACTTTTACATCTTGCATTCATTATAAAAACCCAAAAATATCATTTATCATTGCTACCACCATCCTTGCATATTTATTTACCACCATTGCATATTTATTTCTTGTTTGCATTGCATATTATCTTGATATCATTCTACACCTTGTGCTTGACAACCACTAGGTGAGGTTGAGGACCAAAACATTTACTTTGTTTTGTAGGTAACCAAAAGAAGGATAGGAAAGATAAATCTTCACTACTGATTCCCCGAGAGTTCGATATTAAACCCTCGAGTCACCCTCGTGGGGAAAACACGTCTTCCACTTACTACACACTCTGCACTTGGAGTCTCAACCTAACCCATTTACTTTTCACGCAGGTAACCACGCGAATGGCTAGCAACTGTTTTCTGGCGCCATTGTGGGGTAACTACGTGAAGGGCCATCAGTTAGTCGCGGAGACATACAAGTATAGTGGCTCACGTTCCCTTGGTGCGACGAGGATTGGATGGCTTGTGAGTACTCGCTTGAGATCCGTGAAGGCTTCTTCGGCTTCTGGCTTCCACTCGAATTTGTCTGCTTTTTCATCAGCCGATAGAACGGGAGTGCTTTTTCGCCCAGTTTGCTGATGAATCGGCTGAGTGCTGCCACTCGACCTGCTAATTTTTGTACGTCATGGAGCTTTGAAGGCCTTTGCATTGTCAAGATGGCCTGTATTTTCTCCGGGTCCGCCTCGATTCCACGAGCCGAGACTAGATACCCCAGGAGCTGCCCGGCTGGCACGCCGAACGTGCACTTCTTCGGGTTGAGCTTGATGTGGAAGCGTTTGAGGTTTGCGAACGTCTCTCGCAAGTCATCGAGTAGTGTGTTTTCCTCCCTTGTTGTGATGACGATGTCATCTACGTAGACCTGGACGTTTCGCCCAATTTGCTTCTTGAGGCAGTCTTGCATCATGCGCTGGTAGGTTGCGCCTGCGTTCTTGAGCCCGAAAGGCATTGTTGTGTAGCAGTAGACCCCGAGTGGGGTTATGAACGCCGTTTTCTCTTCATCCTCTTCCTTCATCCTTATCTGGTGGTAACCTGAGTAAGCATCCAGGAAGGACAAGCGAGCGCACCCGGCGGTGGAGTCGACGATCTGGTCGATTCGAGGTAGTGGAAAGTGATCCTTTGGACAACATTTATTGAGTGCTGTGAAATCTACGCACATCCGAAGGATATCTGTGTGCTTCTTCTCTACAAGTACGGGGTTGCCACCCATTGTGATTTCTTGATTTCTCTGATGAAACCTGCTGCGAGTAGTCTGTCGACTTCGGCTTCGACTGCGGTTCTTTTCGGGCCGGATATGCGGCGCATTGTTTGCTTGACTGGTTTAGCATCTGGAAATAATTGGAGAGAGTGCTCGGCGAATTCCCTGGGAATACCTGGCATGTCGGCTGGACACCACGCAAATATATCCCAGTTCTCACGGAGGAATTCGACGAGCGCGCTTTCCTATGCGATAGGCAGACTCGAAGAGACATTGACTGTCTTGGTCGGGTCAGTCGGGTGCACCTGATGCGACCTTGTGTCATTGGTGGCATTGAATGCTCTGTCGACTGCCACCTTCTTGTGCTCCGGCATAAGTGTTCGATCGTTGGAGACCGCTAGATCGGCGAGTGTTGCTTCCATGCCGAACATCTCAGAGATTTTGCTAAACTCTCGGTCGCAAGATCGGACTTTTGGAAGTTTCCTTTGACTGTGATTACTCCTTTTGGTCCAGGCATTTTCAGCTGGAGGTATGCGTAGTGTGGACCGCCATGAATCGAGCGAACGTCGGGCGTCCAAGTATGGCGTGGTATTGTGACTTCCAGTCGACAACTTCGAACTCAATCGACTCTGTCCTGAAGTGGTTTTTGTCCCCGAACGTAACGTCGAGTTGTATGGTGCCTTCTGGGCTTATTGCTTTGCCTGGGACGATACCGTGAAAGGTATTTGAGGATTTTGGCAGGTTTTCGACTGACCTGTTCATTTTGCGGAGCGTATCGCGAAGATGATGTTTATGCCGCTGCCACCATCCATGAAGACCTTGGACATGGCGTAGCCTCCAATTTGGCGTCGAGTACCAGAGCAGAGTGCCCTGGACGAACGACCGATGGTGGGTGGTCCTCTCTGCTGAAGCTTATTGCAGTTTCGGATCCCTTCAAGAATTCAGTTACGGCAGGAGGTGACATGACCGCCATATTTACTTGTCGAGTGCGAAGTTTTTGCTCCCTGTTGGAAGGGCGACCTTTCTGTATCATGTACATCTGCCCTTGGGGCGGAGGGTACTGAGGTTCGTCCACCCGAGGTACGGGTTGTATGGCACCCGCGATATTTCCGCCTGCGGCAGGCTGTGGTGGTGGAGGTGGTGCCATCAGAACGGGCACATTGTTTGGCTGAGGCACAGGTGCAGGTGCGGGTGCGTGTGCGGCTGTTGCCTTTCTGAGTTGCACGTATTCAGACGCTAGTTGGTCGAATTCTCTGCAGTTTCTCATCGAGTGATTGGAGCGCAATTTTCCGTCTTCCCCCTTGTACAGGTGGAATCTGCAATCAGCATCCATCTTGTCATCGAATGATCGCTCGTTTTGTGCGCCGGAGCGCGACTTGCGCCAATCTTTCTTCTTGTAGCTGTCACTGCGTTGGTTGCGGTCTCGACTGTCCCGGCGATCATCTCGACTGTCCCGGCGATCATCTCGACTATCCCGTCGATCTTCTGACCGTCGGTCGCTTCTGTCTTGGTCGTTGCGGGGTGTGGAGAATCCAGCCGCCATGAATTCGGGTCTGTCGTCGTCGTAGTGACGTTTTGAACGTTTGCGCCTCCGGTCGTCTCTGTACGAGTCCTGCGGCTTCGACTGCCGCATCATGATTGTCACGGGGTGAGGACCCGCGTGTGGTGCGCGCCATGTCTTCTCCGTCTGCCCACTCAGTCGCGATCTTTAGGAGGTTAGCCACAGAGGTTGGCTTTTGGCGACCAAGTGCTTCTTTGAAATCTCGCCTGGCGAGGCCCATGATGAAAGCATCCATGGCCATATCTTCTGAAATTACTCCAACTGAGTTGCGTATCTCAGTCCATCGTCGGATGTATGACCTCAACGTTTCGTCCGACCGTTGAACGCAGGCTCGCAGTTCTTCGAACGTTTTTGGTCGCTCACATAGAGGCTCGAAGTTTTTGATGAAGTCTGCGCGGAAGTGATCCCACGAGTCGTATGTTGATGGAGGTAGAGCCTTGAGCCAGTCGCGGGCTGTGCCTTCGAGCATGAGTCGTATGTATTGCATGGCTGTGATATTCGTGCCTCGCTGGCACGCGACAGCCAGTCTGTAGTCTTCCAGCCATCCTGAAGGTTCCTGTCGACCCGTGTATTTGGGCTGTTCAGATGTGAGTTTGAACCCTTTGGGCATCCGTGTCTCGCGGACGCGTCGAGTGAAGCACAGAGCTCCGTGTGGCTCAGGCTCCTGATCAGAGTACGAGTCGCTACTGTGAGATCTGCTCCTGGACCTGCGCCGACGTGAGCCGCTTCTTTCCTTCGAGTGGTGACGGCGACCACTGCGATTATGTTCTTCACGACGCGTTTACTATGGCACGGTCTCGACTCCCTCCTGGAGTTTTTGGGATTTGGCGTATGGCCTTCGCCGCTAAGGCGAGTGATTTGATCTGTTGGCGATGTAGTTTTGCATTGGGGTCATCCGCTGGAGGCTTGATTGCCTCTAGGTATGCTGCAGCAGTAAAGAGGGCACCCGCAGCTGTTTTGGGTACTGGCACTCCCTCCTCGTCGAATGTCATGAAAGAGTGGCCTAAGTTGCGGGTGAGTGCTGCCCTCTCATCTCCGCGAGGCGTGACAGCCTTGATCTGGGTCTTGTGTCTGCTCGCCCGGTGGAGCTCAGGGAGAGCTGTCTTCTTCGTGCACTCGACAAGCTAGCTTGCTTTTTACGTTCTTCGAGTGTTGCTCTGATCTGCTGCAGTCGAAGTGATTCCTGCCAGTTGAAGTACTGGAAGGTCAACATCTCCTCTCGTGTTGCGTCGCTGGCATCATTGTGCACTCCTTGATGACTTTATCTGCTTTTGCTGCCATCTCAGCAGTAATTGTGAGATTTGTGACTCCATCCGGCATAGTAACTGTGCACGGGAATTCTGTAGGCCTGCGACTGGCCGCAACATCAGATGATTCTGCGGCGAAGGCAACGTAGACCTGCTGGGGTATCACCCGAGGGTATGTGTATGTGTTTTCGAGTCCCGTCATGGACTCGACGTCTTCATCAAGGCTCATGTCAGAGTCGATATGCCCGTCGAGTGGTCCGTCTGGACGATCTCGCTGTCGATGTCTTCATCGCCTATGCTCATCTCGGTGTCGGCGAAGTTGTTATGGATCTCGAAGTCGAGGTTGTTGTTGGTGCAGATCTCGGAGTCGACGTGGTTGTCGATATGAGTTTCGGGCTCGTCGAAGTCGCTGAGGGAGATCCCGCAGTCGAAGCTATCCTCGAGTGGAAGATTGAGCTCGGGATCGTTTGTGCGGTATGCTGATTCAGCCTCCTCACCTTGGAGTTCTTTCGCAATGAACTCGTTGATCTCTCGAGTCGACATGGTTGTTGCAGACGAGCAGGCTTGGAGGATCGACGATGGTATGGACGCAGTTGATGGATCCGCAGTCGAAGGAGCCGCAACCGATGGAGCCTCGGGTGCGGAAGTCGCGAGTTGGCGTGGATCTGTCAAGTCCTGCATACCAAGCTTGTTTACGAAAAAATTGAACGAACCAACGGTTAAACCCAAACCTGACTCGAGATCAGCGAACGTCTCCTGGAATTCTGGCGAGTGCGGCTCGAAGTTCATCAGAGGATCTGATGTGCTTTTTGCAGGTGAAGTTGGCGTGCTGCCGTTTGTCGAGTGAGTCGGCGAGTTGCCGTGTGCCGCCCGAGTCGGCGAGTTCTGGTTTGTTGATGCAGCCGGCGAGTTGCCGTTTGTAGATGCGATCGGCGAGTCGCCGTTTTCCGATGGAACCGAAGAAACCGTGAGTCCATCACTATTCTTTCCACAGACGGCGCCAATTGACGAGGGGTTAACTCATCAAATCCATGGTTAAGGACCTAGGGTTGAGATTACGAGGGAGAGAATGTGGTAGTGCTGGTAGTTTCGTCGGCTGACAAGCAAAAGCAGGGATTTTACCCAGGTTCAGGCCTCCGGAGAGTAACACCCTACTTCCTGCTTGTCTGGTATTGATCTGGTGTGTATATGCGAGCTACAATGGGGTCCGGCGAGATGTCGATCTCGCTAGGGTTTTGGTGGTTCGAGTATTGCGTGTCCTGAATCGGCGGCCCTCCCAGCCCTTATATAATAGGCTGGGTCTCGGGAGTTCGCAACCGACTCAGATTACATGTAAGGAAAGTCTAAACCGACTATGCCTATGTCTAATCTTGGAAGGTACTCCATCTTGTTGGGCCTTTCGTCATGGGCTTCATGTAGGCTCTTGATAGTTGGGCCTTAGTCGACACGTGCACCAGGTACCCTTATGGTAGGGTACCTGAGATGTATATCCTTGTCAGCGGTGCTACCAGCGGCAGCCACAATTGCTGGCGGCTACAGGCGCAGCCAGCTGTGGTCGGTGAGGCTGCGAGCCAACGAGATCTCTCGCCGGAGCTCTGAGCGACAAGTCGTGACCTGCGTCGCTGTGGGTTTCCCTGCGCATGTGCTGAGTCTATCGATGCGGGGTTCCCGCGGGCGTTGACCGTTTTTTCCAGCGTTACGTCATACGTGCGGGAGCGACATGATCGAATGGTCAGGAGCGCCTCAATCGTACGGTGCGGGAGGCGGAGGATGGGATGCCCCGATCCCCCGGGGGACGCTTAGCACGGCCCTTAATCAAGGGGCTGTGCGATTATCTCGGTGGACTCATATAGGCGGAGGAGACGATGGAATGGGGTTTTCTGGTTCCGAGTCGTGTGTTCTTGTGGCGTATTTGGTAGTTTATGAAGTACCAAACAGAATCTGTGGCGCAAAAAACGCTCGTTTGGTTGCCTGGGCCAGTCACGAGTTCTTGTATTCGCACGGAAGTTAAAACACGTTAAGTCTGGTTTAGGAGTAACGACCGCAGTACTTAACAGGACTTGCGGTGCGAAAAACGCTCGTTTGGTTGCGTGGGCCATCCACGTTCCTGCATGCGCACGGAACTTAAAACACATTGAGTCTGGCTGAGGAGGAACGACCGAATCGGACGTTTTTCCAGGGCCAGGCCGAGCCGAGCCACGTGTGTCGCGCAGTTGCACGCGTTGGTAAGCGCGGGAGACGCGGCGGTTCGGGTTAACTCCCCTCCCCGTCACCACCCACACACACACTCTCTCTCACTCGTCTCAACTTCTCCGCCCCCTTCCTCAACGCCGCACCGCCCCTCGGAATGGCGGGCCCTCATCCGCCCCCCTGACGAGAACCCACACTCCCAGTGGGTGAAGAATGTTTTGGTGCAGGATGTCGCCGGAGGAGTTCCACCGCCATTTCCACGTGCCCAACCCCATATGTCACCCGAGGCCATCATCGGTCGCGGCAACGGTGCCGCATCGATGGATGGGCCACCCACGACCACTACAACACTTTTGTCGAGCTGACATCGATGGAAACGAATACTTTACATACGTGGTATTCCACGTGTCAACTAGACGTTATGTCGAGCCCGAGGTGGGCCCATGTGTCAGTTATGCACTACTAGAAATCCCCGTATTTCCGACGGTGAAATCTTATACCCGACGGCCCGTCGGCTAATACTCTAATAACCGACGGTGGCGTTGATAGCCGACGGTGATTCGTTTCCCCTCGGGTATGAGCTCTAATAACCGACGGTACATCTAATTTTCCGACGGGGATAAACTAACTCTCAGCTAACTTAACTCATACCCGACGGTGAATTTGAGTACCCGACGGCTGACATCTTACGGTCGGGTATTACATCGTATAACCGACGGGTAATACGTGCCCGTCGGTTATGAAGCGAAATGACCGACGGGCTAAATCTAGCCGTCGGTTACATGTCACATAACCGACGGGGAATAGTAATAGCCGACGGTGGACAGTACCCTCGGCTATATGTTTCAGTGGTTAATTTGACTCAGCTAATTATTAGGGTTGGTGAGATCATGCAGCATATTGAGAATAAGAAACAATCCAACTAATTTGGAATTAATCGATGTATCAACTCATTCATGTACACAACAGTGTCTTTAATTTGTTGTTACATGATAGAGAAAGCTAGCTCAATCATGAATATATTTCGAAGTCGATCCAGATAGCTATAGGAAACGTGTTTATTTCAAATCAATCGATAAAAAATACGAAGAAAGAGAAAGAATTAACTTACTAAATATGAGCCACCCATTGTTAGGCAAGTTCAACCAGTAAAGTTGTGATAGGATATACTACAAAGCAAGATCAATAGCTACTAGAACAAATACAAATATGCTCTTAATTCAACCGCTCTTCTCACTCTCTATTTGTCGGTGTTGTTGGCTTGTCGGTAGGGAGGAGCATATAAATGTCCGTGTGGTAGATTTTTTTTTTTTTGAAACTGTCACCGGGGGGAAAGGCTCCCCACCTGAATATTATTGCCACAGAGAGATTACAGAGTCACGACAAGCGTGAAGAGAGGAAGTCACGCCACAGACCGGCGTGCCCCTTTTGTACCTGTGCCTTGCACCTGTTAGTCCAGAGAGTAAGATCATCTAGGGTGTTGCGTATAGTTACAGATACATGTTGATTCACTCCTCTAAAAGCTTGGGCGTTCCTAGCATCCCAAATCTTCCACAGGATGATGAGAGCAATGGACGGCCAAATGTCACGGGGAAGGCCTGGCGGCAGCGGAGAGTCCCAGATCGAGGAGGGTGGGGCGGAGGACGTGTACAGGCCCAGCTTGGACCAGATGTCGCGAGCGTGCGTGCAGGTGAAGAAGAGGTGATCGCGGTCCTCGGCGTGGTGAAGGCAGCGCGGGCAGTCGCTAGATGAAACAATGGTCTTCTTGAGCAGGTTCCTCCTTGTGTTTAGCCTGTCGAAGTAGAATAGCCATCCGAAGATCCGAACCTTCTGTGGCACGAAAGCACGCCAGATTAGGTCCAGCTTCTCGTCCTTAAGCTGGGGTGAGAGTGCTGCGTATGCGTTTCTTGTCGAGAACTTGGAGCCGTCCATCATTCTGCGATCGTCTGGCTGACCTGTGAGGGTTACCTGCAGCATCAAAGAATTCAACGACACCAGCTCTGCAGCTGCTGCTAAGGTGAGTCTGTTGCGTAGGTTAGTTTCAATCCCTTCCTGGAGCACCGTGTGTACATGGTCGAAATGTTTAAGGTGGTGGGAGTAGATGGCGGGGTAGGCAGTGGCTAGAGGCTCTGGGAGAATCCACCTATCGAGCCAGAAGAAGGTGCTTTTACCATCTCCAACATTGCACTGGGTGATGAGGCGAAGGGTGTGTAAGCTAGACCTAACAATCTTTGTGAGGTATGATGAACTGGAGGTATGGTGTAGGGGTAGGGGGGAGTGGTGTAGTATCCAATTTTTCCAGGGAAGATCACTAGAGTGCAAAAATTTGTACGCGAATTTCAGTAGTAGACACTCGTTCTGAATCTCTAAGTCTTTGACGCCTAGTCCACCTGCAGTTTTGGGGGTGCAGACTTTGTCCCAAGCAATCAAGCATTGCGCTCCGCTACACGAGTCGTCCGCAGCCCAAAAGAAGGCTCTTCTTTTTTTGTTATACCGCTCGATATTTTGCGTTGCTAGTTTGAAACAAGACATGATATAGGTAGGGAGAGAATCGAGGACTGAGGAGAGGAAAGCAAGTCTGCCACCCTTGTTAAGGAGGTGTGCTCGCCATCCGGATAGGTATAGGTCGCTTTTGGATAGGGCAGGGACGATCGCAGAAGGTGGTAGCTTGTGAGGGGAAAGGGGGAGACCGAGATACGTTTGGGGGAATGAAGAGACGTTAGTGCCAAGAATGGTCGAGATTTGTGCCGCTTCATCGTCAGTGACATTCATGGGGATAAAGGTCGATTTATGGTAGTTGATGGAGAGACCAGTGGCGGCGGAGAAGTCGTCAAGAATTTTACGAAGGTTTGCGGCGGCTTGAGGGGAAGCTTTGACAAGGATGAGAGTGTCGTCCGCGTATTGTAGAACAGCAGCGGGCAAGGTTGAAGCGATCGGGTGTTGTAGGGCACCTAAGTGGGAAGCGTGAGTGATGAGTTGGGGGAGTAGGTCGGCGATAGTGTTGAAGAGGTAGGGGGAGATTGGGTCTCCTTGGCGTAGCCCGTTTTTACAGTTGATCCAAGGACCAGGCACCCCGTTAAGGAGAATGGCAGTCTTGCCAGTTTGAAGGATGTCACGAAGCCAAGCACACCAAGACGGGGGGAAGCCTCTATGTTCTAAAATTTTTAGGAGGGAGTCCCAAGAGACAGAGTCAAACGCTTTCCTAAAGTCTAGCTTGATGACGATGGTAGGGGCTTTCCTTTTGTGACAACAGTGCAGTAAGTCTGCTGCGTACACAAAGTTTTCGGAGATGCAGCGTCCAGAGAGGAAACCCGTTTGATCCTGGCTGACGAGGAGGGGAATAAGAGGTTTTAACCTATTCGTTAGGACTTTGGATATTATTTTGATGGGGCAGTTCTGGAGGGAGATAGGTCTGAAGGCGTCTGCAGTACGAGCTGTTTCTTTTTTTGGCAGGAGAACTATGAAGGCCCTATTAATGCTGCCTGTGTCTGTTTTTTGAAGGTGGAAATCGTGGAGGAGGGTTATGACCTTTTGTTTTGTGATGTTCCAGAATTTGCGGTAGAACCCTGGCCCGAAACCATCAGGCCCAGGGCTCGCAGTTCGGTTCATGCCGTGAACAGCGTCAAAGATTTCTTGGTCCGTGAAGGGCGAGTCTAGGTGTCTGAGGGCAGGGATGGGGTTGGGGTAAAGATCGTGGAGGGAGAAGTTCCAACTGGTGGTGGGGGTAGTGCCTAGGAGGTCAGTGTAAAAGGCTGTCAGGATTTGTGATTTTTGTTCGTGAGAAGTGAACTCGGATCCGTTGTGCTCAAGAAGGGATATTTTATTGTGTCTCATTCTGATGGAGGCGGAGGCGTGGAAGTATTTAGTGTTTTCGTCGGCTTCAATTGCTGCTCTGATCTTACCCCTTTGCTTCCAGTAGGCGACCTTCCGTTGCACGGTTCGGTGGAGAACAGAGATCACCGTACGACGAAGCAAAATCTCTGGATGTGAGAGGAAACGAATTTCTTCAATTTTATCTAGGATTGCTATTACAGTTTTGCAATTATCTTCACATGTGGAGAGCGGAGTAATTGTCTTTTTCCACTTTTTAAGGTTGGATCGGGTGGCTTTGGTGGCGCGAACAAGGGAGGTGGCGCCGTTTGAATGTTGTTGGGCCCTGATCCAGGCGGAGGCCACCTGGGCCTCGCAGGCCGGGATTGCGGCCCACGCGTTTTCGAATCTGAAAAGGGCTGGGCGGGGGACGGAGGTTTGGATTGAGATGATTAGCGGGACATGATCGGAGATGTAACGCGTAACAGATGATACAGATGAGTTTGGGAAGATAGAATTCCAGACTAGGTTGATGAAAACGCGGTCTATTCTTTCGAGAGTAGGTTGGAGGCGGTTGTTGGACCAGGTGTAGGCCCTGTCGAGCAAGGGCAGCTCAATTAGGGCTAGCTGGTCGATAGTTTGGTTAAAAAGGTCGGCCTCGTGGAAGCGGAAGGAGTCGTTGTTTTTATCGCTGGGCGATCTCATAAGGTTGAAATCGCCGAGAATCATCCAGGGTGAGTTCGGTGGTGGGACGACTGAGGCAAGGTGATCTAGGAATATGGGTTTTAGATGGTGGTCAGTAGGGGCGTAGACGTTTGTGAGGTAGATAGGAGAAGGGCAAGCGAGGCATGATACGATCGAAGTTAGAGTGTAGTCTGTGGTAGATTGGGAGATAAGAGTGAAGTGAGCTGGGTTCAAGGCGTTCAGCATCCCTCCACAAGATCCAGATGCGGGTTTGTCGTGGAAGGAACTGAGGTTTTTGGGAAGGAAAGAATTAGCTTTAAATTTGTCTAGGTTGTCAAGTTTTGTTTCTTGGATAAAAACGGCATGAGGGTTAATTGAGAGAAGTTCAGAAAGAACATCAGCGCATTTTGGGGCCTGTCCGAGCCCACGTAGATTCCAGGAGCAACAAGTATAGACGTGATCATGCATATATTACTGAGGGTTCACCGAGAGTACAAGGCATGATTTCACGATGCTTACAACTATTTATTAGCCTGATCAACGTAAAGGAGTGGTACAGGGAACGGAAGATCAGGGTACACGCAAAGGAGCGAGCACGAAGGCTCCTAGGATTACTAGGTAGGTAAGCCGCCAGAGGCGGCAGAGTCGCTGAGATGTGGTCGATCATGGGTCACCGGCGTTCACCCCAGCAGCGCGGATGGCCGCCGCTTCGTCCTCGTCGGCACCGCAGGCAAGTGCGATGTCAGCGAGAGAAGCCGCGGAGGCCGAGGGCATGTCAGGACGGTCGATGAGCTTGGAGTCGGCAATGGCCTTGGCGAGGGCGGCAGAGGCTTTGGTGATGTCGAACTTGCTGGCCCTGTTGAGGATGGCCTTCTGCGTCATGTCGAGGTGCTCAGGCTTCTGCTTGGCCGCCAGCCGCTTGCTGTAGCGTCGGCCCTTAGCCGCCGAGTCGTTGTCCCTCTTCCTGCGCACACGACGCTTCCTGGCTTCGTTCTCGTGTGGTAGATTTAGTTTTGGTTTAGCTTGTTTTTGCGTGGAATATGTCTTCGACCAACGTCATGGCGCCATGCATGGTTGGGATAGGATATATATATATATATATATGTAGTCAGATGTCTTTGATGAGTGGAAATATCGACCATGGAGGCAGAACGACTAACATACAGTGGACAACGGAAATTTAGTTTGGTTATCTTATCGTTTCACATGGTCGAATGTAGATGAAGCCGAGATTCATTGGGCAGGGGAAGATCCTTGGCCGATTAGCCACAAATTAAGTCCTTAACTGAGTAGTTCTTGGATTGACAAAGCGGCTTTGCCTACCTTCGATGGCGAGTTCTAGTTCCACGGAGCGATGACAAGTCTCTTCCTTTTTTGGTGCAGTCCTACGCTGACGCGACTTAGCGACAAGCGCCCCATATTTTGTATTTTTCTTTATTTATTGGAGCCTTTTTGCAAGGTTGAACATAACAACTAGGTTATAGATGTCGGCGTCGTTCCAAATTATAGATGGTTTATAGATATTTTATTATGGATAATTATGGAGTAAAATGAGTGAATCTACGAATTCAAACGCGTCTAGTACATCCAAATCAAAAAAGTAATACATCTGATATTTTAGAAACTAAGAGGCAATACAGTTTTTTTGGTGAGCTGAGCTCTTTTTGAGAAATTGACACTTGATTGTACTCTAAAAAGATAAAGATGACTGGACAGATTTCTACATGTACTGAGTCATGTGTCCCTTTCACCTAAAAAAAATAGTACCCTCACCTTCGATTCCCCAATAGCTCACCTTCCGTCCTTCCCCATCCTCACTCAGTCGCTCTCACTCACGGAAGTCCCAGATGCATTTTCTCTCACTTCCGATTCCCCTTTCTCACTATCACTCTTTTTTTTTTTTTTTTTTTCTGCCCTATGATGGCGTTTGAAAATGCTTTTTTATTTCCTCTTTTGGGAGTATTTGATGCAAACAATTCTGGAGAATGATTTTTTGAGCAATTACTTAACCAATGCGAACAGAGTCAATCTGTTGCAAAATTAAGATCAGTACGTGATCTAGACTATGCAATATCTTGTAGCAATTTATATTTATTTATTTTGCTATAATTCCAAGCGAACCTGGGTCGTGGGCCTTTCAGTAGTGCCCGCGTTGGACTCATGCCTAAGTTGGGCGGCATATTTTCGGAGATTTGGCGCTGATTTCGAGGCGCGCACACCCAAATAATCGCGCGCGCCCGGCACCACGATCCCAACTATATCAGAAAACTGCCGTAGTATCCGGCTCCCCCCATCCGAAAACAAACTCTTCCTCATTGTCGTCCTCCAGAACCGATCTAGGGCTTGCTTTCTCGACGACGATTGCCTCTGAGTTCCTCTCCGATGGCGGACCAATCGACACGGAGCGATCACAGTGGGGCGACAAGGTATCCCTCTGTTCTCCCCCTCTTCCCCTTTCTCTTCGCCTATCACACACTGGCCCTAGTTCGATGGTCGAGTTAACTTGTTTAGCTAGTAGCAAACTGATAGGTCTGCGTGCCTCCCTTCCTGGATTGAGTTAACAATGGCAACATCCATGACTTTCTCAGCTTGGCTGCGAAAATCGAGCTAGGTCCCCTACTGGTGCTCATGGGATAAAAAGTTTAAGCCTGAACTCAAATCCCTCAGTTTTTGGTTCAGAAAAGTTGGAGTTGGTAGTAAATCTGCCCACATGTTAGCTTTGTTATATAGCAGTATTAATTATTGTTATTAGTATATTTGGTATGATCCATTCACGGAGGATATAGAATTGTTTGATTGATGCAATTTTCAGTACTCTGGTACCTATTGCTGAACTATGGTCAATGGATGCAGGATGAAATAACTGTTCTCTCTCACCCTCTTATACTAAACCTTGGTCTGCAAGTTGGATACTGAAATTAAATATGTTCTGCATCGACACACTTAATAAAAGTTTTTTGGCTGCTGATACTGCACTTTACAACCATGTTTTTTGTATACTATGCCTCGAACTTCCATAGAAATGATTGAAAAAACAAATTGTTCTTTATTTCTGTAGCAATGTAGATGACAACCGTAGTTGAATGTACAAAGAGAGAAAGGGAAAGTTGGTCACTCCAGCTTGGCAACATGGATTAGATATTTTTTTGGAGCATGCGTTCTCATTGCCTGATTCTGCCGTAGATGGGGAATCACATTGTCCCTGTACCAAGTGTTATTGTCGTCATAAGCGCAAAAGGGATGACATGACTAGACATTTGTGCAACAATGGTTTCATGTTAGGATACGAGAGATGGACTAGTCACGGTGAGTCTGATACACCTGAAACTACAGAACAGGATAATGATGGGGGTGCAAATCGTATGGAGGACATGTTAATTGATGCGATCGTTGCAGAAGGAGTTTCTGCAGGCGATGAGCCAACAGAAGCTGCAAAGAAATTCTATGAAATGCTGACCGAAGCTGACAAACCACTGCATGAGAGGACCACACAATCACGTCTATCCATTGTAGGACGGTTAATGACCACCAAAACACAACATAACATGTCAGAAGCTTGTTACAATGAGATAATGAGTCTTATACATGACATTGTTGGGGACGATGCTGCAAAGGATCTCCCCACAAACTTCCATAGGTCCAAGAAGCTTGTGCATAGTCTAGCAATGCCATACGTCAAGATTCATGCCTGCCCTAATAACTGTATGATTTATTATAAGGAGACTGAAAATAAGGATAAATGCACAATATGCAAAGAACCTCGATACGAGGAAACAACCACAAAAAATAGCTCTAGGAAGATACCAAGAAAAGTTCTGCGCTATCTCCCTATTACTCCGAGGCTACAACGATTGTACATGTCACAAAGCACTGCTGAGCACATGGACTATCATGCAAGGCTTCGTGACAGTGAGAAAGTGATGGTTCACCCTTCTGACGGAAAAGCCTGGAAGGAATTTAATAAAGAATACAAAGACTTTGCCAAAGAAGTTAGGAATGTGAGGCTATGTTTAGCAACTGACGGCTTCACACCTTTTGGTATGACAGCCGCCACATATTCTTGTTGGCCAGTATTTGTCGTGCCTTATAATCTCCCACCAGAAATGTGCATGAAGCAAAGTAACTTGATACTTGCACTAGTTATACCTGGTCCAGATTATCCAGGAAAGACCCTAAATGTTTTCATGCAGCCACTAATTGATGAACTGGATGATTTATGGAAAAATGGAGTATATACTTATGATAGGCATCGAAAGGAAAACTTCATCCTAAAAGCAGCTTTGCTATGGACCATTCATGACTTTCCAGCTTATGGATTAGTCGCATGTTGGAGTACACATGGCAGCTTTGCTACTGCTCTCACACTTCAAGAGTTGAATGCTGCAAGGCTGTACATTTTGACTAATTGCTCTGCCGTTGATAGATTTCGAGAGTAAGTGATAAATAATTTATCTTTCATGTACTACGGTGTGTGAAAAGTTGCTATTCAGTTTCTAATCATATGCCATGTACAGAGCCTTTGAACAAGAGAAATATTTGAAACACCCCAATTTGACAGTGGAGGGCCTTGACAAATTGATGACAGAAGAATTTGTGGAGTGGTTCAAGATTGCTGTAAGTACATTTTAACTGGCCTTATGTGCTTTACATTCGACAAATACTATGTTTACTTACCAGTGTTTTTCCCCTTCATGTAGTGTAAAAGAGATCCAAGTACTGATGAAGACTTGTGGAATTTAGCTAATGGATGCAGCTCCAGAGTCTATTCCTATAATTCCTATGACGTGAATGGCTTTCGCTTTAGATCAGAGCTATATGAGAAAAATTGTAGAAGGTTGAAAACAGTGAACACAGGAGTTTGTTTATCTTCCTTCACCTCAGATGGTGAACAACTTGACTACTATGGTGTCATTGAGGACATCATCAAATTATCCTTTACGGCTGGCAGAAAAATAGAGATGGTACTCTTCAAGTGCCGTTGGTTTGACCCCACTCCCAAGGGCACGAGGTCAGATGCAAAATTGGGTTTGGTGGAGATAAACTCGTCTTTAAGGCTTAAAAATTTTGAACCCTTTGCCATGGCTCACCAAGCCACCCAAGCTTATTACTTGAAGTACGCATCCCCCAGGAAAGATCTTCGCAATTGGCAGGTCGTGTACAAGATTCAGCCAAGTAGCAGCTTGAGTAACCTTGATGATAGTGGTCCGTCCCCTACAGATGATTTTTTCCAAGAAGATGGTAAACAGGGTAGCTTTTCTGTAAATGTTGGCAACTTTGTTGATGAGTTCACTGTGTCTAGAAATCAGTCAGATGCTGTGGTTGATCCCGCTGAAATTGAAATAATAGAAAATCATAACAATGATGATAAGGACGAAGAATTGCCAGAAGCGGAACTTGAAGAAAGTAGTGATGAAGAAGAAGAAGAAGAAGGAGCAGAGGAAGGAGACGAAAAGACAGACGACGCTGAAGATGAGGATGACATAGCAGAGCATGACCTAGAATACGACGATGATGATTACTAAGAATTATAACTTCTGCGCCTTACTGTCATTTTGTTTCTTAGTAGTAATAAATATCCTAAAGTTATGGTACTATTGAATAATATATTATGTCTCTCTGTACCTTCTAATTTTGTTATTACAGAATGTTTTATTTAATTTCACTTTCATGCCTTTGACATTGGTTTACTTCTCATTTTATATATAACTAATGGCATGCATCAATGTAGCAGGACTGTTCGCCTCAATCATAGGCCTCCCTCAATAACCAGGTCGAACAGATCATCTTCTACTGCCTCTGTGGTAAACAAGAACGGATCATCTGAACCAGCTGAGCAGACTAAAAGGGCTAGATCTCCTAGAACTAAGACACAAGCTGGTGATAGACTGGAGGAAATTGATCGACCCCTCATAGTTCCAGAGGGAATGTGAGTATTAAGTATTTCAAATGGTTTAGTTCTTGGTGGAGCAATATTCATATGCTAACTTTCTTTATTCTGTATCCGTAACAGTCTTTGGAAAAAACACCCTTACACTGCTCGTGAACCATCAACGGTGCAAGGTGCATTAGTACGCCAGATGTATCCAGAGCCAATTGGTCCAGCTAATGATCCAAAACCAGTGTTGTGTTGGGAGGACTACAAGTGGTCTCCTGGTGTAGGAGTTATGACGGCAGCTTCCAAAATTGTAGAAGAATTTTGGGTAAGTACATCCACCTATAAGAATGGTTTCCGTAGATGCTTTGAGAATTCTGAAATAGGTCGATGTGTACTAGAACTTAGAACTATTTGTTTGTCCACAACCATGCACAAGGCTACTTAATTTGTTGTGATTATCCATGTGCTAGCTACAGACTAGATCATGTCCATTTTTATATTCCTACTTGCGTAAATACCTTTGTTCTGTACAACTTTTCTTCATCTTGATTAGGTAGGTTGATGATATATGGATTTTAACTAAATTACCAGGAAAGCAAACATTTATACTAATATTGCCACATACCTTGTACCAGTAGGGTTTATTAAAAGATGGTTTCTGTACTTGCGAACTTGTTATGCATGGTATTACTTCTATGGTCACTTCCATAAATACAAAACTAACTACAGCAAATATTTTGGGTTGTTCATTGGCAGTGGCATTTCAAGTGTGACCCATCAGATCAAGAGAAAGCAGATGCTGCCTTGGAGGAGAACTTTACTAATAAAGTGAGGCAGATGCTACATGAGGAAAAGGCGGCAGCCATCAAAAGATTAAAGAAGATAGGACAGATGCCTACAGAAGTGGATGAGGAGGGTAACGATTGGCCAACAAAAGAAGCTTTAATTTCTGCTAAGCCACCTGGCTTTGGTACTGGTGTTGGATGGCGTTTACTTTGCGAGCATTGGAGTAGTGACGCGTTTAGAAAGAAATCTTTGACCAACAAGAGGAACAGGCTAGCTCATGGTGACATAGTCTTCCATTGTAGTGGTGCGAGAAGTGCTGTCTCTACACGCCAATATCTGGTACTCTATTTTCATGAATTTGTTATTATTGTCAAGGAAGAGTGTTCCATTTATGTTGGATGATGTTTACCATTTTTAAACTGTAGAAACGCAAAAACGGTGAAGACCCCGGAATTAGCGGCACATGGTTTAAAATGCACAATTTGAATCGCGGGACTGATCAAGAGATGATATGCAGCCAAAGAACTTCTAAATGTTGGGTTAGTAAAATATTTGTAGTTTACCACATTTTAGTCACAATCAGAACAATTTTTAGAGCTTACCAATATTTTTTATTTGGAATAGGAAAACTTTGATGATGCAATGAAAAAGGCACATGGAGAAAACTGGGAAAAGGAACACCCGGAATTAGACCCACAGATCATCTATGAAGCGGCAGGTAGAATGCCACATGGCAGGCTGGGAGTCGGCAACGAGTTGTTTACTAAAGCTGAGAAGTCCAAGATTAAGTCTAGAAGGCCGCTTGTCTCACAGCCAGTGCCGTCAGCTAGGGAGGTCCGTCTAGAAAGAGAAAACGAGCATTTGCGCCGGGAGAACAAGCGTTTTCGAGGCATTGAGCTGGTTGTACGGGTAATATATCATTCTCTTGTAAATTGCAGTATATGCGTGATATGGGGCTATGCTGACTTGATGACCTTTGTAGTCTTTGGCCGAGAAAGGAGGAGTGGACTATGATGACATAATGCAATCTGCTGATTTGGTAAGTTTGACACATCTTGCTGGTATGCTTGTAGCAATAAAACTATAGAGTAATGCATCTTTTGTGTTATATATAGGCCACATCGGATTCTGAAGTTGGATGTGGAACGAGAAGAGATGCTGATCGTCAACAGGAATCTGAAAAGGTTAGTTTGATTCAGATTCCTTTCTAGCTGGTTATTTTTGTTGACAATTTGCACTAGGATGCTTTTTCCGAACTTCTTTGGATCACTTTTTCTATAAATGTTCAGATTCATCGGAATGCTTTCTAGTTTCATCATGTAGTGTTTGACAACATTTTTGAAACAAGTTCCCAGGACTTAGTTCACTTATTTACTAAACAAACAACAGAAACTTCTTGATACAATACCGTACAGATAAACTTCAATCAAGGTCCCATGTGTTAGTTTACTCATTTTGCCTACAACACTAGTTTAGTACTGCTACACTTGTTTTGTAGTATTTGTGCATTATTAGCAGCCATTTTACAACTAAATTTATCATTTCTTAGGGAATGGGAAGCAATACTAGAGGAAGTCCTAGTCTTGAGAAGAATGATGGTACTGATGATGATGCGGACGACTTTGACTTCTACGACAATGGGGGAGATTATGAAGGCTACGGTTATGGTGAGGATGGTGATGATGGCTATGGCTACAACCACGACAATGAGCACTATAATCAAGATTATAGTAACTATGGTGATGATTATTGATGGCAAAAGAGCGAGATTCTGAAGTTTCCGAAATTTAGTGTATGCAGATTGTTTGAACCATTATGATATTGGTTATTGTTTCCATTTGGATTTGACATTTCTAGATGAATCATACTGTGTGAGGTCACGTTGAATATAATATATGTTGTTCTTGAGTCATGTGTGATTGCATTGTTTCTGTAATGTTATTATTCTGAAATATTTGTGGTCCTGAATTATAATTACCCCTCATATATACGTTACCCCTCAGTGAATTTATGCACCGTCGGTAATTGTCTGAACTGACGGGTCAGTTCTCCCTTCAGTTAAATCCAATACCGACGGGCCAATAAACCGTCAGTAAGCATCATATCCGACGGGCCAATAAACCGTCGCTCAGCAAGAAATCCGACGGGTCTGTTAACCGTACTCCCGAGTGTCCGCGGGGCGGCAAGCGGCCAGAACATGTGCGACGGTTTCCCGTCGGCTTACTACCGTGGGGCAATATGTTACCTGACCGTACCGTCGGCTATACGTGTAATGGCCGACCGAGCATAGCCGACGGGAGATGGCCGACGGTACACCGTCGCCTATAACAACATCCGATGGTAAACGTCAATAGCCGACGGTAAATCAGCCCTCGGCTATATTGTGATATCTAGTAGTGATGGGACTCGCACCTTGCTGTCACATTATTTTATTTTACTATTAATTTGTTTTATATGTATCCAAAAAATAATATATACATAGTCCCATGTTATTTGTCCTCCTATCTAGGTCCCGCATGTCAGGCAGGGCCCCATCATTTCGAGCATGCGCTTCCGCATGTGTAGCATAAAGGACCTTGGGCCAGATCATTGGGGGTTAAAAGGGCGAAAACTACGAAATAAGATGTCTTGGCCCAGGTTCTGTACATGACACATATTCTTTGTGGGGTGTAGAAAGTGGGTCATACTCTTCGTGAGGGTGGAGAGAATCGGCCATATTATTCGCGGGCGTGGGGAGAATCAGCCATATTGGCATGCCTGCTAAATCGTTTGCGATCGGCCCACCTAGAATGCATAAATATTGGGACCTTGGCTGACGCTGTTAAATAAGAATTTTGGATGGAAGGAACTTTATAGGCTTGGAGTTGGCTTTGTACTATTTGTAAGTATTCAGAGTGGGCCAAAAATAAATTCGGATGTAGGGTTGCTAGAGATCGAACACACAAGAGGCCTACGAAATATCGGGAATAACGATGCGCAAGATGAACAATTGTTTGTCTTGCTTGAATTTCGTCTTGAATGGATACCTGATACGCCGCAACTGCAAAATACCTGGCTGCAAATGGATCAGAGACGGACATCGCTAAAAAAAACTGAAATCGGTCAGTCATGTTGGGCCGACAGCAACGGACAACTTCAGTTCAGTTGGCGCGTTGGGTTGGCCCTAGATCGAAAAGTGGGGTCCGGCTAGAGATCCTCTTAAGCCCCACCCACCCGGGCACCCGGCCAACGCAGGCTCTCTCAGAGCATCTCCAAGCGGAGCCCCCAAATTCGGCCCTCAAACTGTGCGCGGACGCGTCCGCGGACAGTGACCGGACAGCCCCTAAAAACAAGCTTCTACAACCACATACCTCAAACATAGATAGCAAAATACTACAAGAGCATGCAACGTGCACAATTTGCTACTACGTGCACTAGATGCCGTCGGATATCTATCCTATTCTACTCCTCGTCGGATAGGACGATGACCGTGGCCGCTGCGCCGCTGCCGGAGGCGCCCTGTGCCGCATCGGGTGGAGGAGCCGGAGAAGACCCCTGCTGGTCGGAGTCGGAGAAGAAGGAGAGAGATCCAGACGGTTCTGGCTCGCAGAGGCGGCCTTCACGAATCGCCGCCTCCGCCTTCATCTGCTTGTCGACGAACCCGAGCCTGTTCGTCATCTGACCGATGAGGATTCGGTCAGCCATCTCGGCCTTGATCTGTTCCTCGGCCGCACGGTGCTCCGCCTTGACCTTTGCGTGCTCCTCCGCACGTATCCTTGCCTTCTCCGCCTCCGCCTGAGCTCTCCATTGTTCCGCCGCCACCTCCGACTGTGCGCGATGTGTTTCGTCCATCTGCCGGATGAACTCCGAACTCGTCATTTCAACGATGTCGGAGTCCTCCGCCGCCTCCACATCTGTGGCCGCATGCGATTCCGCCGCCTCCATTTCGCGGTGGATTTCCGCCCACCTCTCCGGCGTGAGCTTGGCGCAGGTGGTGGGAAGGCGGCGAGGCATGGTGGTGGATGTGGAGGATGGCGCTCGCCAGTGGTGGATGTGGAGGAGAAGAGGGCGGCGGCTAGAAGAGAGCGGCGGCGGATGAGTGTGAGGGCTAGGGTTTGCTCCGACACCTCCACTTATAGTCGAAGGTGACCGGTGCGCCATGAATGCCGGCCGGTGCGCCATGAATGCCGACGCCGGTCAAGCTATCTAAACCGCGTGGGAGGGCGGTCAAAGCGTGGATCCGCCCTGTCATCGACCAAGGGGCGGACGCGTCCGGGCGGCCCCAAACCCGCCCCAGATATGGGCTGGGTTTGGGGTGTGCCGGACCGCCCGGTCGTTTGGACTGACTATGGGGAGTGCGTTTGGGTGATAGTTTTTGGGCCAAAAGCCGTCCGGGCTGTCCGCCCGGACGTTTGGGCGGCCTTTGGAGAAGCCGGTTGGAGATGCTCTCACACGCCAATTTTGGGGGGTTCGTGACGGCCGGACGGGACTGCTCTCTTCCCCTACCACCTACTTTCGGCAGCAGTGAGCATCTGCATCGCCGGCAACCTCCAGTACCGCGCCTCAACCGCGCCTCGCCGCTGCTTTGTACCTCTCTCGGCACAGCAATCCAAGGCTCCCTCCTCTCCGTTTCCCTCCAAAGAGATTTCTTTGAAAGGAAAAGAAAATTCAATTTTTGGGCGTTTAAATAAGTAGCAAAATTTGGAGTTGTCAGTTTTTCGCCGCAGTGCCTAGTATTCAGTTTTTCGCCTTCATTTTTTAGCATGCTTCGTTTCATGTTTGCCAAAGCTTGCCTTTTGGTCTTCCGTCCGAGCACTCAGGGTATTCAAAACCCCCAAATTTCGAGCGACCTTTTTTAACAGAAAAGGATGATTTTTGACAGCTTGGAAGTAGTAATAAGCAGCAAGATCTAAAATTAGCATGAACATTGGTTGTTTTTTCGCAAGTTTTCGTTTTTTGCTAAGCCTCACTTGGTTATTTGTGCTTTTCTCAGTCGAGATGGCCACGCCAGCCCCTCCCAACGAGTTTTCGGGTCATTTGCGAAAGTGGATCTTGCGGAAGTGCAGATCTTCGATTTTTTCCGTCATGGCCACGCCAAGGTCTGGGGCGCTTAATGACCTTGACTCTCATATGGACGAGGCGAAAATCCTCCCAGAGAACAAAAGAAAGGTTGAGCATACAAAGAACAGAGCTATGACAGGTTGGGTAGTTGACGAGGGAGAAGACGATCTCAAGATAATGACCTGTGCGCACCTCATTGATCATGTGTTCAGTGCAAAGAAAACCATTTCAGTGGAGGATGTCAACAAGCTGTTTCTGGTTCGAGTGGTATGTGACCACGCTGAGGTTGATTTTGTTGCAAGGAGAAGAAGAAACAGGGCATACAGTGTGGCGACTGTTGTGGACATCGACTGTGCGAATGACACTTTACTCCTTGAGATACCAAAGGCTGATGTTTCACTCTCTGTTAGTGGAGTAGGAATTCCACGAGTTTGTCTCAGTCCACATCTGCCCATACGCCAGGGCTTGATCCCGGAAGAACAGGACGGATGTTTCATGATTTCCTGGCCTGCAGAGAAGCATTTAACGTCCGTTGGAGGTTGGGTTACCCATTGCTCAAGGACCATCAAAGCTATGCCTGGCAATAACCTAAATGGCTACTCCATGAAGTTACTCCAAGGTGACATTCGCAGTGAACCAGGTTGCTCTGGATCTCCACTCCTTAATGGACAGGGTGAGGTCATCGCTATGTTACATGGGGGGACGTGCAGCATTCGTACTTCGTGAGCATGGAAGACCTTTCACGGTTCCTGAGGAACAATGAAGTGCCATGGAGGGCTTGAATGTGAGAACAAAATGACTTTTTTCTGCGTCAATCAAGGATGGATCATATATGTTCTGGAAAGGAAAACTCTGTGACTGCTCTTGCATCTTGGAAATGCTGAATGCTTAACTGTGTTTTGAGTTATGTATGTTCATTGAAACATCGTGTATGTCTTGTACTTTCAGAAATGTGAGCTGAATATTTATGATGCTTATGGTATCCTGTTTGTTTAATCTTATATGTCTTTTATGCTCTATTCTTTGACCAACGAGGCCGGACAACTTTCTCTGTCAGTGTGTATAGCCTGTCCAATCTTCCATGTTTTTTCCTTTTGCTTCTTTAGCCTTGTAGAATAATTTGTGTAGCTGTTTCATTTTTGACTGTCATATACTGGCACTCCCGCTAGTGGTCCTAAGGCAAAAGGAACACTATTTCTCTGGACTTGAAGGATTTTGCACCTAATTTGCTCATTTTAGCTTAGCATTATTCTGAATTATTGGCACAAATGACAGCCTTCTTGCATGGTAAGAGCATAAATTTCCTTTTCCAACTTTTCTCCTGGAATTCATGTTATAACTGTTCTCTCTAAAATAATTCTGTTTTCTGAACTTGCAAGCAAGACAAGCTTTTACAGCAGAGCAAGTACACAACGCAACATAGGTTGCAATTAATAGTAACAAGGCCGTCTTATAAAGCCTGAGGAACAAACTCAAAGTACATTTTGATGGGAAGCGTTTCTCCTACAAGGTATATGCATTTTTTATTATAATTTTGTTAGGGAAGTCAACAAATTAATACCTTGATAATAAACAGTAACATATTCGTGGAAAAGACACCAATTTGTTAAACCCCTGACCAAACTGCATTCTCTCACTAAACACTCAAGGAACACAACCACACTTGATCATGGCTAGCACAAACTCTTTTTAAAATGTCAGTCCAATATTTTAACAGATTATGCTGAAACTAATATTGTATAATTCATCTTGTTGGCAAGTGAATCTTCAGGGTGAGATCCCTTTTTACTAATGAAGTTTTCACTTAATATGCTCAAGAGTTTAGTACTCCTTACAGTTGTTCACCTCACTCATTTTATGTTGCATATTGACCTGCTGTTTGTACTTATGCAGTCCAAGCATGATTCGAATGGAAAAGATCATCTGCTTTATTTTATTAGAAAGTATCTGGAGGGTCTTCCTGTCGTGGAGGCCAAGGTGACTACGTTACTCTTGGTTCAAGATTTTGAAATTATTTCGAAATCAAGTGATCTTATGTTCCAAGGTTTGGGATTTTTAATATTGTATTCTCATCTAGCTTTGTCGGTGTATCCTTTTTAGTTCATGTTAGCTTTTTTCGGTTGCCTACTATTGTAATTGTAAGAGATATGATCTTGTGTGCCTTCCTATAAAGGTTCACCTGCACATCTAACCATGATTCTTCCCGACCTTTCTCTCTCTACAGTTGCTGTTCTGACCTACTCTTTGGTTGGATCCGGTGCTCCAAGGGAAGTGCTGGTTTGAGGTTTTGCGATAATCCTTTTCTTTACCCATTGGTTGGCCGTGCATACTGGTAGATACAACTTCCAATTTTTTTAGATTGTGCAAAAAACCTTTGTTTTACCAGCGGATCTCAGTGGCCATGCGTAGAGGTAGAGGTACATACAGTTTCCAGATTGCAAGATCTCCAGCTGTTGGTTGTTGTTGGTTAGTGGTTATCTTGTGAACAATCAAATTGATATAGTACTGGATGTTTTTGGGTGTTTTACCAGCAGTTCTTACATGTGGGATTGTTGTTCCTTTGGTAATTATCCATCTTGCTATTTGTGTTTCAGAATTTTCTACCGTCCTTGCACGTTTGCTAGATGCAAACGAAGACATGCATACAGCTGGGTTATTGCCTGTTGCTCCTGATGTTCTAACATGAGAGCTGAAACTTTTATTGTTGTGTGGCCTTTGATTGCAAGTATATATTTTATTATGTTCTTACATAACAAAAAATGTTTTGAATTGGTAGACCTTTCCCTGTGGTAAGACGTATAGGCAAAGATCCACCATTGTTATATTTTCCGCACCATTTTGGATGCACGAGGTCTTTTTGTTACTTGGTTTGAATCATTGAAGTTTCTGGGTTACTGCTGCTAGACGATTGCCTGACAATAAAATTTCTCATGCTAGATGATTATGTTGTCTTTCCTTTAGCATGTTTATGAGGTCTTTTTCTTACTTGGTTTCAGACAGTGAAGTTTGATTTTTCTTACTTCGTTTCAGTCATTTAAGTTTGTGGGGTCTTTCCCTTCCTATGTTCACGAATTATTTAGTGCTAGATGTTGGTGCTTGATGATTATGTGCAGTTTCATGAGATGGACACGCCTATGTTTTTTCTTCGAGTCTTTTGTTCTTCGTTCTCCAATTACATTTATTCTGTATCATGTCTGATCTTCCTTCCATCTGCAAAATCAGAAATTCAACATCTAATTTAACCTACACCATCCATGCAAGGTATAGCTTAGGTTAGCCTACTAGCTCCATGCAAGTGTACTATATCCTCTTGGCATATCTGCTATCTGTCTCCCTCTTCACCAGGTGTGTGCCATGGAGGTCATCAAAATTCCCCTAGAGTTATGTTCGACGCCATGTTGGATGAGCTGCAACTTTCGAGGTCAATTTATGAGACTAGTCAACGCAGGTGGCACCGTGTCGTTCTTCCCATGGCAAGAAGGTTACATCAGAATTTTGGACAACACTCATGCAAGGGTTATCCACAGACCAATGTGTGAGCTGCTGAAAATGATGTGGTGCTCCAAGGCTCTAAGCAATCGAATACATGGATTGTTATCGGAAAAAGATTATGAAGGACTATAGCTATGCTAGGCTGAAGGAAAAACAAGACTCTGATGAATGTTGTTTTCGACAAAGACTGAGAAATAAAACAACTTAGCAAGAGTTAGGATTCCTTCATAGACGATGCATGTGGGCCTTCAGAGAAAATTCAGAACCAAGGTGATTGCTTCTGATCTTATGTTGTTCGATCTCCAATCAACTGAACTGACCTATAAGATAGATACGTATATATCCCTACAAGTCAGAGATGGAATACAATGAAGACTAAGGAAATCGACAGCACATGAGTTACATTATTATTATATACATGAGCCATCATACAGTCGATGTGTTTATGGACCATTGACAGATGGATGCCTCTCTCTGAACGGGCTGTAAAACAGTCCTTTGTGAAGCAATGTTATCAACGCTAATGACCATGTCGTGCTATTCAATGCCCAATTAAAATGCTTAGTGTCAACAGTTGTGATATTTTCAGGTTGCATTCAGGACCTTTGTCAAATCATGTAATAGTCGAGTCGTTCTCAATGTTCGGTAATATTTGCTATCCCGTGCATCATTTCTTTTGTTTAAACGAAACCATTTCTGTTGCATACATTTTACCATCACAGGTTGTCGAAGCTTCGGAGAGTAAGAGAATCAGCTGTGATGACAGACGCAAGACGAAAGATAGGCATACAAGGCCAAATAATGCAACATTGACTCTGCCCTTGTGGCTGAGAGTATACCTCACTGCAAGCAGCCGGAAAGAACTGTCCTCCCATCTAAAATACACATACAACATCGTTTCTCTTACTTTAGCAATATGCGCTTCATGCTCCTGTGATTACTAGTACAACAGGTCGTCTCAATTTCAACACTGGAACTCCTGATTCGCAGCAAGCAATCATGGTTTGAAGTTTGAACACTGAAAGTTTGTGATCGTCACAAGCACATATCAATTATTGAGCAGGTGCACATCTCTGAATGTCCAGCTGCTCGCAAAACGAATGCATCTGTACCGTGTTCATTGTTAGAATTAGTTTCAGTTTAGTCGTCCTAGTGTTGTACTAATACACGGTCAGGTTCAGTACCGACCTAGCTGTACCAAACCGACACGGCATTGTATCCAGCACTTGATGCAATACCGCCGCGGTTGGCTAGGTCATCGATCCCCATATCCTTGGACTCGGACCATCTGATTTCTGTCCCGTCGATCGTGAGAGCGCCGTCGTTGCTGCCCGGCCTAATCGAATCGCCGGGTCAGCGATGCCGCTTGCCGTCACAAGAGAGGGGGAGGGGTCGGGATCCAGGCCGAGGAGAAGAATGACGTCCCCTGCGCTCCGCCGCGGCAGCAGCAAGCGGAACAGGGGTGTGACCTCTGCCGTGTCCGGGATGACGACCCGGTCGAGGGGGCGCGACAACCAGCAATCCTCGCGCTCCAAATCGCCAAGCAACGAGCTTGATGGGACCGGCGAGCGATTGCCATCGGACGAGCGCAGGAAAAGGAAAAGGGCCAAGCTTGATGGGATCGGCCGGTCCTCCAAGAAAGGGAAAATGAGCCAGGATAGGTTGGATGATGGCTCCTGCTCCTCTGCAGTCAGTTCTCCGCTTCGCGAGCCTTGCATGCCCGTGGAGGTTGACAGTGAGGTATCCAAACGTGAGATGTCCAAAAAGTATAGGCTTATGCAAGAGGAATACTACGAGAAAATAGGCAAGTCCCTCGATCTTCATCATATTTTCAAGTTTTTTTTACTCAGTACATACCATCTAACGAACAGAAGAGAATATTACATCATTTTGAAGTCCAAAAATCGAAATTTTACAAAAAAAACTAAACTAGAAATTTCAGGATATGCCATTCCACTAAGTTTTTCTTAGAGGGGAGAAGGTAGAGTTATGGATTAACATTGTTTTAGGTTACATTTACAATATTTACAAAAATGACTAAGAGAAAACACTGAAGAAGAACTATGATTCCACCAAGTTGCGTTTGACGGCATGCCACTCCATGTGTCACCGAGACCACATGCCGCGGACATATCTGAGGCATAAGGCATATCCTGGAAAGTCCATTGTAGTGCAATACCACAACCATCATCCTTGCAATGTTGCTTTTTGTTTTGTTTTGCATATTGGTGTTTTACTTTGTGCGTGTTGGTCTTCTTGTAGCTCGCCAGATGAAAATGCCCATGCTTATGGATACACCTCCAAACTGTCTGGATACTGATCCAACACTTCTTCACATCCTTGAACGTGCAAGGACGATATTGTTTTGTGCTGCTCAATTTGTTGTTGGCCTTTCTTCCTCACTCGGTATTATAACATCCCATCTCTTTCATTTGGGTATTGCTGTGGAAACTTGATGTTCGTTTGCTAATATATGCATGAAATTGCAGATGGTAAGCCGCTAGCACGGTGTTCTGGTTTCTGGATGGATTTGGATAGTGATAAGAGAACTGGTACCGTTGTGACGACTGCAAATCTGTTTCGCACAAAGCGCCCATCATGTAATGCTTGGTTATGCAAAGATGAGTATGCTTCTAATCCTAAGGTAATAAGCCATTAATGACATGTGAAAGGCACTTTCTTTGTATAGCTAACTTCTGTGATTGTAGTCTACTTTTGGTTTGTTCTGTCTCAAGTTCTCTCAAATAACTCTCTACTATGATGGCATGTATCATGGCTAGTTGCAAATTACATGGCTGTTCTTGTCTAGAAACTTTTGGGGAAACATTAAAGTCTTGTCCAAAGGATTGTTATGGTCTGCAGCTGTTTTTTTGTTGGCCATTCTCTTACATATTTTTTTTTAGGTTACTGTCCACTTGCCGGGTGGCACTTTTGCAAAGGGCCGCCTTGTCTACCACCAGAAGCACTATAATCTTGCTTTCTTCAGGGTTAGAGTGGATCCATCTATTCAGATGCCCTCTTATAGCGATAAGGTGGAATGTGCTCAAGAGATTTTTGAGCTTGGAAGAGATGAATCTGTCGAACTAGTGATAAATCACGGTAGAGTTGTATATTCAAATCCAACTGTGTTTGAGCGGCATCACCATATGCACATTCAAGGTCCAAGTCGAGATCATGAGGTACACATATATTCCATTCGAGTTACATCTAATTCCTTTTTTTAATGCTTTATTCGAATGTAACTCCTAATAGTACCAATGCAAATGTTGTAGAATGATATAGGAGGTCCTGTCATTGACTTAGATGGGAAGGTTGTGGGAATGATCGACACTTGTCCAGGAGGGTCTTTTATACCTTCTTCAGTTTTACTCAAGTGCTTTCATCTGTGGAAAAACTTCGGGTATGATTTCCTTTTCAGTTCTATTCTACTCAAGCTGGTTCAATATTATTGTATTTCTTGTTCTAATAAGTAGAACTAGTTCCAAAAATCATATTTGGATTGGTCTGTTTTATCTCTTTTGCTTATCTTTTCCCATGCAATTCATTATAATATATACAGTTCTTATATGTGAATCCATAAATGTTTTTTTTAGTAAAAATCATGAATACACTGGGGACGTAACCTTCATGAGTCCTAGGTTGTCATCTTATATGTTTACAGAGAGTATATTTGAATAGATTTCTGTTAAATCACACATATAAAAAATCATGTAAAAGTGAAGCTAGGGGTGTAATCTTGATGAGGCCTAGGTGGAAAGAATCAAAGCAGAACCACGCCAACCAAGATTGTGAATGAGTCACTGTGAAATCTTTATGGAGGAAATGGGTGGTTAATACTCTGTTGTCTTTCATGTGTTATCAGTACTCCCTATGTGTCTCGTTATGTGTGGTTTTGGATATGATATATGGTCTCCGAGGTTACACTTTGACCATCAGTTTCATCAAAATATGTGTCCTTTAATAAAAATAAATACTCCCTCCTTCCTATGAGAAGGGCGTATATCTTTTTGTGTTTTTTCCCGAAAATTAAGATGCACGGTGCGATATTAGTACGGCTCTGCTTGACTTACCCCCCCCCCCCCCCCAGTCCGTTGTCTTTCCTCAGCTTTCGTAGCGCTGCAGTTATGGCAATAGCTGCTCTCTGCTCTCTTTCTCGCATGCGCTTCAACTTGCCAACAGTAAACCGTGCATGCAGCCTCAGTTGGTTGTGCATGCGCATGCACACTTCAACCGCATGCATTGGAATTAACGTGAGCGAATTACGAAGGTGCACAACACGCAGAAAGAACGCAGTAATTCTGGGCGGCATGGTAATTGTGGCTATTGGTGAGACTTCACAGGGGCAATTTCGTCCAAAACTTAGGGACTAACCGCTCCTTATTCCACACGCCAGAAAAATTACGCCTTTTTCAACGGAGGGAGTATATATTATGCAAGCATATCTATCATATCAATTTTTTACTGTAGTCTGGTAGATGTCTAGATGATGGCATCTTTCTCGATATTGATGGCCAGCTTTAAAATGTCGAGTGACGGGGATTATAAAATGACATGTATTATGACCCAAAGGGAGCCTATTTATAGCTAAAAGACAAAGATAAATTAGGTGGAAAGCCATGTTTCCTCTTAATTTTGACAATCCTTTTCCATGAACTGCAGTTATATTTCTAAGGGGGGGGGGGGGTATCAACTAGGATGTTAGATGACAAAGGTTTTCTGATAACTTTATTGGTGTTGATTCTATCGAATGATGTTTCTTGTTTGAATATATGGTTACAACATGCCCTCTTTGAGCTTCTTAAAACACTATTTGAGTCAAATTATTTAATTGGCAATTTATAAACATGTTTGGCAGATGGTTTTAACCAGAATTCTTAATTTAGAAAGGCTTACGTGCTCATGTTTGTTGCTTAAATTAAATGTATTAAATTTTTTTTCGTATAGGCGCATCCGTCGTCCCCATCTTGGATTGAAATTTTCTGCCATCAGACTTCTAAACCCTGTTCAGGTTGAGAAGATATGGATCGAGCACAAGATTAATGCGGGTCTTATTGTTGAAGAGGTAGATACTGTTTGTTGCTTTCCTGAGTTTGCTTGTTTTGTCGTTTGTACTAAGGATTAGTTATTGCAATTTAATCTCAGGTGTCAGCAGGCTCTCAAGCTGAAAATTGTGGAATTCGAATTGGGGACGTGGTTGAATGTTTCAATGGAAACCGTGTTTCTACTGCGTTGGAGGTTTGTGCATTATATGTTCATTATTGTTAGGCTTGGGTAGAATGATTTGATATCATATTTTTGTGTCATTTGCGTCCTACTCTCACTGTTTCAGAATAGATGTCGTTGAGACTCTCCATTTCTATTCCATATTCTTGTCCTTCAGTTCCTAACTTCCTATTCAGTTTTAGTCACTTTCTTCCTATCTTGCCCTTCATGGATTTCATTAAGAAAAGATCTTTTATCTCTTGTTGATGCCTGCCGTTCCCAGTTAACCCTTCTTGTGCGACCTATCTTTGGGAGGAAAAATATGTATTTTAGTGTCTTTGTTTGGAAAAGAAAGTTTTACATAGAAGGGAAATTATTTTCTTTGAGGGAAATGAGAGTTATACAGACATAATAACATTAGCATTACACTTGTTACAAACAACTGAGGTCAGCGGCACTAGGCACACTTGGCACTTGGCACTTGGCAGAAGCATCAACTCCTTTTGTTCTGTTGCTCTCTCTTTAAACTCTGCTAGTTCTCCACTCTGAGAAGAACCGCAGCAGATTATGTACCTCCTGCTAGCAATACACCACTCTGGCCGGTGCACTGTTTTCCTGGGCAATGCTTCGTGAAACGGAAGGAAGCAGAGTCAGTCTCGGTGACAACCGACCCTGCACAAACTCACATAGTGTGCTTGTGCCAACTCACACTTAATCTTGTTCACAACTATAAGCTGTGACATTTATTTTGAAATGGAGAGGGTATTACATTATGCTATTCTTCTCTTTAATTTTTGCTTCTGTTTATCAGTTAGAAAACATGTTGCTGAGCATATTGGTGAACAGTGGAGATGGCCTTAGTTCTGATCTGGATGTGGAGGTAAGCTTACTTTATGTTTTAATAGTGATATACTTGATCTTGTGACGTTTGTGTTTTAATACAAAATCATGATTAGCTTGTTATCACTAAGAAATATGCCTCGTTGGCTTTACAGATTCAGGTATACTGCACGCGTAGATATCTTCGGAGAATCAAAGTATTGTCTGTGAAGGTATCTGACGATAGTGAATTTGTTGTAAGAGGTATACATGTTTTCTCAGCCAAGTCTTACTGAAAGATGATCCAAGCATGGGCAGAGTTAGTGTAATTTAGGCCCCAAAATATAGGAGCATGTATGTATACACCAAATACGTCAGATGATGAAGGAAACAATCTAGCATGGTTCAGAACTTCAGCCCACTCTCCCATGTCCATTCCCTGCCTCGGCAGCAGCCGACCATCTGCAAGCCAGCCATGCAGGGTGTGCCAGAGTGGCCATGGTACTCCTTTCTCCTCTTACCTAGTCATCTCCGTTGCTCTCGTTGCTATAAGAAAATGAGGCACACAATGAAGTAGCGATAGCTGGAGACATAGCCTCTGATCTTCTTGCAAGTATGGTTACACAGATGGAAGCAGCTCATGGAGTAATTAACTACAGCTTGAGCGGCAAATCTTAGCAACACCTCCCCTCGGACAAAACTCGATTTCTTCTCCATTGTAAGCCAGGTTCCTTAATCTCCTTGTTTTTTTTTCCGAAGGCCTCCTTCGTTGAGCTATCCAGAGCCGTCGGAAGGTCCTGATACTTCTTTAGCGCTGAGTCACAATTGCACCGAAGAAGACTGCAGACATATTTATGTCAACAAACTGGTCCCATTCCCATTGTATGACTCCATTACTCGTGTGGAACCCAACGACATGAAAGGCAGTAGAAACTTTCTTGGACAAATGCTGCGGACCCTGGTATTTCAACATGCAGGACAAACCATTAACGAGTAAAAAAAGAGTAGGGTGAGATGGCTTGTCGTCTCCAACCTTGCCTTATTCCTCTAATGTGGTGAAAAACTCTTACCCAGAAACCATTAACACACTATGATGTGTGCTATCCATGTTGAGGAAGAACCCATCTTTGTCATTATTGCTCAATAATCCCATTCAATCTGATCATATGCTTTGGTCTTATTAAATATTGATATCTCCAGATTTGCCCTCCTTTCTTCTCAGATAGTGGATACATTAGTAAGCTATGAGAACATTATCTGTAATTGACCTGCTGGGCACTAATGCAATTTGTTCCTCAACAAATATTATCCAGAATCATCCAGAGTCTACTTCTATGAGCTTTCTAACCTATCTTACATGTTACATTGCACAAAGAAATTGGTTAGAATTGAGCACAAGTCAGAGGATATTTTTACCTTTGGGATGAGGACCCCCACTGCTCTATCACCTCTTGTGGGACCAGAACACCATTTATGAAGCCATTAGTGATGGTGTCACCAATTAGGTCAAATGGTTTTTGTAAAGCCTACTGTATAACCGTCTATGACCGGATGACTTCATTTACATGGATACGAAATATTCGCCTTGTTTTTGAACTTTGCATAACACTTGCTTCCAACTGAGTTCTATTTATTTGTGTAGGTTCCCGTATGGTCACTTCACCCAGTGATTCACCGAGTGAGCCCAGGCAAGCAACAATTGCTTTCTTTGCATTTTTATTGTGGTGTGAACAATGTGTGATGTCTTTTGCTGTTTGTACAATAGAAAGGAGGACATCTTTAAAATGAAAAAAATAGATGTTTTGTCAAATCCCTATGCTTCACATGTGTCTTGCAAATGCTCACTTGGGAGATACTGAAGCCAGTGCCTAGTCTTTTGGGAGACGGCTCAAATGAGTAGTCCTTTTATCTTTGCTCTAGATATATCCTAGCTTACCATTAGTTCGTTCTTATATGAAAATGCCCACCTGGTGTAGATTCAAGACAAATTGGATGTCTAACAGTGTGAAATAGTTAGATTTTAAATGTTGTTATGCGCAAAACATTCTCCTATACGGTTTTGAGAATTTTAAATCTTCGAGGTGTGATTTTGGAAAACATTTACATGCTGAATATTTGATGCAGAAGAGTGCTGGATTTCTTTTTCCTCACTTACATTGTGTACTTTTTCTCACAGCAACATATTGTGTACTTTTTCTTTAACAGGCCAGGCGAACTTTGTTACGCCAATTGAGCACCGGAGGAAGGAGAGGAGGTGGCAGTTCATTGAACCTACAACATAGACAGTCTCGCCGTGAACTGTTTTTTGCGAACTTTCGTGCAGCATTTTGTAACGGTTATGATACATTGTCATGGATTGGATGCATCTGCAGGCACTGGGCCATCATCCAAGCAGAAGTACGCCAGTGCAACTTGCTGCATCTTCCCTCTGAGGCGCGCATTCGCCCAGATATCAAACCGCTGCTAATTGCAAGTGCAAATGTAGCCGAACGGTATACATGTTTTTTTTTGAAATTTGAACGGTATACATGTTTGACATATATGTAACAGACTATTATGTCCTTCACCATCTTGTATGCATCATGCACGAAACTATGTACCTTGGATAGTTGGATCTACCGATTGCAATGGGTACCCATTACCCGCATACCCAGTGGGTATTTACCCGTTAGGGTAAGGGTTTGGTAAAGAAAATTTACCCATGGGTAAGCAAATGGTTAAAAGTCTATACCCAGTGGGTATTGCGGGTGCGAGTATGATAACATAGTACCCATACCAGCATTACCCAGATACCCATCTACTATTGTTTTTGACATGTAAGTCCGTGGTTTATAGGGTTTTTTCTAGGGAGAATATCGAAATACTAACTGGCTATGTAATTCTCGTTTGTATCCCAATCGTGCGACCATTTAACTTGTGCCTGATTCACAATTCTCACGGAGTACTCCCCTAGGATGTTTCCTCTCCAGTCTCCACTATTTTTAGATCGATATGGCTATCTTCCTCCCGGCTCCTTGTCACCGACCTGCCCTTCCCCCATCACCAGCCTCTGCCAATCCGCCTTCTCGGCCTCTCCGTAAACACTCCCCTGGACGCGGTAGCAAGCTCAGCCACGCCCACGGCCGCTCGCCATGGACACTGGCGGAGGTGAGCTCCGCGTGAATGAATCAGTTGTTCATTTTCATATACATAGTGTTATATTTTTTTCATATACATATATGTGTCTGTTCGTTGAATTAGTGGATGAATGAGCATATATATGGCTGTGGTTAAAATACTAGGGGGCGCAGGTGCGGGTTTGGTTAAGCTCTACCCACACCCAATGGATGTGGGTGCCATCGGTACTTGGATATGAAGTTATTATGAGCTGCACTACTGCTTCTGTTATTCCACATGACTAAACATGCAAACCGTAGTCCATTGTTCTATTCGTCACTAATAATACTCCTGCAAAAATATAAGTTGCACTCTTGTTTTCTATCACACTAAGTGCATCTCCAGTCGCCCCCCTAGAGCCCCCCTAAGAGGCACCCCCAGAAGCCCAAATTGCGCCGACGCACCCAGGCGAAACCCAGCCCATTGGGTTCGGCTTGGGGGGCGAAATGGCGGGAAAGACGACGCGGGCCAGCGCTGTCAGCGACGCGGGAGAAAATGGCACGGAACAGAACCACCCGTGAGCGGCCGCGTCCTTATCCTCTCGGCTCCCGCGCCGGTCAAAGGCTGTCGGAGTTAATGGCGTGGCCAGCGGCCAGTGAGCGCGCCGGTCAAAGGCTGCCGGAGTAATGGCGTGGCCGGCGCGCGTCGCTTCGACGTCCAATCGAAGGGCACGCGGCGCAGTAATGGCGCGCCACCACCACCCCTTCGCCTGGCCACCGCTATAAAATCCCCCGCTCCTCGCCGTCCCTCCGCACACTCGCCTCTCTCTCGCCGCATCTGCCTCCCTCTGCTTCCTCTCTCGCCGTCCCTCCACACCAGCAATGGCAGACGACGCCGCCGCCAACGGCTTTGGCCGCCGCCACCTCCACAAGCACGAGGCCTGGGCGCTGTACCAGGCCGGCTATCCGTGCCCAGCGGACATGCGCGTCCCTGGCCCCTCCGGCGGCCAGGGATCGTGGGACCTCAGCGCGGGTGGCATCCCCGTGCCCCCCGTCCCCGCTGGCGTCGAGCGCGAGTACGCCATCGCCGAGGTCAGCGAAGGCCTGACGCCGGAGCAGGCCGCGGACCCGCGCTGGAGGGCGGAGGGCAACGAGGCATTCTGGACGGCCTACTTCCAGCGCCGCCACGACCTCGACATCGCCGACCGCGGCAACAACGGCCAAGTGGAGGGCCGCCACAACTCCAGGGGCCGCAAGCGATGGTGGGGCGGCCAACACCGCAACCTCGCCTGGGTCCTGGACTACATCGCCGCCGGCAACGAGCCCCGGCTCACCATGCCGCCACGGGTCTCGTCGTGGATGCCGCGGCGGATGGGAGCCGCGAGCTCCTCCTCCGCCACCTCATTTTCCTCCGGCGCCTCCAGGTACACGCGCCACGCCCCCCTCTCTGACTCCTCCCGCCCTCAACTCCGAGCGCCCTGCCCCCATGCGCAGCGGCGCCCTGCGCATCAACGAGCAGCGCTCCTCCCAGCGCCGCGCCGCATCACCTCCTCGCTCCCTCTTCCGGCGCCTCGTCATGCCCAAGAAGGAGCCCAGGCAGGAGATCAAGAAGGAGGAGGAGGAGGAGTGGCCCGGCCAGAGGGCCGCGGAGGAGGCCTCGTTTAACACCGTCCAGCCGGCGCCGGACTAGTAGGTCGACGGCTGGAGCCTCGACGACTTCACCGACCTGGAGCTGGAGCGCCAGCGCCAGATCCTCGCCGAGCTGGAGCGCAAGCGCGACGAGGATCGGCGCCAGGAACGCGCGAAGGCCGCCGCTGCCAATGCGGGCCGCCGCCGCATCCCGCCTCCTCCCCAGGCGCCGAAGGTCGAGTACTACAAGCTCGACCCCAGCGATAGCGAGGAGGAGGACGACGGAATCAGGCAGACCCTGCTGCTGAGCAAATTCCAGCGCGGCGACGGCGAAGGCCCGAGCGCGCCTCCCGGCGACGGCTCCGACGACGACGGCGACGGCGGCGACTACAGCCAGGCGATCTACAACAGCCTGGGCATCAACTAGCCCTGTAGATCGCCGGAATAGAAGTTTTAAATGTTTTTAGGTTTTTAGTTTGAAATTCTACTATGTAATCGGCGATTTTTGTGCCAAAATATGAATGAAAATCGCCTCTATGCAAAATATTCTATTGTTCCGGCTTTTTTGAATTTTTGGGCCGAAACTTGGGTTGGGTTCACGGCTGGAAAACGCGCCCCCAGGATCCAGAATAGCGCCGTTTTGCGCCGTGATGGCCCAAAATAGCGCCGTTTTGGGCTCTGGGGGCACAACGACTGGAGATGCCCTAAATGCCTTGTGTCTCGATGTTTGCTGAGTGCTAGATAAAAAACTTGGCAAAGAAAGAAGGGCCACTCGGCAAATGCTGTTGTATGGCAAGTGCTAGATAAAAAACACAGTCAGCAAACGCTGCAAATAGGTCGAATACCATAGATATTTGACACGAAAACGGAAAACATCTTTGGCACACAGGCACCAGTGCTGTCGCCAGGTGGAATCATCCTGCGCCTCTCATTTATATTAGCTTATGTTCCAGGTGTACGTATTTCTACTGTTCCTCTACCAGCTAACTAGTGGTATAGTTCTCTATATTGCTCCGTCTACAGCAGTATATCATGTCCCTTTCATTTATTGCGGCGCCAGTGCACCGCATGCAACTGTGCCACCGCGTCTCCTGGCTGTCGACGCGTCGGGAGGCTGACTGCTCTTTTCTTCTCCCTTGGTCAATACGCCTTCGGTGTGTAGCCGTTGCACAGTACGTACACACACTGCACCGTTGCACAGCGCGTTTCATGTCCATAAATCCAACACAGGCGCAACGTCCTCTTCACCGTGCGCATCATCTTCCTCCTCTCCTCTGTTTGCTGCCTTCCCTAGTTTAAGATAATTCAATATGCATACTACTGTCAATCATAATTAACAGACATTCAGGCTATGCAATTGGTCGTACCTTTTTGTCCAAGATGGCGAATCAGGGGTGTCTGTCTTGCATGCTAGAGGCTCGTCAGCGAGGAGAGAAACAGCGAAAGGGTTCACAGCCTCCCGCTAGCGTCGCCGCCGATCTGCCTCGTCCTTGTGGCCTTAGGACATGGCGACGCGGTGGATCCCGGTGCTTGCTGGCGGGAGGGCTTCGTTTTCAGATGTGTTTTTGAGTTTTGTTAGGTTTTGTGTCCTACTCAAGAAGACAATGCGGCGGCTACTTGAAGATGGAATAAGGTTCTCCCCGCCTAGCCTCCGTTCTGGCAGCGTGTCTAGCGTTGTTGGAGGGCGTGTGAAGATGTGTCTCCATCAAATCTCGCGGGATTCGGTCGGCGTTTGTCTTCGGCAGATCCGATTGGATCTGGTCGTCGTTCGTCTGTGTTCGTGTGTCTGTAGGTTGGATCCTTCCGATCTACGCTTCTCTTCATCGGCGACGGTTGCTCGTCTGGTGCGCTGGTCTTGTGGGGCCTTAGCACGACGACTTCCCGACTGTCTACTACAATAAGGTTTGCCCGGCTCCAGTAAGGGAGGGGCGATGACAGCGGCGCGCCTTCAGCTCGTTCCAGTGCTTGTAGTCGTCGCTAGGTGGTCTACGAATCTGGATGTAATTTTTGTTACTTCTTGCATTCTTTGTACTACCTTGACAATTGATAAATAGATCGAAAGTTTTTTCGCAAAAAAAACACTAATAGTTAAGTTCTCTGCCTCTCTTCTATCTCTCCTGCGTTCGAAGCGATCTCTCAGGTCTTCAGCTTCCTGTTCTTCAGCCTGTTCGGTCTGGTAAATGGGCATCGATCTGATGACTGATAGGGCTCAACTCGAATGGCACCAACAGAAGTCCTCCTGGAGTTCCATTCAGATTCAAAAATCTATCACCGAAGCAGCTTCCATACATCCTAAATGGCTAAATCACGGCGTAACCGTCCATTAATTCCCGATGTCTACAAAGATTCAGAGTCAAGCATCGAAAGTGACTTATTCATGATTCTGTTGCGCATCGTCAATCTGCATCTCCTCAGCAGGAATCGCTTTCATTGACGATAGATCTGGTTCGTTGTTGCTCTGCAAGTCTGCAGATGAAGAGGGGAGGGGAGATTTTTGCTTGCTAGTGGATTTGCGCTATTGTGTGGTCGGTGGTGCAGATACTCTCTTACGCGGTGCCGCTCCCTCCCTTTTACAAATATAAACTCTGTACCAAAAGACTGTTTGAAGTCAGGTAGAGCGTCGACTTGCGTTTGGCACACCTGGCACTGCTCCCTTACCTAACTCCTGCGATACGTACTGTTACCGCATATATACGTACTTGGCCGTATTCCTTTTTTACAGCACTCAAGTATCTCATACAGGCTGTCTTAGGCATAGGTTCCAACGCCGAAACGAGAGGCTCACATTACGCCATATGGTGGGATGACTGGAGCCCGGGTCTAGGAAATCTCCTCCCGAAACACACGAAAAGGGCAAATTAGTACTGGATTTTTGCAAAATCTGTTTGGGGGGGGGGGGGGGGGGGGGGGGGGGGGTTGTGGGGGTTTGTATACATCTATTACGAAAGTACGATGTTTTGAGAAAAATCATTGATTAAATCATGATCAACATTTTATTTCTTATGTTTAGAGATAATTTGTCTGCGCACGTTTTGATCCGAACTAGGTTTTTTATGATTACAGACATTTAATTTGAGGCTTAAGACTGAAATTATATGTTGAAACTGAAATTAGGACATAAATAATAATCAGGACATACATTTAATTTGAGAATTAAGACTTCGTTTGCATTACTAGTTCTTGTTCATTAGTACAAAAGATTTTCTTGGACTATAATCTACTCCCTCCGTTCCATAATAGTCTACATTCTGGACTAGTATTTTGTTCCATATTACTACATTCTGGGTTCTGAACATTAATTATCTCCTCGGTAATCAGCAACAACAGAAAACTAAGCAACCTCTCTCTTTTCTATTGGGTGTCATTAATGCTTATCTGACTTGGATTGGACGTTTACATACTTGAGTAGTATTATTAAAGAGAATGCTAATTTGTCTTAAACTTTCTAGGATGTAGAGTATTGTGGAATGGAGGGAGTACTAATTACAGTCTCATACTGCTAATCCTGATAGTTCTTCAGTACTACTTCTACTGCTAATCCTACTTCGCTACCCTACTCCTTGCCTCTTCGTCGACGTTGCTGCGCCCAACATCGGAGCTAGAATGATAACCTTGTGGGGTCAAAGACTTAATCATAGATTTCGCCAAATTTCTAGAAAAATGTGCGAAAACACACTTGAATATGAAGGGTTTTCTCAAAATTTGTGGGCTCAGCTGACCCCACAGCCATAACGTGGACCGCCACTTGTTGCCCCCCGTTGTCGTTGTCGTCCTCATCCTCGGAGTTGTCTTCGTCGTTCGCCGACGCCTCGTCTTTCTCCTCGTCTTCGGAGTCGTCCACCGCCAGCTCCTCCTCCTCGTCATCGCCGGAGTCGTCGTTGTCGTCATCGTTCGCCGGCGCTTCCTCCTCATCGCCGTCCTCCTCCCCTGCCCCTCCCACTAGGGTCGTGGCCCTTCTCGTCTTCACGGCTAGCGTCGTTGATACATCTCAAACGTATCTATAATTTTTGATTGCTTCATGCTTATTTTATATCAATGCTACATGTTTTATTTATAGTTTTATATCATTTTAGTGCATTTTCTAAGACTAACCTATTAACAAGATGTCTAGTGCCAGTTCCTGTTTTCTGGTGTCTTTTTCTTTCAAAAAAGCTAGTAAAGAAATGTTCTCGGAATTACCTCAAAATTTTATGTAGATTTATTTTCATCGAAACAAAGACGGAGCCTGAAGACCAGCTGCAAGGGTGGCCCCACAGCCTAGAGGAGATAGCCAGGCGTGGCCGAGGGTGGGCTGCGCCTGGGGGTCTCTTGGAACCCACCTCCACCGCCTCACAATGCCCTTTCGCCTATTTAATTCCCTTTATTGAGAAAACCCTAAAACACCTTAACATATTCCAGAAAGATATCCGTGGCCATCGTCGTTGAAAACCCTAGTTTGGGTGGGTTCTGGAGCTTTTCCCAGCACTCTGTCTGAGGGGAGATCATCACCGGAGGGCTCTACAGTCTACACCACCATACCTACCTCCGGAGTGATACATGAGTAATTCATACTTGGACTACGCGTCCATAGCAGTAGCTAGATAGTTGTCTCTTCGCCTTGTACCTCCATGTTTAGATCTTGTGAATTGCCTATCATGATCAAGATCATCATTTTGTAATGCGACATGTTGTGTTTGTTGGGATCCAATGAATTGTGAAGTTATGATCAAGTTTGTTCATCTATATATCTATGTTATATTTATGATCTTGCATGCTCTCCGATCCATGTGGTTACTTAGACCAAGTAGTTGCTTGTATCTCAAAGAGGGAGTATTTATACTATATAGTAGATTCGTGTGTCCTTTGTCTGGGCTCGAGATGACAGAAACGACCAAAGTTTTGGATGTGTTGTTGCTACTAGGGGTAAAACGACGATGTTTATTATTACGTGTTATATTCATTGCTTACATTATGCAATTTGCTTACTGTGATAATATGTTGCTTGTAACTTAATACTTTCGGTTGATATGCTGGATAGCGATCCCAGTGTGGATTATTAGTCATAGATGCAGCTGGATAGCGGTAAAATGTCTATGAAAATTTTGAAGTGTAAGAAAAATGACTATGAAAAGGAAAAATTATTGTCCGTTGTAAAAAGTTTTTCTACCATGAAACATGTTTATTTTCTTTTCTAGACCTCGTTAGTTTGATTGTTCTATGATAAACTGTTATTTCTGCAGTGTATGGATTATGTATGAAAAAATGGATTCCATGTGAAACTTTCGTGAATTACGAAACTAGTAAAATATCTATGAAAAATCTGAAATGAAGAAAAATACCTACGAAAAAGGAAAAATATATTGTTGTGGATCGTGATACATGTATGATACAAAATTGTTTAATATTCGCCAAAAAATCTTATATGAAATGTTGTACGGAACTTGTATGAATATGTTTGATTATTCTTGAAGGAAGAAAAATATGAATTTCATTTTTTGATTTTTGTTGAATAATCTTGAAATAACATATTATACGAACAAATGTTTAATGTTCCGTGAACTGAAATTTCTTTGAAAAGATCTTTATGAATGTATTAAAAATTCTGTAAAAAAGTTGAATATTCTTGAAAAAATTCAGAATTGAGTTCATCGATTTATTCTCCTACAAAAAATTCAATAATTATTTCATTATATTAATCTCTAACGAGTCTTCAGAGGCGTGGGGAAAACAAAAATGAAACATGTACAAACTCGTGAAATGTAAGTGGGTGTTGTGCAAGATGTCACGGACTTGAGAAATGAGAACGTACAGAAGCAGGATGGAACTTCTGCAAAATTTTTTTGCCACGAATCTTCAGGTTTTGGAGGTCAGAGATGGTGTCGGGGCTCATTTCCGCATATTACCTGCTTTGCCGACTGCCGGAATTTTGTAGTAGTGTTTTCTGAAGACGCTTGCATTGTGTCCGATAAATTGCAGTTGGAGCACCAATAGCCAACGATGGTTAACCTTGTGAGTTAGAGACTGCGACAACCTTGTGATGGTTAACCTTGTAAATGTCTTTTTCTGGGCCGTCCGTTTCGGCCATCCGACGGCCCAAATTCGCCGTGGACCGGTCCATTTTTGTCCGCGGTCAACGGCGAATCTGGGCCGTCGGATGGCCGAAACGGACGGCCCAGATTTCATCCTGCGCCATATGTCCTCGTAAATATCTTTTCGCTCGTACTAAAAAAAGAGACTGCGACAAGTTACTCACGCCTCAGGCCCGCTTGGTTTGCAGTATATCTACACGGCCGTAAACTACGGGCGTAGTTTATATGTCAAATCGGGTGGAAAATAGACGGACCGTAATTTGCTACCTCGTATTTTGCTAATTTTCGACCAACTAAGCGAAGCCTTATGTTTCGAACGGATAGAGTACGCACGGCAAGCAAGGCTACGTGGTAAACCCGAACTATATCAATATAAATTCATATAAATTATGATGTGCAAGAATTTACAAACATGTGTAATTCATGGACAACGAGGAAGGAAATCACTCTTTACTAGATGAATGCCCGTGCGTTGCTACGGATGTCTAAATTGTATCGATCATCGTGTAACTTCACAACTGAGCTCAAGTTTTAACTCATGGTTTTTCTTTTACTACCACATTGCAAGAGGGGGACGTGTTATTTTTCTTCATCATTCTTCTCTACCCCGCTTCATCTTCACACGTCCATTTGAAAAAACCAAATAAATATGTATGACTAAGTTGACTACATGTGGTGACGACAACTCTTTCTTAATTCTCTTGAATATTCAAGTATGCCCTCTTTTATCATGGAATTGGACCAGCTATTAACGTTGGCCTATAGTAGCAACAGGTCTGCCGTTTAGTTGAATGCACATACGTTGCCACGGTCTATCAAATTATTTATCTCATTTCACATGTCAATGCAATGCAATTGAAATTCACATTGAATATGCAATTTAGTCCACTAATTAGGATTTTTATTAAATCCTATGAATAATTCTATGCACGTTTGGCTGCGCCAGTGACATTGGTATTAATCAGTGTGATTTTTTGAAATTTTGAAGATGTCCAACTCGACTAAGATAGTGGAACTTTGTACTATCTTTTAAGCATGCATTAAGATATCACGGGCGCAGGGCAATATCAATATGAAACCAAAACGTACATGCAAATCCTGATGGCGCCTATAATACCAATTATTTGCGACACTGGATTTCACAATCAAACTAAAACATGTCCCTATTATTTGAACAAAGACCAACATAAAATGTATAACTATAAACAAATCCATAGGCTTAAATTTGTTACAAACTTTTTAGCAATTGTACTAAAACGAAGGTGAAAGAAGATCAGAAACATGTTAAAAGAGATAATAAAACCTTACTATAATCATCTAACCAACAGTTTCAGGTGTTCATTGAAGAGCCAATAGGGAGTACTATATGTTTTTTCTTCACCTGAAAACAAGTGAAAGCTACTGAAATTTGACAAACCTACACATACCGAAGCGGGAGTTAAAACACCAGAGAAGGTTCTGACAATTTGCCTCATTATTTGTTGTGTAATTTCGAGACAAGAATTGCATGATCCTTAAATAATTTGCTTAAGGCAATTGACGATGTAAAACTGCATTGTAGTATTGTGAACTAAACATTATATTCCACAGTAACAGGTACAGTTATATATTGAAAGATGCAATGGCAAAACTGACTTTTTCTAGACAAAGTTGCTTCTAAATCTTGATGTGTAGAATAAGAAATATATGAGTAGGACCAATCTGGTATTTATTGTAGCACAAAGAAATATCGTTTGTGCAAAACACATTAGGATAAAATCTTACAAGCTATAACTCAACTGAACCAAACTTTCACAAGAATTAGCAACATCATTTTAGAATTCAGAGATCTAAACGGTTACTACTTAACTGAACCAAACTTTCACAAGAATTAGCAACATCATTTTGGAATTCAGAGATCTAAACGGTTACTACTTACTCCCAGGAAGCATTAGCACATCGAGGGGCTACAGTTGGGCAGCAGGACATTGTTGTTCAACTCCATGCAGATCCTGCACTCCTCGTCCATCTAGGCAATAACCGTCCTCATGATCTCCTTCGCCTTGTCTCCTCCTTTACCCCTCTGAGCAGACCGGCTTCTGTCTCCAGTCGTCGCATTGCTGATCCCATCCTACAGATGCAAGAGGGGAATGTCACAGCTGTAAACAATGTGTATCAGTATCGCAAGTACAAAAAACAGACGATCCTAAGCGAAACAATCCACCGTTTGGTTCAGCTATGAACAAATGCCTTACCATAGAATTCCATGGTGGCTTTCCTTTCCTGGGTGCACATGGTGGTAGTTCCGTCCGCACACACAACCAAATAAAGCAGAGGTTCAGGTTAGATTTGTTGAGAATGCAGGCGAAATCACAGGGCATAATCAATATTAAAAGAAAATCACACAAACAGAACCTTGTAGATGAGAACGTTCAGGAGACCGAGCGCGTGGGTAAGGCTGCAGTCTGTCCTGACGAGAAAGAGGTCAAATGCCCTCTAGGGCTGTAGGACATGCGCATCTGCAGGGAGACCTGGCTAGCAATTACGGTTAATTGACATTGTGCAGCCAATCTAGAAATTCAGCAACAAAGGTAAGTCACTTTGGCTGCCCGGTTTTGAACACGTCTAACAAAAATACAAACCAGTAGAAAGAGCATCGCCTAATGATTCAATAATGATTATAGAGAGGAGCAGGTTGTGGAGTTCGTTCGGCCGGAGCAGCACGTCTGTGTGGGCGGCGTCCAGGCGCTAGGTCACTGGCTGCGACAAGGGTCTACGGCGAGGGATGGCACTCAGATCGGACGATCCTCTCCAAGACCTCCATTCCCTTGGCGCTTTTCTTCGGGAACATCTCGGCGTATGAGGTCTTCGAGTATGGCAGAAGATCGGAGGCGTGGTGGTGGCGGCGTACGCAGTTCCTCCCGGTAGTCCTTCATGGCCGCCCACCCGCGCTTGCAACGAGGCGAGGCTACCTGGTCAAAAGTCTGGCCGACTGCGAGGGAGGCTAGGCGCACGCGGATTCGCAGCAGATCGACATGGGATGGGATCTCGTCGGAGGCGGTGGTTGAATAACGACCTCCAGGCGGCGGACGTGGCCGAAGTCGGAACCCTAAACGTTTGCGGCTCCACAGCACAACGAGAGAGGGCTCGGCCGGTCGGTGACTCTTTGTATGGACGCGACGAGACGTGTAACGTGTTTGTGTTTAGTTGGTCTGGCCCAAGTGCGCTCGATCGAGGGAGGCAGACTGCGAGCGCAGGGCAGACCACCGGATGAAGTACGTACGACGAAACGTAGCATCACCACCACAGACTCCTATTTAATAGTAAAGATTTAGAGTGTTTACTAATTCACACAGAGAGAGATCAATTACAAGACTTTACTAATTCACGGTGATGACACACCGTGTAGAAATGAGTCCGGCATCAATCCGTCTGTGCGATCGAGTCACTCGCCATCGATCCTACCTGGCTCCACGAAGAAGAAACGCAGGCATCGGGACGGAAAATCACGCCGGCTCTCGAGGCTCTCGTACAGCTGGTCCGGCATCCCCAGCCCCTTGCTGGCGGCCAAGACGGGCACCTCGACGACGCTCTTCGCCGGGATAAAGAAACCGTCGAGATCGGCGGAGGCCAGGGGCACGCCGTCGTACTCCACCACCGCGCCGTGCGCCTCGAAGCAGTGCCGCCACAGGAGATTGCCGTTCTTGACGGGAAGGGTGACGCGAAAGGAGGGCGGCGTGGCGGCCGCGCCGGCGCTCCGAACGAGGCCGTCGGTCGCGGAGAACCCGGGCAGAGTTGAGTCGAGCGTGTACCCAAGGACGGTGATGGCGGCCATGCCGAACACAACGAAGGATATTGCAAACGCCAGCAGGGGCCAATCAGGATGCCTCTGCGCGGAACATTCTTCATTCCATGGCTAGATGATGAGACGACCCCGATTGAGGTTTTGGAACTTTTAATGAAGTAAAACTGAGCTAGGTTAAGTTTGGATTGAGGTCTACACGGCGAAGAGATACAAGCCGCAAGATAAGGATCTCTATCTCTATACGCGCAAGAGTGTCTCCATCCTATCGGTGGACATGGAACCGACTCCAAACTGCCTCCTGAGTCCTGGCCGATATATATATTAGGTTCACAAACTGAAACCAGATGCATAAAGGATCCAGAGTTCCAGATAAACAAGAACCACAAGTAAAATATTCCAAGATCGAAACATGGGCGTTGACCTAGACCAAACTAGGAATCCAAGCAGGAAACACAAACATGGTCTTCAGCAGCAAAGGATAGTAGCTGATAGCATTCCAGAATCACCAACCCTGCAACACAAACTTGAAAGCTTGAGTCCTCTTATTGCAGCCAAACAAAACAATCTGAAACTCAGATGCCTGTTGCTTCAGTGTTTATAACAAGACATGCAAGAGTTGTAGTAATTTCCAAACTCATGACGTATGAATTACACATTCATATGGTGCTTAAATGTTAGTAGAATTACCTGATCAATGTGAGGACGTCGCATTGGTCTGGCCAACCGGCTCCGATCCGCCTAGAAGGAACAGGACCAAGGTACTTGAAGAAACCAGAAGGCAATATAGCAGGCCGCTCGTGCGACGACATGTGTGTGAGAAGATTGGACTGCAGGAACCTATTAGTTTGCATATCCAATGGCAAATGTAATGCTTATCGACCCCAGCCTTTGTTTGGGTCTCCTCGGCCAGCATGAAGTAGATGGTAGAACCTTCCATCCCACAACATGGGCCACATAGGCAAGCTCTTGGGCAATCCAGCCCCTTGAAGTCCTTCCATAGGCTTTTCAATCGGATGTCCGAGTATAACTTCCACTCAAGGCCATACGGTGCCAGAGTCCACACCTTTACCCTCGTTTGGGGTCGGTCATCGGGTTTGTCTATGGAGACGAACTTGATGTAACCTCCATTGCAGCCCATGGTGCGGTACGCCTCCACCGACCATGTTTCCTCGTTTCGGTCAACCTCGTACCCCGGTGGCCACTCGATGAAGCTGAAATCCACGACATCGACCCCCCTGGTCAGGGCGCTGCAGTCGCAGCACAGAGTGCCTAGAGCAAGGTCCGCCAGAAAGCCAAGCCATTGGACGAGAAAAGCAAGTCAGGGGAGAAGAGATTATCCTTCATCTCTGTCGGGAAGCTCAACGTTCTTCTGCCACGGGTTGGAGCTGCCAGCCAGCGAAGGAGACACAACCAGAGGAAGGTATTTCCCCCCAGTCGCCATAACCAAACTCACACCCGAAGAGGACAAGGGAGTAGCCGCCATCGTCATGGCGCACAGGGAGAGGACATCGCGTATAGCAGCTTACCGGTTGGTATGTAGGGGATCATGGAGAGCGAACTTTTGACGGAGTCGAAGACGAGGTAGTAATCGAAACCACCATCTTCGGAAAAGGACAAGGTGAGGACGATGAGGCCATTGTTGACGATCTCGACTTTGGACCTGAAGCAGACCTCGTCCATGGCCCCCTTCTCCCCATTAACTGGTCGATCCAACGAAAAACCTTGTCGCCCGCACGAACGGACATGGAGGAGGACAGATTCTCGAGATCGCCGTGGTACCAAAGGAGATCAAGATCCTGCACCGCCCAGTTGCCGCTCTCCCCACATCCGTAGGCGCGCTACTTGCACACTTGATGGTTGCCCAGCCCTCTCGCCCGACGGTGTACTTGGCGTCTATCCCGCCGCGGTCCATCACGGCGAAGCCCGGATCCATGGTTTAGGGTTGTGGCGGCTGGCTGGCTCCTCTGGGATGGAAGAAAAGAGAACGAGATCGTCTGACTTAGAGCGAACTAGTGCAGAGGGACGTCGTACGCACTGCACCGTCCATCGGGCATCCGACGACGTTCGCGTGGACTACAACTTGTTCCCTCTCTCGTTTGGCTGGAAACGGAAATAAACGTCCCATACGGCCCAGCCTAACGCAAGCCATCGCCCATCGCTCTCGCCTGTCGTTGTCGATTAGGCTAGGGTTCGCTACGCCGGCGGGAAGGCAAGGAGAAGCCGCAGCTCGTCAGACCGTCAGGGCGCGACGCCACCAGGCGTGGAGACGGTCGAGCCAGCCATTGCCGCCGCTTCCAGAGCGTGATGCCTACGGCCGAGTCTTCTTGGACGACTGCTTTGGTGCTTGCCTAGTTGGTCTGCTTCTTGCCTGGTTGTACAGGTGTTGTGTTTTCAGTTACAGATGTGCATAAACAACAGAGAAGCTACGGTAGCAAGAAGCTATGCCAGATTGAGCCAGTAGTTTATGTGAATTGGGTGTACACTGTGATTAGTGTGACTGAATGTTAAATTCAGATTCTAATCATGTGAACTAGTTGGTCTGCTGCTTGCCTTTCCTTGCTGTTCTAGTGTTTCAGTTTTAGATGTGCAAAAACAGTATAGAAGCAACGACAGCAAGAAGGCCTTTCTGGTTTGTCGAGTGCTATATCAGGTGCACTTGGCAAACACTGATGGTTTGCCGAGTGCCCCTTACGTGGCATTCGGCAACCTCGTTTGCGTTTTTTTTTTGTTTGTCGCAGTGAAAAATGACAAGTGACACGCTACTTTTGTCGAGCGCCACATGTACGCCTACTGTTGCACTCTGTCATCGTGGGCCCTTTGCCAAGCGCCGCATTTTGTCGGGTGTCACTTCTAAAATACAGTTGTGCATATTACCTGTGATTTTGTGAGTGTTTTCTGAAGATGCTCGGCTTACATCAGATGTTGCCGAGTGGCCGAAGCACTCGGCAAAGAGGCCGGCGGATTCCGGTAGTGTACACAAACACAGACGGAAAACTTTCTTTGGAGCACCAAATAGCAAACGACGTTACGTCGTATAACACGAATATCTAAAAATTCGAAGGTATTGGAAACTTGAACTATATCAATATTAATTATGATGTACAGGAATTTACAAACATGTATGTTGACAACGAGGAAAGAAATCACTCTTTATTGAGAGAGATCAATCATAAGAGTTTACTAATTCACAGAGAGAGATCAATCATGCATAGTCCACGATCAACCCGTATGTGCGATATCGAGTCATGCAATTTCGTTTTCATCTTCGTTGTGAGCTTCATCGGGAGGCAGGGGAAAATGTGTTACACTAAAGATTGATACCAAAATATTCAAAGCAACGATTTAGAGTACTGAAAAAAATCAGTACCTTCATGATATAGAGCTCCATGCCTTTTGGCAAACTCAAACTTCATCAGGCATAACCAATTAAAAATTCAAGGCACAGGAAAATGCAATTAGCCGTAAATTACGTGCAACATTTTTTTAAATCTATACCCAAGTAAGTAATGATTTCAGTTTATTTATTGCTAATTGTGTGGGTCGACATAGAGCGGAAGATTATGCATAACTATTGAAAAGTTTCACTGATGACATGTTCAGAAAATTACATATAGTATTACAGGTCTAGATTAGTAAATGCAGGTCAAGCAGTCACTCGCCATCGATCCTGCCTGGCTCCATGAAGAGGAAAAGCAGGCAGCGAGAGGGCAAGTCCGGCCGCCCATCCAGCATCGCCTTGCACCGCAGCAGCATGGGCCGTACGTTCCTAACAGCATCCTTCTCTTTCAGCGCCAGTCTCACCTCCATCGGCACGCGCTCCTGCCGCCGGCGCCGGCCCTCGAGGCTCTCGTACAGCTGGTCGGGCATCCCCAGTCCCTCGCCCGCGGCCACCACGGGCACCTCGATGATGCTCTTGGCGGGGACGCAGAGCTCGTCGAGATGGGCGGAGGCCAGGGGCACGCCGTCGTACTCCACCACCGCGTCGTGCACCTCGAAGCAGTGCCGCCACACGTTGCCGTTCTTGACGCGGAGGGCGAAGCGGAAGGTGGGCGGCGCGGCGCCGGCGCCGGCGCTCCGGCCGAGGCCATCGTAGCCGGAGATGGTCGCGGAGAACTCAGGCGGGGTTGAGTCGAACGTGAACACGAGGGCGCCGATGGCGGCCGTGAAGAGCAAAACCAAGGATATGGTCAACGCCGCCAGGAGCCCAGCATGCCTCTGCGCGAAACTTTCTTCCATGGCTAGATGGTGAGACCCCCTGGATTGAGGTTTGGAACTTTTTTGCTTTTGAGATGAAACTAACTGAACTAGGTTACGTTTCGATGGACGCCGTTTACAAGGCGAAGAGAGAGGCCGTAACAGATGAGGATCTCTATCTCTATACGCGCGGAAGGTCCACGTACAAGAGTTTCTCTTACGAACTCTATAGGATATATGGAACCGATTCCAAACTGCCTCCTGAGTCCTGGCCGACATATTGGGCTCACAAACTGAAACGAGACGCATATATAGGATTAGGATGATCCAGAGGTCCAGATAAACAAGAACCAAGTAAAACAGTCCAAGATCGAAACATGGGGGCTGACCTAGAACAGGCAGCCTACCACGCCATCCCTGCCGATCCGCGCGACGATGAAGCGCCAGTCCTGGGCAACGCACCGCCGGCGACTTCCGACAACCTAGGCTGCCGCGGCTATCTAGTCCTGGTAATAGTTTCGGTTGCAGTGACGGCGCTCATGTTTGCGCCCGTGGAATACATGACGCGCGCCAACATGCCGGCTATCTCCCTCGGCCTCGCCGGCTACGACGGCATCGACATGGCTCGGCCGGGCAGCGTCGTCTCGCCGGCGTTCAACCTCACTCTGCAGATGAACAAGACGTGCGCCGACCGCGCGGAGGTGGTCCTGACGTACTCAGGCGTGGCGCTCGGCTGGGCGCGCGTTGAGCCGGGCGGCTGCGTGTCCCGGGAGCCATGGGGGAGAGACGTCGAGGTGGTGGCCAGGGCCGACGGCGTGGGGCTCTCCAGAAGCATCCGGGAGCGCATGGCGTCCGAGTGGCGCCGTTCCGGGCGGGTAGAGCTCGACGCCGACGTGGTGATCTACATGGACAGCCACCGGTCGATGCACTACCTCGGCGTCGATACCCGTGACAAGGTGATGCGCTGTAAGGTGGTGGTGATGGGGGACGGACTTCAGCCGGAGCCCGAACCTTGCCCATGGTATTTCCTACGGCCTTATGATGAACCGTAGTCACGTATCTTTGGATCAAAGGATTTTCTGATGAATCATCAAGGAATAAACTTTGTAGTACTCCGTATCTATTTTCTTTTTTTTTCGAACCTCGGCAATGCCTTCGATTGATAAAGTCGAAAAGAGTTGGACAGTTTATGAGGGAAACCGGCCGAAAACCATACAACACAACGCACCACGCCAGCCCCAAGGCCAGTCCTTTCAGATTGAAGGATTGTGCACGTACAATCCGTAGGAAATTTCCATGTAATTATTTGAAAGATATAGCAGATCGTGAGTGTATATGCGGCAAAACTTTCTTCTTTTTTTCTAGCAGAAACCAAAGGGGCCGGGACACAAAAGCATTAGACAAAAGCTACCAATGCAACTCAGTATTTCATTATCCAACAAAATCTGCATAATCTTACTTTTTTTCCTCACTAGATTAAGAACAAACACAAGACAGGAACAACAGATAATTCAATGAAAGAAGAACGTATCTACCGGCCAATGGCCTAGGTTAGCATAACACCTTCTGCAGGGATATCATCCAACAATATCCATGTGGACTAATGATCACTAGCAAGGGGTCAATCATGCTACGGCTACAAAACAGCACCTTGGTTTTGAAATATACCTATGCCCAGATCAAAGTCAGCATCACTGACAGCAGCAAACTCAACGCCACAGATACCACTATTTCCTTCTTGTCTCCATGACTTGTTGCATCAGAGAACCTGAAACAGAAAACAAGATGGAAATCTTTCAACTTTAAGAAAGTAATTCCAACTAAGCCAGCTTTGTCATACATATGTTTAATTTGCACTGGTGTAAGTGATATTTACCCTGGCTGTGATGAATTTACCGCCAAACTGAAGCCGAAAGGGAAGATTGGATCATAGTGTGGGTCTCCGACATTCATGGGCAGCTGGTCAACTGATTTGAACCAAGTGCGTGGAAGCTTCCCGGTGAAGCCATAGTCCCCAAAAAGGACATCCGCAACACCCTGACCTTCTGTGCCAGGAAGCCAGGCAGCAACAAGCGCTTCCATCAAAGAAAGATACGGTTCGATGACAACAGGCCGTCCAGAGACGATAACCACTACACATTTAACTCTCGAGCAGACGTTTCGGATTGTGTCTGGACCAGGATCTAGGATAGTAAGGTCAGTATTATCGCCTACCGTTTCCGCATATGGTGGCTCACCAACAACAACGATGGCGAATGAAAAATCGTTGCTCTTCATGAAGCTGCCGTCAGGGTTCTCAGAGTAGACAACAGGTGTTGAATTACCAACGGTGGACTTTATGGCATCAAGAATTGTTGTTCCTGTAAACAATATTGATCACGACACTTAAGATTATATAGCTTCAGATTAAACATTTCAACAAGGATGCTTCAAAAATCACAATTTAAATTTATTAAGTAACTTAACTGTAACCAATCTTAAGTATGATAGTTTTGGTAAGTAAGAATCTGAAATAGTATTAAAAACCCTTCTAAAAACCCTTGAAAAGTGGAGCAACCGAAAGGTACATTAGAAAGCACGTACCAACTGTAATATCTCCACTGCCACCCATCCATTCAATTGACCACCCACCACACTGGTAGCCCAAATTGCTAGCATGACTTCCAGCTACAAGGATCCTTCTAGCTTTCTTCGGGAGAGGCAGGAATTGTTGATTAGGAGTGTTGCCGTTTTTTAATAGAACAAGTGATTTCCTGACAGCTTCTCTAGCCAATTCCCTGTGCTCCTGTTAAATTTAAAATACTCGGTTATCTACATAGGTTTCCACACTTGTCATACGAGTATTCTATAATATGGCGTTAGCACATTAACCTTCTTTCCGAGTTGATCTGCAAAGCTAAGATCAGCTAAAGGGTTCTCGAACAGGCCCATTGTAAATTTCACTCGAAGGATACGACTCACAGCGTCATCAATTCTGCTCATGCTGATGATACGCTTGTTAACAAGAGATGTCGCATCATCAATGTAACGGGTGAAATTGAATGGCACCATAACCTGGAACGGAATTGAAAGAAAGTCATCGAAGTGACAACATTTGTCAAGATTATTTCGATAAAACAAGAACCCTTGCTGGATAATAAGTACTCCCTCCGTCTGTACATACAATCAAAAAACAAATCTTCCCTTCCGGAAGTACATACCATATCAATGCCAGCATTTAATCCAGCTTGCACGGAATAAGTATAGTTTGCATCAGGTGGTGTGGTTATTCGGTCTATTCCTAGCCAGTCAGATATCACAAAACCCTGCAATCAGTTACCATCCAGAAGTTGGTTTAAGATCACAGCAGAGGAATGTTAAGTAAGTTGCAGGTTAGCACTAACTCTGAAGTGCAGTTTCGATTTCAAGTAGCCAGTGACTAGATCATGATTGGCATGCATTTTTGCACCATTCACGCTTGAATATGAGACCATAACAGTAGCAACACCCTTTATAATGGAGTCATAATATGGTGGCATGTGAATGCCTAGCAGCCCATGCTCATCAACTATCGTGTTGTTCTCATTGATTCCATTATGCGTACCACCATCACCAACAAAGTGTTTAGCACAAGCAGCAACTTTATCCCTGTTAGAAGGCATAAGCTGAGACATAAGACAGAAAGCATTCAAGTTGCAAGACATTGGTACTGATTATATACCTAAACTATTCTCAAGCAATGTAGTAAATATTTCACTAAAATGAAATGCTGCTTGTCATAAATGTTGAATTATTGACATAATGTTCATCTAGGCAATATACCTGTCAGTTCAAAGTACTGGTTCATTACATCAGATGGCCTAATTATTGTCTTACATCTACCATGCCATTATCTGAGAAAAGAATATCTTACTTTCCAGCAACATAAGGAACACCTTTGGTATTATTCACTGGGATCTCTCCTTGCAGACCAAGGATAATATCTGTCATCTGCTGAACAATCTTGTGATCTTCACTGTAGCTCTCATAGCATCGACCCCATCTTGGATCTCTGCAAACCTAAACAAAATTACAAGATGCATTAATGATCAACATAATTTTTACTGAACCAAAAATATGCTCATAGAAGTTCACTGAAGATGTAACACATGATAGCAGCAAGACAACACTGTATTGTGCTTACTGCAACGCATGGAGCAAAGATATATGGAATGCCTGTTGCCCGTACTTCAAGAGCAGTTGCTTCACCAATCCTCCTGGCAAGGTCAGGATCCCTAATAAAGAAAATATATGAACATATGAGTAACAGTGCATATTTATTTATCATGTTTGGATGTTCTGCATGCTAACGAACTTAAGTTGCCACTTGCCACGTGGAGATGAATTATTTTTCGACGGAATCAGCATGAATTGAACATTTTAGCCAGCTTAAGAGCAAGGCAAGCATACAAATACAATTGCATAAATGAAAATGTATACTGTCAGAGAGATGCCTTGTAGCTCCAAGCCCAACGTTGTGAGGGAATATGGTGGCGTTGTAGACGTTGTTATACGTGTTGACAAGGCACCTTTCTGGAATTCGTTTACCATGTTGACCCAAATTGCAGGAGTGGCCTTGGGGGCAGGGACACTTCCACCACCACTTAAGATGCTACCTAGAGAACAGAATGGAAATTTAGCATTAAGAAGCTGCATAGACTCATTCAGGGATGACGAAAAGGTGGCATAATCACAGCTTTGCAGATGGAAATGTCACAGTGGTAGGTATAGCTTTGTAGTGTTATAGGCTTCTAGCTCTGTAGTGTTAAGTAACCCGGGTGCAGGACAGCAAACATGTATGTTTCTCCCGCACAATATCCTGGCACTACGCCTTTACTACAAGAATCCAGGAACTGTTATTACAGAACTTACCTATGAAGTATTGTTTCATGACGTCTGCAGACGCGACCGTGCGTTCGATCTGTGTCGTTTGGCCAATTTTTTCAGCAAGAGTCATTCTACCAAGAAGGTCCTTGATTCTAGTGTTGACAGGCTGCTTCGGATCCTTGTACTTCATGTACTCTGCATCTCCCATCCAAGCAAGACATAGCAGTAGAAGAAGGCACCCCCAAGAAATACTGGGACATGTCATCTCTGAAAATCTCTTGGTATCTCTCACCTCAAAATGGTCAACCTGCCTGTCCTGAAGAAAATGCCTGAATAATGAGAGGACAGCGAATGCAAATTTTATTGTGCACGACAGGGCGTCTAGGATATGTAACACAGAATGGATTTTTGACTTTGCAGGTTAAGAACTAAACAACTAAATTCTCAGGAAGGAATGGAGAGCTGGCTGATGGTATCTTTCCCAAAGTTAGATTTGACGCTATCACTCCGTTGTCAGCTGTGTGCTAATAAAGAACAGCTCGACCCAAATAAACTAACACGCCAGGTCAATGGTCCATTGACTACCCCCTTTGGTCTTTTAAAACAAGAGAATGCCTCATATTATAGCTACAACAGATGAATCCCAATTGCCCAGCAGGCCAGCACGATACGGCCCTCCCTCGTTCCACTGGAGATCTAGTCTAATCTAGGAGAGCAGCAAGCAGCAAGCAGCAGCAAATGTAGCGCGCGGTAGTTAATTGAGTAGAAGCCAGGAGGAAGAGCAGAGTGAGGTCGGGTTCTTTCACCTTAGCGACGCGGATAAGCGGATGGCCTCTGCTTCCGGTTGCCAGCCGAGCTCGCTCACCTTCTAGTGGCGGGGAGCGAGGGGAGGGGAGAGCGGCGGCGCCTGCTCGCCGCTGCGCACGCGCACGAGTGGGGGCGTATTCTGGGGGTGGATGCCGGAGTACAGACGGCGGTAGCTACTTCGCTAGGCAGGCGGCCGTCATTAATGAGTAGTCAGTAGTGACAGTGGTGGTACCGGAGGTTCTCGTCGTCGCTGCCATGGCTGTCCCACTCCCATGGTTTACCGCTTACCGGCGTACGGTCACTTTGGACAGTTTCGCTGCCCTTCTTTTTTACTTTCACTTTTATCACAGTTTACTCTTTTCTTTTCGTCGCTCGCTGACTCGGCGGGCCCCAGCTGTGGGACTCATCATCGTTCGCTGTCCTCCCGTCTTCGCCTTTTTGGTCTCCTCCCACGAAATTGTTGTTTCCTCTCGAAGACCCACCCCAGATTTGATTTGACATCTGTATTTTGGCTTGGGAGAATGACGCGAGAGGCGTTTTTCGAGCTTGAGCTCCAGCTAGGAATTTTCTTTTAAAATAATGTTTTTCAAACCATTTATTTGAAAAATAGCATGAGTTTTCAGAAATTTTAGAAAATAGCGTGCTGTCGTCATGGGACATGAAGCATGGTTTCGTCAATGTTTGCTCATGGCCGATAACGGAAGGTAAACAGTGAATTGAATTCACCTATCCTACTGTTTCTTGTCATATTTAATTATTTGATTAAAACAAAAGTTGCTAAACAATGTCATGATTCGTAACTTAACGAGCACGAGAGACAGCTCGTACAGATTCAAAATTTGAATCTTACTATTCACTTTACTTTTACTATTCTTTTTTACTATTCGCTTTTACAACATTGAAAACACTGTTTAAACATGAAAATTCTTCGCGTTTTTCCTGTTCACACTAAATTCACTTTTAATTATTTTGCAGGATCTTTTAGGCTGGCGTGGCCAACGAGTTACAGACGGTGTTTGCAGAGATGTAAAAATCCTACTCAGTACTCGCCGTATGCTTAACTATATTGCTTCAGAAGTAACTAAGCTTCTTTCCCTAGATGTTCTTAGACAGGTTTATAAGGGGCATTTTCTTATCGTCTTCCCAGCAGTTCCACCCGAAGGGAACACTTCTCTACGGCTACACTGTTCTCATTTCAACGCCACACGACTTAACAGAGAACTACACGCAGAGGTTTCTCCTATAGGATCCCTAGCATAGAAACCCAACCCATATAAACATGCTAACAAGATCAAGGGAAAAACAAACTACTTAATTTCCACAATATAGAATACATACGGGTTTCCCTTTCGGGAACCCCGAAGGGTTTACACACAGAGAGGGGAGATTACCTTACTACGGACTCCACTCTTCTACTACAACTTCTTGATTACAATGGATTTTATTGTACTGGTGGGATACTACACTACTACTGAGCAGCGAGGTCGCTGATGAACTCTCTGCTCGGGATGCTGGGTTGCTGGTGTTGTGCGCCGCTGTGTTCTCTTCTGACGCCTGCTCCTCCTTATATAGGGGAAGAGGAAGCCTCTCCCGCTGCCTGCGTGGCTCTTCTCGTGGTTCTCTTCAAGGACACGTCGTGGCACCGATAATTGACGGTTGGTGGCACAGTATCGGCCATATTATTGGCTTTACTGTGTTACACAGTACAAGCCATATAATTGGTGTACTACAGGACAGGTGTCCTGCATTGGTGGCAGTCTTCCTGGGCACGCTTCCAGAGTTAGACACCTTAGTGCCTATGCTCCTAGACTTCATATTATTGCCCTCTTCATACATCATTCATGCTTGAAATCTTTTGGTTGTCCACGAAACAACATCTTCTTGCATGCATACATGGTGGCATAAGCATGCGTACTCCAAAGCTTAACTGGCTAAATCTTCATTACCTACCCGCCCGGATGATTGATAATACATTATCAATTGCTTTAATATGCTTTAATATATATATATATATAATATGTACATCGACGAGTAGATTCCATTCCCGTGATCGTTTTGAGTTTGGTCGACTCTAACTCCTTAATTTTGGATCGAAATTCGCAAATTGTTTTGACGAATTTTGTCAAATTCGTCACAATTAGTTGACCGTTTGAAATTTCATTTCACGAGTAGATTGATCTCACCCTTACCCATAACTTTTATGTTGTAACTTTTTTGTTTTGACTGACATATACATAATTTCTCTCTAATACGTGTGTTAGAGAAAATATGTATATGCCCGTCAAAACATAAAAGTTGTGGGGAGTGTGAGATCCATCTATTCGTGAAAGAAAAATTTTTCGACTGAGTGCGAAGAATTTGACAAATTCGTCAATCTTTTTTGCGAGTTTCGATGCAAAATTAAGTACTTAAAGTCGACCAAACTCAAAATCGATCACGAGAATGAACCTACTGGTCGATCTTCATATATTTCATATATATTTTATCGCGAATCATGACACGGTTGAGCAACTTTTTTAAACAAAAAATTAAACATGACAAGAAAGAACATGTTAAGTGCATGGCTTCCTTTCGTCATGAGCCTTGACGAAACACTTCTTTTGTCTCGGGCTATGACGAAACAGCTCTTTCGTTATGGCCTGGACAAAGCCACTGCTTTCGTCATGGCCCATGACGACAATGTGCTATTTTCCAAAACTTCGGAAAACGTGTGCTATTTTTTGAATAAATGTTTTAAAAAATATATTTTTTTAAATCCGCCAGCTAGCCTGTTTTTTGAGAAACTCAATGGAATTTAGAGTTTCAGAAAAAAATAAAAAATTCTAGATGTTGAAATCTACCCGTGTGCAAAATCTCAATGCAAAATTCGCTATATTTTAAGTTGTGCAAAAATGACAAATGTGTGGATCTGAGCCGGTGACAGGTTTAAAAACTTTGAAATTTTGTCAGATTTGTCATTCTTATGTTGACTAGAATATAACGATTTTTGCAATGAAATTTTGCATGTAGAGTTCGACTGGTCTACGCCTTGGATTTTTTCCCGAACTTTTTGAAGCTTACAAATGTTATTGTAGAATTTTCAAAATAACGGACTCCCTTAAGGTTGGGCTCCATTTGGGGGTTCCCTTTGCAAGGATACCATCTGTGAGACATCAACATGTTAAACAAAATTTTAGGAGTAAAGAAAAAATTGCATGACCATTGCCCGTAAGTGGGTGTGGCAAGGCCACACGTTGCGGTTCTGTCCACGTACGCTAAAACGGCTTCAAATTGGAAGGATACGAGTAGATTTGAACACCATCATAATTCGTAAGATGGACGTGTGGACGCTCGGCCACTGAAACTGAGTGTGTGGCAGCTAGCAAAAGAAGACAGGATCATATCTCTTGGCTCATCTCTCGTGATTGATGTAAATGTGTTTGCTAGCTAATACAAAATCCATTGTGTTGCAGAAAACAGAAGTATTTTGAGAGTAGTTTAACCAAGTTTAGCCATCCGATTAAACTAAAAAAAAGTGTTTTCGTTTTAAAACTCAGTGTCTGTGCAGAGGAGAGCAGAGTGTGCCAGGGATACAGAATACAGCAATAAGGAGAAACAAAGTGCAATGTATCAGAGAATAAGCTGTAAATGGTCCCAATAAAGTCGTGGTCTCTAATTCAAAGTGACAACTCGTAGAATCTAATCAGGTTTCGATGAGATGGTTGACGCATGAGCTAGAATGCTAGATAGCGTAAGTTACATCAGTCTGACCATGGAAGACAGCATATATATAGTCGCAGCGGGGACATGTTTCGCCTGCTTGCTAGCACAAACACACACAAGAAGTTAAACTAAGACACAGAGAGCAACTTCAGTCTCTTCGCTTCAAGCCTACAACAGGACAGGTGCCATACATCGGCTTCATCTCTTCGCTTCAAGCCGCAGTACCACTGCCTGCATTTGGACACAGAGAGCAACTTCAGTCGTGAGCAGAGAGGAACGGATACTGACAAACACGCGATGCTAACCTAAGGATACCTTCAGAGTTGAGAGAAAGGTATGCTGACGGCCACCCACTGGTCGTCGCTGAAGGGAAGCACGGTCACCCCTTCCGGTAACACCAGGTCAGGGCGGCGTGGGTACACCTTGATCCGGTTCGTTGACATCGACTCACCACAGCCAGCAGAAGTTACTGGCGTTGTAGCTGTTGTCGCCGCGAGCTTGGAGTTATTGGTCGGTGTCCTTGAGGCTAAGGGAAGCGAAGAGTGTTCTGGAGTTGAGTCCATTGCTTCTTCCTCGATGCTTGGCTCTGGAACATCCATTACTTCCTTCTTGGTGCTTGGCTCTGGAACGTCCATTACTTCAGCCTCAGTGCTTGGCTCTGGAACATCTGCTTGAGCCTTGATGCTTGGGTCTGTAACGTCCGTAACTTCAGCCTCAATGCTTGGCTCTGGAATGGCTGGTTTTCTGTTTCCCATCTTGGCAGACTGCATAGGTTCAACAGGAGATTGTAAAGCGACAGGCACTGTACTGCTTGTTGCAAGCTTGGATGCATTGGCTGGCGGCCTTGAGGCTAAGGGGAGCGACGTGCATTGTTGTGTCGAGTCCATTACTTCAGCCTTGATGCTTGGCTCTGTAACGTCCATGACTTCAGCATCACTGCTTGGGTCTGTAACATCCATCATTTCAGCCTCAGTGCTTGGCTCTGGAATGGCTGCTTTATCCTTTTCCATCTTGACAGACTGGATTGGTTCAACAGGAGAGTCTAGAGCGACATTTGTTGTACTTCTTGTTGTTGATGCAAGGTAGGAAGTATTAGTTGGTGGCCATGAGGTTATTGGGAGGAATGTGCATTGTGGTGTCGAGTCCATTACTTCAGCCTTGATGCTTGGCTCTGGTGGCCATGAGGTTATCGGGAGGAATGTGCATTGTGGTGTCGAGTCCATTACTTCAGCCTTGATGCTTGGCGCTGGAGCGGCTAGTTCATCATTTTCCATATTGTCATATTGAATAGGTTCGTCAAGCGATTGTGTTATGTCAGCAACAGGAGGATGAATACCGGGGCCAATACAGCGAGAATCATGATCAACTGCAAAATGGACACACCACATGAGCCAATGGACGCGAAATCAAGATAAGTACAAACAGATGCAACACAATCGTCGATATTAAATACATGCATAACTCATATTGCAGTATGTATATACGTGATATATACACATGGTGTATCAGATGCAGAAAGAACTGTGTCCAGCCAAGAGACAATCAAAAGAAAATCAAAGTTCATTTAGACATTGCTACCCTGTCCAAAACATGATCTATGATTGCATGATCATTGGACTGTCCAAACTCCAAGGTCTTCCAAGTTAAAAAGGACAGACCCAGTGCATAGAGACTCCCACACAAGGTGGGGTCTGGGAAGGTCTTCCAAGTTAAATCAGCATAAATTAAGTTCATGTAAATGGTAGAACAGAGAACTTGTGAAAAATGCATGGTAGTAGCAATATAAAGTTCACATATTATTAGTACGTAATGATAGAAACAAGAATAGGAGAAATTGACCACACAATCGGTGGGTTCCATGTTATCACGTATATATAGCCAATTACATGGAAACTAACGATATACAAATCCTAACCATAAAGGCTGATTATATGCAGGAGATCAAGCACTAGTATGGCAGGTACAAACCGAATATGTTGACTAATTCGGTTTGCCTAACATCCCCCCGCAGTCACAACGGGAGATTCTCGGACGCTGAGACTGGATCGAAAGTCCAAGAACAATGGTGATGGCAGCCCTTTGGTGAAGATGTCCGCGAATTGCCGAGCCGAGGGCACATGAAGAACTCGAATCTGACCAAGCGCTACACGATCACGAACGAAGTGAAGATCGATCTCGATGTGTTTTGTACGTTGGTGCTGAACCGGATTCGTGGACATGTAGACAGCGCTAACATTGTCGCAGAAGACAATTGTGGCACTGGGAAGCGGGCGATGGAGCTCGTGGAGAAGCTGACGGAGCCAACTGGCTTCAGCAACGGCATTGGCGACGGCCCGATACTCAGCTTCGGCACTGGAGCGAGAGACTGTGTGCTGTCGTTTAGACGACCAGGAGACAAGGTTGTCACCAAGGAAGACACAGTACCCTGAGGTGGAGCGACGAGTGTCCGGACAGCCTGCCCAGTCTGCATCAGTGTAAGCCACCAAACGATCCGTTGGAGACGGGGTGAGTTGAAGGCCATGGTGAAGAGTACCCTTGACGTAGCGGAGAACTCGTTTGACCAGCAACAGATGCTGCTCGCGTGGATCATGCATATGGAGGCAAATCTGCTGCACGGCGTAGGCAATGTCAGGACGAGTGAATGTCAGGTACTGAAGGGCACCAGCGAGACTGCGATACTCGGTGGGATCGCCAACAGGAGGACCAGCGGTTGCAGCAAGCTTCGGAGAGGTATCCACAGGCGTTGAGGCAGGGTGACACGAGCTCATGCCAGCACGCTCAAGAATTTCAAGAGCATACTGAGTCTGGGAGAGGAACATCCCTTGGGTGTCACGTCGAACGGCAAGGCCGAGGAAGTGATGAAGCTCACCCATGTCTGTCATGGCAAACTCGGCGCTAAGAGCTGTGGTGACACGCTCAAGCAAGGTCGAGGACGAGGCCGTGAGAATGATGTCGTCGACGTAGAGAAGGAGATATGCCGTACCCAAGGAGCTGTGGAGGATGAAGAGGGATGTGTCCGACTTGGAGCAGGTGAAGCCGAATCCGGTGACGAAGGTGGCGAAGCGATGGTACCATGCGCGAGGAGCCTGCTTCAAGCCGTAGAGAGCCCGGTTGAGGCGGCACACATGATCAGGGCGCGTAGCATCGACGAACCCGGTGGGCTGGTGGCAGAAGACTAGCTCATTGAGCTTCCCATGGAGAAAGGCGTTCTTGACGTCGAGTTGCCGGATGTGCCAGTTGCAGGAGAGAGCGACGGAGAGGATGACCCGGATGGTAGCCGGTTTAACCACCGGGCTAAACGTCTCGTCGAAGTCGATGCCGTGTTCCTGAGAAAAACCGCGCAACACCCAACGAGCCTTGTAGCGGTCAAGGGTGCCGTCCGTCTTTAGCTTGTGACGAAAGACCCATTTGCCGGTGACGACGTTGGCGTTGGGAGGCGGGACGACAAGATCCCACGTCTTGTTGGCGAGGAGGGCAGCATACTCATCAGTCATGGCGGCGAGCCAGTTCGGGTCTTTGAGAGCACCACGAACAGACTTAGGGAGCGGCGAGGAAGCAGCGTGTTGGGTGGCGACGTGGAGGTTGAGACGCTCCCGCGGACCGATGATCTTGCCGTCGCGTCACCATGCGATGAGGAACCGCTGCAGGAGCGGGAGGCGGCGAAGGTGGCGGTGTCGGTGTCGTAGACGAGCGAGAGGTGGCTGCGTCGCCGGAGGCGGCAGCGTGTTCAGCATCGGACACCGCTGTAGATGGGCCGCGAGCTGGTGTAGCCGGAGAAGGAGAGCCCGGCGCTGGAGATGTCTGCTGGGCCGGTGAATGGGCCGCTGGGGACGAGGCCGAGTGGGCCGACGTAGGCGAGGGCGGCACGGTCTGCTGTCTGGACCGTGACGAGGCCGGCGTAGAGGCGACCGCTGCAGGAACCGGGCGCGGCCCAGCATCGCGACGCGGTCCAGCTTGCATGGGCAGCACGGGAACCGAGTCGAAGACGTCGATCGGATCCGATGGTGGCGTAGAGCTCATCTGCTGCATGTTAGAGGCAGAAAAGAGTGGAGAAAAAGGAAACCGAGTCTCATCAAAAACCACATGTCGCGAGATGATGATCCGACGAGTGTCGAGGTCCATGCAACGGTAGCCACGATGGTTAGAAGGGTAACCTAGAAAAACACATGCGACGGAGCGATGCGAGAGTTTGTTAGACATGGTGGAGGACATGTTCGGATAGCACAAACAACCAAACGTACGAAGAAGGGTGTAGTCGGGAGTTTTGCTAAAGAGGGCAAAGAAAGGGGATGGAGCAGTGAGGGCTTTTGTGGGTAGTCTATTTAGTAGATAGGTGGACGTATGAAGAGCTTCAACCCAAAATTTGGGAGGCATGCTTGCTTGAAAAAGCAAAGTGCGGATAATGTCATTTATAGTACGAATGATACGTTCAGCTTTACCATTTTGTGGAGAGGTATAGGGACACGAGAAACGAAGCAGAATCCCGTGTTGGACAGCAAGGTCCTGGAGAGCGTGATTGTCGAATTCGCGGCCGTTGTCGCACTGTATGGCTTGAAGAGACAAGAAAATTGGGTGGCGACATATGTGCGAAAGTTAGACAATAAACGAAACGCTTCAGACTTTTGCCGCAATGGATACGTCCACAAATAATGTGTAAAATCATCTAAAATAACAAGATAATATTTGTAGCCTGATACACTCGAAATAGGGGAAGTCCACAAATCACAATGAATTAACTCAAACGGTCTAGTGGTACGAGTGGTGGAAGCAGAAAATGGTAAACGAACATGACGGCCAAGTTGACAAGCATGGCATAAACTAGGGTCCTTGTGCACTTTATTGAGCGGTAGCGAAGATGACGAGACGAGGCGCCGGAAAGCATCAGGACCAGGGTGGCCGAGGCGGCGGTGCCAAATGGTGGAGTCGGCGGTGATGGTGGTGAGAGCATGCGGCAAGGTAGTGAGCGGATAGAGATCGCCCGAGCTACTGCACCTGAGAATCACGCTCCCTGTCCTGAGATCCTTCACAGAAAAGCCCCACGGGTCAAATTCAACCGAACAGAAGTTGTCAGTAGTAAATTGACGAACATAAATTAAATTCTTGACAATACGAGGGGTAACAAGGACGTCACGAAGAGTAAGATTATGAGAAGTAGGTAGATGGACATGGCCAGAGTGTGTAACGGGAATAGAAGAACCATCACCGACGATGACATGTTGGTGTGGAGGAGTTGAAGAGAGGGAGGTGAGGTTACCAGCGTCCGAAGACATGTGAGCGGATGCGCCGGTGTCCATGTGCCACTCCGCGGGAGCTTGGAGGCTCATGGTGTTGAAGTAGTTCGCCAGGGCGGACGGATCCCATGTCGGTGCCGATGAGGTGCCGTAGGCGGGCTGGCCGTTGTAGGAGTAGGTCGCTGGTGGAGGCATGGGCGACGGTGCAGGCAGGGCCATGTAGCCCTGGGCCGGAGGACGATGCAGCGGACGAGGGATCGGGCCGAGGAGGCTGGCGGGGCTGCCGTAGCCGGCGTGACCAGCCTGGGGGTGTGCGCCAGGACCCATCATGGGGTACATGTGGATGGCGCCTGTCCAGGGGTTCTGCATGGTGGGGAAGGAGGGGCACCGCCGTGCCAGTTCTTCTTCTTCCCCTTGTAGCGGCCGTTGGCGTTGCCTGTGGGGGCACCGAAGGACGCAGGAGCACCGAAGCCTGCCGAGCGCGGTGGAGGAGGTGCGGGTCCGCGCGGACCGCCAGGGGCAGGGGCGGAGTAGAACACCGCGGGAGTCGACGAGCTCGCGGAGGACGGCTTGAGTTCCTGGAGAAGAAGCATGTTGCGAAATTCAAGGAAGGTGGGGAAGGGCTTGAGGAGAGGCGCGAGGTTGCCGATGTCCTTGTAGTGGTCATGGAGGCCCTTGATGGTGTTCCACACGAGGGCGTCGTCGGAGACGGGTGCATCGACATCAGCGAGGGCGTCGGCGACCGATTTTTGCTCCAGGCAGTAGGCGGTGACGGTCTTGTCCCCTTGGGTGATGTTGCGGAATTTCTGGCCGAGGTAGCCCGCGCGCGCCTGTTGGTTGTCGCGGAGAGATGGCGGTGAAGATAGCAGCGGCCGTGGTGCCGGCCGCCATGACCATGTCGGCGATGTCGGGGTTGATGGAGCCGTACAGCCACCGGAGGACAGTGGAGTCCATCCGCAGCCACTCAGCGTCGGCCGGAGGGGGCGCCGGATCAAGATGATCGGCGAGGGCGAACTGGGTGACAGCGATCTGGAGAAAGTTACGCCACTTGGAGAAGTTTGACGCCTTGAGGTCGAGGGTAACGGGGATGAGCCCCTTGATGTTCTGGATGGCGTTGGCTTGGGACCAGAGAGAGGCGTGGGGGTGGGGAAGAGAACCGGCGTCGGTCATGGCGACGGCGGCGGTCGAGGGTGGAGAGGCTGGGCGGCGCGGAACCCTAATGCGGCGGCGGAAGTGGATGGGGTTGGAGGAGAACCTTTTGGCTGATACCATGATAGAAACAAGAATAGGAGAAATTGACCACACAATCGGTGGGTTCCATGTTATCACGTATATATAGCCAATTACATGGAAACTAACGATATACAAATCCTAACCATAAAGGCTGATTATATGCAGGAGATCAAGCACTAGTATGGCAGGTACAAACCGAATATGTTGACTAATTCGGTTTGCCTAACACGTAAAACTAAAAGACGCACAGCTTTTGCAATTTACTTATCAGAAAAAATTCTGTTAGGTCATATGCTTGTACTGGAAATCACATTTTAAGCAGGTGAGTGCATCAGACACTGGTTCAGAAGAAGTCTACTGAGGTTATCACATGTCAAATAGTTTTAAGTAATAGCATGCAGAAAAATAAAGTGGAAGCTTCTTCTTCAAAAGAGAATAAGGTATGCTGAAAACTCACTACTCTTAGAATCATTCTTCTCGTCACTTGTTACCATTGATACTTGGGGCAATGAAGAAGGTCCAACAATCTTGATCTCCTGCTCACCGATGTTCTCAGTTCCTTGTTGCAACTGTGACCCTACCAAATGAAAGAAAACACATTTGGTGACGACGCGCAAGAATTCCAAGAGAGGTTGTGCATTGAAGAGAAAAAGATAGAGGGGACACTTGAAAATAAAATATATTTTTAAATGTAATCTACAAAGCAATAACCACAGCACCATTTTTAAAGCATCTTATATGAGTAAGAGTATAGCAAAAAGGCACAAGGACAAAAGAATGGCAAAGGTCAAAATATTCACAAAAGTTATCACCTATTGATAAAACTGGAAGGTAAATATGGCGGAGATGAAAACACATTTATCATCATCATCTCAGAAGGATCGCAATGGAACAGAAAAAGCTGCCTTCCACAATCATCATAGGATGAGATAAGCATGGACACAAAGTTAGAGCTGATTACGCAGTATGATCAGTCAGCCCTAATAAAGTAATAATCCTTGTCTCCTAATTGTGTACTGCACTTATCCAAATTCGTAAACTAAGTTAACCAAATGTTCCATGCCTACAACGTCAGCTGAACCTAACTAGCCAAAAAATAGCTTTGAATTTTCTTCAGTCAAATTACAGATCACATGATGAATGGTATCCTACTCCTTGCTGACCCTCGCGTCAAAAGTTTGAAAACAGAATAGTTGGGAGGTTATTGAGGCTGTGCTTGGATAATCAGATCAATCTCATTACTGCATTTTCGTAGTGAAGGGCCTACGATACATGATACTGTATGCATGGGCTGGTGGTAATAGGCTGTCATTTTAGGAGATATCTGTCTGGGGGGTGGGATTATAGGGAAGTACTGTGAACTAGGTTCAGGAATTTCCTTTATATTTTAAAAGGATTAAATAATCTGATACACCATTAAAATGCATCTGAGCCACACTGGTACCTAACGCATACTGCACTTCTAGTACAACACTCAGCCAGCAAATCCAAGTATGAGAATCATATAGAACATAAAAACGACTTAAATATACCCACACGATTTTTTGAAAGGTAGTGAATATAAAAGATACTGCCAAAAACTACTCTTGGAAAGTTCGTTACTAAAAGCTTGATTTCAGCAGCTTGAATTACTTACTGTCTGTGGAATGTTGAAAAGCAACTCATCAACAGCCATCTGTTTTCCTTCTTAGTGTTCCCAGGTTCCCCCTGAAATCTTTTGGCTTGAGTGTCCAAGGTTGATTTGGAGAAGAAAGAATGATTTGAAACATCTGACGAAGTATTGTGCCGAGGATTCTTATACGGCATTGCTTGAACCTACCAAAGGTAGAGCAGTCAATCAAATTAGTATTTACCAAATTCAGCAAATACCTTAAAAAGTATTTCTGGTAGAGCGAATTATTTATAATATTAGAAACTATAGCATGCCATTTGTGACTGTTCAATGCAAAATTTATTGTCCTATGTTCCCCTTAAAAGGTTATTTTTCTTAAACTTTCACTACAAAAGCCAAGTCGTCCAATAGACTTCACTGTTCCAATATGTACCAGTGACAATTTTTTTTGCATTGCTCCTAGATGTAACCTAACAATCTATTCAATAGGGATAAATGGACCGAATGTTTGTCAGTCATAAAAATAAATAATGATGGTTACATTAGTTATCCTAAAAAGGTGAGGTGATGGTAAGAAAAATGCTAAACCAACCGGCAATTTTCCTTGTGAGCTTTCTTCTTGAGTTAAGGACATCAGAGCAAGATTTGCAGCAGCAGATTCCGCCTCCTTAACTGTGTTAAAAAATTGTTGACTTTCAAACGTTTTCCCATCTATGGTCACTGTTGACTTAAACCGAGGTGGATGAGATGGACCGTCCTGGATACGGCTATACAAAGGCAGGGCTTTGCCTCTCTTCTGAGCAAAAATTTGCAATTGTGTCTTATAATTAACCTGGATTCCAGGCAAAGAAATACATGAAGTTGATCCAGCCTACAAAAGGTAAAGTGGTTTATCAGACGAGAATTGTCAGTTTAGCAAGTAGCTGAAAATCACAAAGTACAGTATCCCTCATAACCATTCTATACACCAAGTTATTTCTTCACAGATTTCAATATAAAGTCACTTCATCAGTACACAAATTTAACTGTATCCGCACAGTGTAAATGAAATCAGTGGTTCAATTCACTTATTTCACTCATTTCTTGAATATTATAAAATCTAAAAAAAATCGAAAAGGAGGATGACCCCCGGCCTCTGCGTCGATTCATGCACACAGCTATGTAAAAATCCAAGGTGAGGGATGAACTTATTTCACTCAGTTTCTTGAATATTATAAATTTAAAAGGTGAGAGATGAACATGTTTACTACTCCCTCCGTTCCAAATTAAGTGACACACATTTAGTACATTTAATAAGAAAGATAAATGCTGAAGGATGTTAGTGCTCATCTATAGACTAGGTGAGGTGGTGCAAATTAAAACACTCCACATGAATAAAAATAGGTGGAACGAACCAGCATTTGCTCTGGTGGTTTTGCTTCTTGAGGTAATGACATCAGAGCAACTCTTGCAGCAGCAGATTCTGCTTCCTTTACTGTGCGATACTCTTGAGGACTTTCAAATGTTTGCCCATCTATGGTCACTGATGACTTGAACAGAATTGCATGAAGTGGACCACTCTGAGTCGTGTGATATAACGGAAGACACTTGTGTCTCTTCTGAGCATACATTTGCAACTGAGACTTGTAAGAAAGTTGGGTTTCTGCAATATACAAAACAGTGAGTGCGGCAAATAGAAGAAAGGTATGTGAAAGAGCGCCAAGACGTTTTAGTGTCAGGAATAAAAAAATCACAACAGCATTTAAGAGAAAAAAATCAAATCACCTTAAAGGAACAAGGGACATTTATATAACTACTTAGGTAAAGTAAAGGACAATCAACATAGTAGAAAGAACAAATTTCCAAGAAATTACATGTCGATCAGAAAATAAAGTGCCAACAGATGTGCAACAGTTTTAGTCATCATAAGCAGACAACTTCTCATCAAGTTCCTGGAAGGAGAAACTACAGTACACTATGGGGTTAAGGTGAACACTGACAATATTTATTGGCACTTTTATGTGGTTGAATGGTTTTACAAAATCTTTTAGAGTTAGTACTGATAGGTGAGCCTGCACATCATCAATGTTCCTGTCAGTTATACTAAGGATCTTCCAGAGAACTTATCCACAAAATAGCTGTAATGTTCCCACATTTAATACAACATGGAAAGGTACACAAATCAGCTAGCTACAAAAAAGATCCAGGTATCCTTGAAAGTAATGCAGTATCTCCCCATCAGTACCAAATCAAAGAATAATGTGTCCCTGGTGAGTCTATCTATTGATCTGAATGCTTTGTACTCTTGCCGTAGTACTCCATGAAACTGAGGATCATTTCCTCTTTTTTTTGCGATGTAGCGATACCATTGACAGTTGATCTGTAATGGTTCACAGAAAACAAACTACTCATGTCTACTAGAATCTCAACAGCTAGCAAAATCGGTTTAAACTTTATACAGTTGACACCACTTTGTTCAGCCCCAAAATGGACGGAAAAGCAAATGCACCTAATGTGGATATGAACTAGATGTAACCACAATGACTCTAACTGCAGTCCTAAATCCTGAACCAACATCCGACCATGTATCATGCGACTAAAGGTTTTATTTTTTCTTTTGGAAGAGAACAGGACATGAAGGTTTGGATTCCCAGAGGAAGTACTCAATTCCAGCAAAAGCGATTCACAAAGGCGAAACTAGGGAACAATCTGCGACTCACCGGGCTGCGGCGGGGGAGGAGGGGGCGCGAGGGCGGAGAGGTGCTCGAAGGCGACCATGGCGGCGATGTCCTGGGCCTTCTTGGCCGTGCCCGCCCCGGCGTCCTCGTCGGGCGAGTGGAACTCGGCGCCGTTGACGGCGACGGTGGCGTGGAACCTCGGCGTGTGGGGCGGCCCCTCGTGCCGGACGGTGTACGTCGGCGGCGCCCACCGCCGCTGCTGGCACAGCTGCTGCAGCCGCGTCTTGAACATCCTGGCGGCGCCGATTGGAATGTGGGTAGGCGCTCTTGCTGGGGGATTCTTGTTCGGGACTGGGCTCTCGATTCGCTGAATGTCTCAATTCTCTCGACCTCCACGGCTTCCGTGCCTCTGTCGCTCCTCTCCTGTACTGATGACTGATATCTACTGGAGCTGGTGCCGCTTTACACCAATCTTCACGCTTTCTTCACTGCTGACCTCGGTTCATTACTCGCGCCTCACAGTTTCAGTGTGTTGTGTGGGCTGAGCTGCTGCAGCCGCGTCTTGAACATCCTGGCGGCGCCGATTGGAATGTGGGTAGGCGCTCTTGCTGGGGGATTCTTGTTCGGGACTGGGCTCTCGATTCGTTGAATGAATTCTCTCGACCTCCACGGTGTGCGTCTGTTGCTCCTCTCTTGGACTGATTGATATCTACCGGAACTGGTGCCGCTTTTACTTCAGTCTTCACGCTTTCTTCACTGCTGTCCTCGGTTCAGTACTCGTGCCTCACGGTTTCAGTGTTGTGTGTGGGTTGGTTTGGAATGATTTCACTGTAAGGGCACCTTTGATTTGTAGGAAACGTGAAGGAAACATGCAGGGTTAGGAAATATTCCAGAGTTTCTACTATTCACGTGTTTGATACATAGGATTGGTGCTAGGGAAGAGTGAAGGAAAATTTCCTCCCTGTCCCTCTTTCAAGGCAGAATGTGTAGGAAAAGAAAAATTCACTTGGAGCTCATTGTTTGAATCCTATGCACAAGGAACGAGGGTAGGTTTGCACCGGACATCCTATCCTATTCCAATCCCTTTCCTATTCCTTTGATTTCCTTTTCCTTTAAATCAAAGAGGCCCTTAAAAGTAGTAGGTTCGCAACGTGTGTAGTTGTCACGAATAATGCGCGTGTTTTTAAGGCGAATCTTTATCTATAAACTTCAACAACAATATCCCAAATATGGTGTACACAATTGATATAGTTGGATTCGTAATGAAAAGCACTTTCTAACAATATTAATTTTCTATCAAATAATATACTTGAACTGTTTCTACGTCAATGATAAATCATGAAAAACGAGAACGGAGGGAGTACAAAAGAGAATTGGGCAAAATCTTAAGACTCGACTTTGTGCATAAGAACCCCGATAATATGGAAAAGATGCGAGATATAGAATAGAAAGCGGCGTATTGTTTCTTTGTTTTTTCTTTACATAAAGCGACATCCTGTTAAAAGGGAGAAAAATAACCACATGTCTTTCAACCTAAATCTAACTTTGTAATTAATGATTTTTCAGTTGTACCAACGTTGTTATTTGTTTCTGTCTGGGTAGCAATGCTTATGCAGTGACTTCATAAATATCAAAGTTTCACTTGTTTGCATAATTTCTAAAAATTAGGAATGTAACAAAAACAAGATTAATGGTTTCTTTGATTCAAAAGGGTTATTTATGTTTTTTGAGAATTTTATTCCGTAGAGATTTTTCTTGTGTAAATTGTGTTGGTTCACATGTTGAAAACTAAAGGGCAAAAAGGTGCCAAGTCAGTGACTTCATAATGAGACTTTGCCTACATGTGTGTCATCGCATCAAAATCTAACGAACATGGTCGGTCCAAATTTTGAGCTAAAAAATCAAACTGTTCAGAAAAAGTTTGAAAAAACTCAGAGAAATCATATATGTTCTACTTTGTATTCTGAGAAAGTTTTGTTTCAGTTGGATAAATAGTTTGCAATTTACTTGCATTTCTAGCACGAAACATAAAAACCCATTTAATCATAAACCATTTCCCAAATGAAACAAAACTTTCCCAGCATACAAGGTAGAACATATATGAATTTGTCACTTTTCCAATTTTTCTGAATAGTTTGAATTTCGAAATCAAAATTTGAACTAACCATGTATGTTAGATCTTCGTCTGATGACACTCACCTAGTCAATGTCACGGTGAGACTTTGCATACTAAAGTCACTGAATCCCTGCCCCCACCCGCCCATACACACAGTAAGGCCATGTTTGGGAGTTATGTTTTTTCTAAGCCACGATAATTCAAAAACAAAGTATTCGCGTGCGAGGCTGATGAATAATTCAGCTTCTTGATTTACGGAACAGAGGACTGGACGAATCAGTATTCGGTTCAGAATCAATTTTGCGCGGTGTTCACTAAAATAAGTATAACTTTCTCGTACAATTTTTTTAATGCACAACCACTCAAATTATTCAGACAAAACACGTGCATGTGAAAAATTTCGCCTAAAATCAAGATAGGATGGCTGCCCTACCTTAGCCTAAGTGGAGCTCCGCCCCTGAATATAGAACATTTTAAATTCTTCATATCGTTTTTATCGTTCCATAGTAGCGCACGGAGTAACTAGCTAACACAATGTAAGCCTTCTTAGACATACATCGTGGAACAGAGGGAGTAGTGTTACCTAGGTTTATATGATTGTCTTAAAAATGATTTATATATAATCTAGTTGTCTGGTTCCGAATAGCATAGATTTGATAACCTGTTTGAGATAGGATGGTTAGGAGGGTGGTTCTACCCAGCCCACCGGAATATTCTTCAGCGGGAGCAGACGTTCCCGTCGACAGCAAGGCACCCGTGGTGACTTCGTCAATCTCTATACTTGATCTGCCGGCTCAGTCTCTTGGAGGGCTCATAGGAGTAGGGTGTGCGTGCGTGCATTTATAGGGGTGATTTTTTTTAGAGGATCATAGGGGTGATTGTATGCGCGTGTACGTGAGCGTGTTCATTGTACTGTGTTTCGCAAAAAAAAAAAAGACATAGTACTACTCTTCCTGGCCCATGGCTGGCATGAGCTGTCATGGCGTTTCTTTTCCTGGGCCTAAACGCCATCCAAACTGCAAGACCATCCCACTTCCAGTTCCCACCACTACGGAGCAACACGTGTACCCACACAGGGCCCAAGCAAGGAATCCCGCAGCCCACGCTACTATCCCCACCGCCTCTTCTCGTCGCCGACCCGTCACGAGTTACTCCTACAACAGAAAGCACCTCGATTCCCGGCACACAAGCCGGCGAGCCGTCCAACCTCCGACTCCGAGAGCACCGCTCACCGGAGCACCACCGATCCGATCCGCGGACATGGCCGAGGAGGCGAAGCACCTGGAGACGGGCCGGGCCGACCGCTCCGTGTGGCTCATGAAGTGCCCCACCATCATCTCACAGGCCTGGCAGGAGGCCGCCGCCGCCGCTGCCTCTTCCAACTCCGGAGCCCCCAACCCTAACCCTAATCCCGTCGTCGCCAAGGTCATCCTCTCCTTCGACCCGCTCAGCACCGACGAGGACCCCAAGCAGGCAAGCTTTCCCCCTTCGCGCTCATGTTGCGTGGCTTGGCTCGATCGCGAAACGTCGCTGCTCTGTGGAATAACGTGGATTTAACCGTAGGTTGGGTTGTAACATTGCCCAAATGATGAACTATTGATTTTTTTTGTCTGTCAATAACACCTGAACTTTTCTGTCGAGACGCATTGCTAGAATTGTGAACTATGATTTGCCTTCGGTTGCATTACTGTTTGCTTTAATTGCTGTTACTAGTACTTCTTCCAAATATTTATGGTATGTGTGTATTCATGTTTTACCACATTATCACCTGAAAGAATTTAAGGAAAACATAGCCGTGTACTTTGGATCCTTGCTATATTAATATATTGGTGTTAATTCAGAATTTTTCAGCTATCACTGTTTGATGAATTACCCGCATAACTTAGTTGTATTTTCTTGGAGAAAAGCTTGTGCAGTCTGGAGGCATTAAAGTGTATTTGGACTGGTGTAAATCGTGTAAACGTTTAGGATAAGTATGTTCAACTGCAAGGCTCGAGCTAATGTTATGCTTGGTGTTGGTGGTTAAAAACGCTTGGACCTCAACAGTAGTGCCTTGGATATGTCTTTTCCATGTTTTCACGGAACTTTGCTGTCAGTTTCTGTATGCCTATTGACTAAATGTGTATAAGAGAGTCCGTTTGAGATTTTCATTTTATGGTACCTATGTTTCTTACATGGTGTTAGTGAATAAACAGTTCAAGATGGAGATGGCTCAAACTGACAATGGAAATAAACCTAAGAACTACTCTTTGAACATGTTCAAGGATTTTGTGCCAATGTGTGTTTTCTCAGAGTCTAACCAAGGTAATAAATATGCTGTGTTTTACATTTCTTATGATGTTCGCATGTGTTTCTTTTCTTTTTCTTATAGGACACGTTGAAACCAGTTGTTTATGTAAGCGGGCAACCAAAAAAAAAAAAACGATTTATCAATATACCTGTATGTACTGCACTTCTAATTGGTTCAAAACTAGTACCTGAGCTAACGAACTTGACCAAATTGCTTTCAGACTTTATTCATGGGAGAGCTTTCACTTGGAATTGACTGCAACGGATTTGTAATTTTAATCTGTAATTTCATCCCCACTCTGGTCATGAAGTAAATTCATTTAGTTTACTATGGAGCCTTGAGTCCTCATGCCCCAATTGTGGGTGGTTATTGGAATAGTTCAGTTTTTTTTCTTTTAGTCAACGACCAGGAGCTCTAGGTATTTATTACGTAGAAAAATAACTGATCAATTTTATTTATGGTTCACATTCTGATTCTACATATTAGGCTATTATTGAACTTTAGACGATATTGTTTATTCATTAATTTGATTGTGCTGTCGCCCTGTTCACCAATCCAGTGCTCTTGGGCGGTTGATGCTACTTCTTCTCGATGTATTTAACTATTTCCTTCTACTGTTGAAGTAGTATAAGATTGTGTTTTGTTTTAACTTATTCTTTAAGCACCCGGCTGATATTTCAGTTCTGTAATTAATTCACGAAGTTTATGCTTTGCTGTGGGCTCTCTACGTTTTACATTTCTCAAGAAATGTCATACTTAGTCATTTCTGTGCCTACTGACTCATGTTATGTGTACCCAATCAAATATGTGTTTGCATAAAGCTAGCACACTCAAACTTCATTTAGTACATGATCATGTTATAGATCAGATATCCTACTTGTTAGTTGACGAATCTTTTTGGCATTTGCTTTATCATGCCTGTTGACTGTTGCCCTGGAACAAGGCTAAGGACAATGACCATGATTTGGCTGAACTACTTTTACTTCACAATCCAAATTTACTGTACCGTTTCTTAGTTGTGTCTTGTCACATCTTACTGTAATCATATACATTTGTCTGCATTTAGAAGTTCTTGTGGTAGATTGTCCTCTGCCACATGTTATATGCACCCTGCTGAACCAACACCCTGAGAAGAGAACCGCATTTTGTAGATTGATCATTTGAACAGAACTATCAATACGACCTTTTTATTTGGAACAATGCTGTAATTATTTTCTTGATCACATAATTATAGCCTCCTATTTGTTGCAGGGAAGCATGCATGTGAAGGAAAAGTCGGGCACAAATTTGACATGGAACCACACAAAGAAAATCTTTCAGACTATGCAAAATTATGTCGTGAGAGGACTCAAAAGTCTATGATTAAAACACGAAAAGTGCATGTCAGATTTTTAATTTGATCCCCCTTTTTTTTCTCTGTTCCTCCCTCCCAGTGTTATTATGTAAATTCGCCTTTCTCCTCATTTCTTAGGTACTTGACAAGGAGCATGTGGGGGTGCGTTCAATGCTTAACCTTGTTGGTGTTGCTCATTCTGCTCCAAAGGTAGCAGTCCTCAAGATAGCTAAGACAATTCTCAAGATTGCTAGGGGTCTTGAGAGTAGTAATTAATGTCTTCTGAAGTCAGGATTTCCATCTTATACCTGACATGCTATGTTCTCAACAATTACCTTCTCTGACAAAAGCATTCCCAGAAAACTGATTGTTTTTAAAGTGTGTCATTACTTGTAATTTCCGTGCTTATCAGGATAAGAAGAAGGCAACACCAACAAAACCTTTTGAAGCGAAAAGAACACGAAGGGATCGCAAGGATTTGGAAAATATCCTGTTCAAGTTGCTTGAGAGGCAGCCAAATTGGTCATTAAAGCATCTTCTATACTACTATTAAAAGAGCAAACATGTTGGGATACTTTATATCTGTGCCGTTTAAATATCTGATCGACGCTCCAGATTGCTTCAATGTTTGACAACTCAACAATGTCCAGTTTTTCCCGTATTACCCTCCCACCAAATCATATAATACGATCAAATTGCCACCGTACCTGTTCGTTCTTCTGTTCATGTATGTTTTTTTTTTACATGTGCTCCCGCGACAGTCGCCGATCTTCCCACTGCTCTCGGGCTGAGAAGAGAAGGGATGCACGCGACTGTGTCCTACTCGATTCCGATAAAGAAATCGGCCAAGGTTCATCGCTGAGAGGACGGCATACTCGTAGAAGGCGACGTCCACCCAGACGATGACGTGCTCGCGGAGGCTGGAAACCAGCCGGACGACGGGCAGGCAATCCAATCTCCCTCCCCTCCGCCGCTGGCCGTCGCCGTCGGCGCGCAATCCAATCCCTGTCCCCTACTCCGCCGCTGCCCTTCCCCATGACCTCGCCGTCGCTCATCGCGCGACGCCCATGCCGGACTCCAAGACGGCGCGCTCGCAGCGGAGCTTCTCAGCCACGGCCAGGTCCCTCCTCGCGGGCGCGGGCGTGGACGGACTCGAAGGCAGTGAGCTCACCGAGGTAGGAACGGCGGCGCTATGGAGCTATAATGGCGGCGACCTGGAGGTGGTGGTAACGGTCGCCGGTCGGTGAGCAGCGGATGGAGGCAAGCGGGCGGCGTGCAGGTTGGCAGCAGGCGCGGGCGCACGCACCGAGCCGGCGCGGCGCACGAGCTCGACCCTCGCGGGTACTGCCGTACTGGCTGGCGACGGGAGAGCGGCCCCTGCTGGCCGGTGCTTCCGGGTATGTGTTATTGCGAGGTGAGAGAGAGAGCCACGTGAGGGAGAGGATAAGGAAAACATCTTTGACTTTTTTACCAGTACCACAGTGTAGAATGTATTTAACCGGTAGGCATTCTGTTGTGATTTTTTTTGAATGGTATAGACTTATCTGGTATTCAAATCTTATTGCAAAAATACCACCATGATCTGGCATTCACGGCATTTTGTATTGCATCTTGCGCATGGAGATCTAATCTGGCAGCATTGTGAACATGAGCAATTATCTCATGATTTTGGAATTAACAAATTTCAGCACAGCACATTGATGAGTTGGTTCAGGAATCCAATAGTAAAATAGGAATTATGTAGCTTCTTTGAAATGCTTATGTGTTTGAAAATCTTATCTGTCAAGCCTAAGGAGAAGAGCTTCCGCGGAAGCTGGTTGTACTGTTGTTCGAAGTGTGTTGTTGGCTGTGTATTCTCTGTCATTGTGTAGAGTTTACTTTTCATTTTTCATACATTTGTTTGTTCAAGATGAACTATCTCTTTAGGAAAGTGATAATGTTGCATTACTCTTGTTACTTTTCTTTTCTTAGATCTCATGTTCACTAGGGAAGAATACGAATGGCGGATGTTCAATACTTTGTTGTAAACATATGATTAGAAACTAGAGCATGCTGATTGGAAATGCTTGTAGTCTGGAATTGATTCTCGGCCTATATATTTACCTATAGGGGTACATTATCCATGACTCCTTCGTCATATACTAATTTATCATTATCAGTTCAGTGGTTCGTACAAATTGCAGGCATGCAAGATTGTATAAGGGCGAAGGTACTCTAAGAAGCTATGTAAAGCAAACTGAGCCTAGCTCAGCTGGTTTGGTTCCTTGTGGTGGAACTGGCCCACCCAGGTTCAAGTCCCAGACTTGGCATGGGTGCTCGCATTTTCCTTGATTTTCCAGGATTTAACCGGCGCTATGCTTTCAGTGGTAAGTGACGTGTCCGTCAACAGCGAGGCGCCCGTGGTGACTTCGTCAACCTCAAGATCTGCCGGACCAGTCTCTCGGAGGTGCTCATAGGGGTAGAGTTTGCGTGCGTGCGTTCATAGGGGTGTCTGTACGTGCGTGTTTGTGAGCGTCTACGTCTGTACTGTGTTTCTCAAAAAAAAAAAGCTTGATGTAAAATAAGTGACCAACGTACTTAAAGAAACCTGTCAACGTCCCTAGGAGAGGGAGCAAATCATTCATGAGCATGGCCGAAGCGTGGGATTAAATTGTGGACTATAATATTGGTGCTCAATTGTGCTACTTAATCAAGAAGAAACGTGTTAAGGAGGGGCTAAAGTGGCACATCAGTGAAATTTGTGTCGGTATTGCCTAAAATACGGTCAATCCAAGCAAGGCCTTAATTGTAATTTAGAGTAGCGATCCGTAGCCACATTCTTTCTCTTTTAATAGACGATGCTCATAAGTAGGTACAAAATTTGTGTATCAGTATATTTTGTATCATTTTTCTAGAAGTTGTCTTCACATTGTTATGCTTCATTTTGGTCAGCATGTGCCTGCATTTGAATTATCATACTTGTATATATATTAAAACTAAATAAAAAGTAACTCATTAAGTGAAATTCAATCCTTTAGAATTCCTACGAGTATCCTGAAGGTATGTTTTGTCATATTTTCGAGACGTGCGTTGCACGTGCAAAGCAACTAGTATGCAGGAAACAGACCAACCAGAGGTATTTTGTGTGCGACTCCTAGAAGCAGTTACATTGATAAAATTCGATACACTGCTACTACTATAATTGCATTTTCTTCCTACATACATCCATTTCTTCACTCACCACCTGCCCGCACTTGATTCATGCAGCAATTCCTGAAGGAGATAATGAACGATCTTTGCGTCTACAACAAGCGAGGACCAAATCAAGGGACGCATGAGCTCAAGCCTGAATACAAGAAGTCTGTTGAGGAGGACACTACTGCAACTTGAAGTGTATATCATATCTGACGCTATGCTATACCGGAGCTAGAAATAGAATAGAAACTAGTATTGCTCTGATGAGTTGAAAATAGGTTATTTCTCATCGACAATGACGACTCCGACCTGCTAGTTGCTGCGTACAATAAATCGGCGTAGGCTTCTTCTGATTGTTCTTGACAAAAATAGTTTTTAAGCATAAGCCTCGATACATCCTGGTATCATGTTACCGATTGCCGCATCAAAGATCTTGAGTTTCAGCATCCTTCTGTTACGAAGAAACAAGTTGCCCAAATTTTGTCCGGAAGAAATAAATTGGTTAAATTTGTGTGTATCAAGTCATGATATTTCTGCCTTCTGGGCAGAGTACGATTTTCATCTTCTTTTTTACAGGAGAATACGATGGATCTCATCTCATGGTCAAGAAAATGCAATGTCCGCAGTCTTTTTTTTTTTTTTGCAAATTGTTGCAGGTGTGCATTCCATGAACGTGCTGGAGGACTTTTTTTTTTTACATGCGTGCTGGAGGACTGGAGTTGTAGTAGCACAAGAGAGAGGGGCCGCCATTTCATTTCAGCAGAAAACTGGCAACGACCTTTCCTTCGCGACCCGCCCGGAGTCACCACGCACCACCTGGCCGGGATGAGAAATCCAAGAGCAGCCGGTGCTGTGAGCGAGTTGGCGGAGCTGGTCCTGCCGTGGCTGCCGCCGCCGGACCTGGCCGCCGCGGCTTCTGCCAGCCGCGCCATGCGCGCAGCCGCATCTGCCGTCACCGCCCGCCGCGCCGCTGACTTTTCCCGCGGCCTGGAGGCCCTCACCGTCCCCTTCGACAACCCCATCGACTCCAAACCCTACGCCTACTTCCTATACACCCCCTTCTCCCTCATCCACCCCGCAGCCTCCGCCGACGCCCAGCCCTGGGGCTGCGCACGCGCCCGGCCGCCATGCCCCACCTGGCCCCGCCCCGACCTAGGCCTCCCCTCCGCCGGGTGCGCCTGCGCCGAGGGGGAGTGCGGCGGCGCGGGGTGCGCGTGCGCTGACGCGGAGGAGGCCGAGATGGCGGATGCCTCGGGCGCGGGGATGGGGACCCTCCGGGAGTGCGGCGACGGGTGCGCGTGCGGGCCCTCGTGCGAGAACCGGCGGACGCAGCGCGGCGTCACCGTGCAGCTGCGAGTCGTGCGCCAGCTGAAGAAAGGGTGGGGGCTGTACGCTGCCCAAGCTCTCCGCCGCGCGCAGTTCGTCTGCGAGTACGCCGGTACAGTAGTGGAATACAACTTTCTCTAGTTCCGATGAGATTGCTGAATCCTTGTCGAAATTGTCGATGGATGAATGCTTGATTGATGATTTATGAACTTACGCTAGAGTAAGCGAATTTATGATTTCTGTTACATTTTGTTTAATCAAACAATGATGCTTCGATTCAGATAAGTTCACCTTCAGTCTTCAGAGTGGCCAGTGGTGTCAACATGGCCTATTACTGGTGTATTTAGTTGTGACTCTCGTGTCAGTGTCGGTTTATATAAGATTGCTTCAACGCTTCAGTGAAAATCAGTGTGACTTGACATTAGTTACTTCGAGGGCAAGAACTTGCTACTGTACCGTGGTTCATGTCAAAAGCATTTTCAGTTAGGTAGGATAGAGGACCCCTTGTAAAAAACTGAAAGAATCATGCATTTCGAGTGTAAGATGTGGTTTAGGATAGGTATCAGTAATTCAGTATGCAGTAATAATGTGCTGACATTTGTAATATTTGAAGGAGTTTAGACATCAAAGCCCACTTTAATCTGTGCATATTCATAGAGTTTAGATTGCGTACCAGCAATGCAAAAGCCTACTTTGTTGGTGCTTAGAATTTCTTTTGTGCTGCATTAGAAAATTGGTGTTGGAAAAACTGTACTTCAGATGCCAATGCCTGGGGTCACTGAAAATGCATGTGAGCCCTCATCATCTTTACCTGCACCGTCCAAGTTTGGGATACTTGCCAAATGGCGGTTGTTTTTGGTCTAGTCGTCGATTTTTTAGGTTGCATTAATTTTTAAATCCCTTTTAGATTGTGAACGGCTGTACATAAAGTTGTTTTTGGCTCGGTAGTCAGGTGTGATGATGTTTGCGTGGTCATAGCAGTAGTTTGGTGACTATCATTTCATATTATTTATGGCTGACTGAGCTCATCGTTTTCCAGTTATTCATTTGAAGATGAATGTAAAGGCCTAGAAACTAGAGGCGAGCTGATTGGAAATTCCCCATGTCATCTTCACCTAGCTTTTTTTAATCTGCTTTATTTTACATTGGCTTACTATTTATGGGTTACCTCCATGCTGACATTGATATTCAGGTGGAGTATTATTTATCAGAACTCTGACTATGCTATCTATGTTTGGACTGTAGGTGAGTTCTTGACAACAGAAGAAACACGGAGGAGGCAGAGGCTGTACGACGAGCTTGCCTCTGCCGGTAAGCTCTCTCCCGCGCTCCTTGTTATCCGAGAGCATCTTCCTTCCGGGAGATCATGCATGCGGGTGAACATTGATGCTACGAAAGTGGGAAACGTGGCCCGTTTTATCAACCATTCATGCGATGGAGGCAACTTACAGCCTGTCTTAGTAAGGAGCTCCGGTTCATTGATCCCAAGGCTCTGCTTTTTCGCTGCCAGAGATATAGCGGAAGGGGAAGAGCTCGCATTTAGCTATGGGGATGCAATGCTTAGGCCTAACAAGGGCTTGCCGTGCTTTTGTGGAAGCTCGTGTTGTCCTGGTGTACTTCCTGCAGAAGAAACCTGAGTCCATGCCATGGGCTGTAATTCGTTCGAAGCATAGTTGGTCATGAACTGTGTTTTCAAGAATTTTGGCTTCAGTAGTAGTCAGGCCTGGGAGTAGTTCTTCCTTCAGTCGATCTGTTGTAATTCCTCCCCAACAAATTGATAATGTAACCCTTTGATATAACAACTTTGTTCATGTAATATCTTCTTACCAAGAAATCGGCTTCACTGGAAGTAAATTTGCACAAGAAGTTGACTCACCATAAGAGTGAAGCCTGTTTCATACTCCATTAACCTGCATTGTGTCTGGTAAAGATGTTGACGGTGTACTGGTGTAGTTTGCTGGCAGTTGGGCACGCATTCCCTGTTCTGTCGTGTGAGACTCCACAAGAACGCTGAACGCATCACTTGACTCACGCAGCTCTGCTTCGTACCTGAGTGTCCAATGCCTTGTGCCTGCTTCGCACTCACGATACGGCTTTGGAGTTTGCACGGCACCATTTGCAATCGCACGCACGATACGGCTTTGGAGTTCATGAGAAAATCTGAAGCACTTGACCTGATCTGAAGAAAAAACCCGAAGATCTGAAGCTCCACCTCCACTTTGCAACAAGCAAGCAAACAACTCCCGAGCTAACACCGTTCTCTTCCGTGCCCGTGAGACCCGCGGCCGCAGCAGCAACCCGCGCAGCACGGCCCTCATAAATCTTGCGTGCACGCCGGTGGAACCCAAGCTGCTACGACCCCGGCGACCAGCCAGCAGTTTTAAAACTCCTCGCCCGCCTCACGCCACGCGCGCGGCGTGGCGCACGCACACGTACGTACAAACGTACGTGCGCCGGTGCGTGCATGCCAAGCGCGATGCAGGAGCCAGAGCCGCCCAGGAAGCGCGGCGCCGTGGCGGCGGCGCGGCAAGGGACGGCGGGAGTGGGGCAGCTTCCGCAACGGCAGGAGGACGAGACGTCGTCGGTGGGGCCGGGCGCGCCGTGCGGGGCGTGCAAGTTCCTGCGGCGGCGGTGCGTGCCGGGGTGCGTGTTCGCGCCGCACTTCAGCGGCGGCGGGAGGGAGCGCGGCGCGGCGCAGTTCGCGGCGGTGCACCGGGTGTTCGGGGCCAGCAACGTGGCGAAGCTGCTGTCGCGGGTGCCCGTGCCCCTGCGGCGGGACACGGCGCGCACGGTCTGCTACGAGGCGCAGGCGCGCGTCGCCGACCCCGTCTACGGATGCGTCGGCACCATCCTCGCCCTCCAGCACCAGGTAGCGTTCCTCCAGGGCCAGCTCTCGGTGCTGCAGGCCCAGCTCTTCAACTGCAGGCTGGCCTTCGCGGCCACCACGCACCCGGACGGCACGGAACACTTGGCGGCGTACTCCGCCGCGTCGGCGCCGAGCCAGATGGTGAACTACGACGACCTTCCGCAGGCCGTGGATTTCATGGACGTGGAGCCCCAGATGAGGGGCCTAGAGTCTCTCCAGCTTTCGCAGCCGCCGCACCGGGAGTAAGACGAGAGCCAAAGGCATGAGTCCTTTCTCAGATAATGTAGGTCGATAGCAGCAACAGTAAAACCCGTCCGTGTAGTTGCCTGCTACAAGTAGCTGCTGTAATCTATGCATTCGAAATTTGGGAAATTTATATATGGAGTGCATCCGATTGAACTTATTTTTGGAAAATGTATTTGCATCTTTAAATGTTGAGTAAATTCCATATTTTACCGAAAAGGCCAAGTGTAGCTCGGGCTACATGTAACATGTTTTTTGAAAGTTTTGAAAACGGCATTTTAAAGTTTCAAAAATTTCTGAAAAAAATTCTAGTTCATAATGTATTCTACAAACATGCAAATTCTCAACTCTAAACATTTTGTAATTTGTGCCACACAAAAAAGACAAATCTGAGAAAAATTGAAGGTTCAAATTTTGGCACTGTTCACTACTTCGGATGTGCACTTTTGCCATTTTTACACAGCCTAGAATACAATGTATTTCAAATAAAAAATATTCACAATGATAGAATACATCATTGCGTACATTTAGAATTTTTTCAGAATATTTTAAATATTTAAACTATCATTTTTTAATTTTCAAAATAATTTTTCAAGAATACGGGTTTTCTTCATTTGATGTTTTAGCGTGCTAAAATTTCATTGTAGATGCATTAACATGAATAATATATTTTTGGTTTCAAGCACACATCAGAGCAATTTTAGGTTATTTGTTTTTTTTTTTGACATACTGAATCCTAGGAGGTAAACATGTGCTTCTACACGATATTTTTAATTTATCTATTATGATTTTCTACTATATTTATACTTAAATGTGAATCCATGGAAAATTTCAATGGAATATCTACATCAAATTATCTGGATTAATCGACATTATTATTAGTGTACCTCGAACTTGATGGTTGTCGTCCTGGAATCAGACATACAAATATTATATGTTAATTAGTGCTTTAGCATGCTACAAATTTCATTACAAATACATGAACATTAATGTTATTTGGTTGGTTTCAACGATACATATGAAAAAAAATCTATTTGTCAACCGAGGAGGCAGTGATAACTATACCAACTTTAATTCTTGTTTCATTTGTAGTTACTTTTCAACAATATCTATACTTACAAGTGATTGTACATTTTCAAACTTATTTTGATAGGAGGAAGATGAGAGTTAAGGCATGAGTTGTTCTCATATTATAGGTCGACAACGAGCCGTGTATTTCCTTGCTAGCTACTGTAATCTATGTATTTTAAATTTGTATATGAGATGCATCCATAAAATATGTGATGATTAATCGTATTACTTTTTTTTGCAAGATATAACCATTTGTATCTCCAAATGTTGGAGAAGTGTATACCAATTTACTTAATAATTGGGTGGGAAACACAACATGTGAAAGATCGAGATATACGACTAGAGGGGATGAATAGGTGTTTATAAAGATTTTTCTCCAATAAAATCTTAACGAAAGAATGCTTAAGTAGAATCTGGAATACGAAGGAAGAATCTTATGAGGAAGGGCAACATGTAATCTTACAAGATTATCCAAGTGAATGAGACGGAATACATCTATTTGTAAGGATAATGAAGAACGTGTGAATTGACAATAGCTTCAGGGTTAGATAGACATAAGTCAATCTTCAAGTTAAATGGACACTCATGATTCGCTTCACGCATTAATCATCAACTCTGGCACCTATTGCACGCAGAGCACTTGAGGGGAGAGAAGATACTCCGTTTTGTGGGGAAAAAAAAGAAACAATTCATCTTGATTGCTCAACTACAAGAAGTGTTAATCAGGGATCTTTCTCATAGTTTTTTGGTGGATACCTCAAATATCTACCTGCGAGCAGAAATGTCAAAATTACTGGTCTAGCAGCAGTTTGTTGAGCAATCTGGAAACTGAGAAATACAGCTGGTTTTGAGAAAAAAAACTTAGAAAATCTTCTATTGATCTAATCTTCTATACTAGTGTTTTTATTAATATCTGGCAGGTATTCATGTGGTTCACAAATAGGAGGCGCTGACAGCTGGTTCACAAAGAAATGCACTGGATGATGGTGATGTTGTTGCTTCTACGTCACATGGGTGCCCCGGTTCGACAAATGAATGACAAGAACCCTCGGATCAGTGAGAAAGAGAGTTGGCTAGCAAAACACTTTCAATCACCTTTCTGTTTCCTCAGAAACTTTTGAGTGACAATTTCCGAACCTCCCTAATATAGGTCAAGAACTTTTTTTTCGAGATTGACGGGGGGAATAAAACCCCACCGCTTGTTTCATTCATCGAAAGTAGTCTGGCGGGGTATGTTCTTACAAACAGATGGAGAAATTACAGGGGGTACAAGGGAAGAGAAGACAATAAAATACATGAAAAAAGACTACTAGAAAAGGGAAAGCAAGAACCACCATGAGAGGCACAAGTGGATGACGGGCGCAGTCGAGGGATCACAATACCAAGAACAAACAATGAGCCTAGCGCACCACCTGGCGAGCATATCAAACACCACGGCACAACTCAGGAGCATCCACCGTCATCATCGGCAGTGCCAAGCCTACCACCTAGCACTAACCCAGGCAGGGAGCTCCGCCACGGTAGGTCGAGATGACAAGCAGGATGGGGAGGCATCAATTGCGTCGTCATTGAGCAAAGGTGAGCCGAGACGACACCAAGAGCACGAGGCTCGCCACACCACAATGGCAACCATGGGAAGGTCTTGGGCGAACACATCAACGGGACCAAGACCCCGCGGAGGCCAGCCGAGGAGAGAAACACACCACCGTCGGCCCCAACCCGGCCGCACCAACACCATCAAACGCAGCACCGCCACCAGGACGCTTGCGAACCACCCCTGCCAACCCCGGGCAGCGCCTCCACGGAGGGGAGCGACATCGCAACGCCGCCGTTGCCCAAGCAGGGGACCGAGTATTCACCCAGCAGGGGCTGGGTGATGGGGATGGAACCTCAATGAAGCCTCCGAGGAGGGATCCGACACCAGAGCATCGTCGACGTCGTGGTTGTCGCCAAGGGTTTCCCCCGGTTCCAAGCACCACACCACCATCCACCCGTCCAAGGCACGGTTCCGACGAGGACGAGGCCTCAAGAACCGAAGACGGGGGAGAACGCCATAGATCGGAGACGCGAACCCGTCGGAATGCGCCAATGAGGTCTTCAGCCAGGAGCCGCCGCACCGAGCGGCCGCACCATCGGGGGAGAGGGGCATCACCATGATGCTCCTCGCCATGGACATCCATGCCGCCAGAGGGTTCCGCCGCCACACATACCAAGCACCATTGAGCTGCCGACGGCGCCCCCGGTGCCAGGATCGACGGCCGGACCACCGGGACGCGAACCACCAAGGCGGGACGTGCTCGAAGGGGAGCAGGGCCACGGGGTGGAGCAGAGCCGAGCGTCGGAGCTGCCGCGGATGCCAAGAGCGCATCCGCGCGTCAAGGAGGAGCAGCGGCGGAGCACCAGGAGGCAGAGCCACGCACCTGCAGTGCCTCGCCCGCTTGCCGCGACGGGGTGATGACCCACAAGTATAGGGGGTGTATCGTAGTACTTTCGATAAATAAGAGTGTCGAACCCAACGAGGAGCAGAAGGTGTTGACAAGCGGTTTCGATCAAGGATTCACTGTAAATGCTCGCAGACAAGTTTTTAGGAGTTTTATATTGCAGATAAATAAAATACAAGTAAATAAAATGCAGTAATAATAATTGCAGCGAGTGGCCCAATCCTTTCTACAGCAAAGGACAAGCCGGTAGGTTTACTTATAATGACCAAACGTTCTTGAGGACACACGGGAATGTAGTCAAGTGCTTTCGCTTCATATAGCTGATTAATCTTCATTGTTTTGATAAGTGTTGTGTGGGTGAACCTATGCTAATGCACCGCCCTTCCTAGGACTAATACATACTTGTGATTATACCCCTCATAAGCATCCGCAAATATAAGAGAGTAATTAAGATAAATCTAACCACAGCCTTAAACTCTGAGATCCTGCTATCCATCATGCATCGATATACCAACAGGGGTTCAGGTTGCTGTCACTCCGGCAACCCCACAATTGGCAAACGAATACACAATGCATTCCCCTAGGCCCATAAAGGTGAAGTATCATGTAGTCGATGTTGACATGACACCACTAGAAGAATAACACCACAACTTAAATATCAAACCATTAAATATTACTCAACATAGTTCACTACTAACATCTAGACTTCTCCCATGTCCTCAAGAACTAAACGAACTACTCACAAGACATCATATAGATCATGATCAGAGGTGATATAATGATGAATAACAATCTGGACATAAACCTTAATTCAACGGTTTCACTTAATAGCATCAACCACAAGGAGTAATCAACACCGGGAAAGTTTCCCCTATGAACTAGACAAGATTCAACCCTAGATGTTACAGCGGAACGGAGTGGAGCGGTGGAGATGATGGTGTCGGCGGTGGAGATGATGATGATGATCCCAATGAAGTCCAGCTCGATGACGGTGACGATGGCGATGATTTCCCCCTCCGGGAAGGAATTTCCCCGGCAGTTTTCTCCCCTGCCGGAGAGCTTTTCTCTCTCTGGTGTTTTTCGCCTCGTGGAGGCGGCGGAATATTTTCTCGATGATCCCCCGAGCTTAGGGTTTCCATGGGATGAAGTACGCAAAGGGGCACCGGCAGAGGTGGGCCAGGGCCTCCTCACCACATGGCGGCGCGCCAGCCAAGGGGGCCGCGCCACCACATGGTGAGAGCCCATGGTGGCCCACCTTGGCCCCCCTTTTGGCTGCCTCCGGCATCTGTGAAAATAGGGACTTCTGGATATTTTCCGTCAATTGTTGATATTCAGAAATATGGTGTCTTGACGGTGCTTTTTCCAGCAGAATCCTGACTCCAGTGATTTATTCTCCAATAATCATGAAACATGCAAAATAGGTAAAATAACATAAGTATCATCTCTAAATATGAAATATATCGATGAATAGCAGTAAATTATGATATAAAATAGTGATGCAAAATGGACGTATCACGGGGCGGCGCCGGCACGGCAGCCAGGGAGGAGACGGGGCGAATCGGGTGTGGATTTGGATTTGCGGGGAAGAATCGACCGAGGGAGGCTCCCAGTCGCCAACGTCCGCCGTGGGACGGCCTCCTCCGGTGGCGGCGGGGGCAGAGGGGGCGTGGGAGGCGGGCTTCTGGCGGCGGCGGCGCGGACGCCTCGGGGTCGCCTGGGAGCGACCCAGAGGTGGCTAAGGTTTCTTTTCCACCCCGATCAAACAGGTCCAGAATTTTCGAGCGAAGATTTCCCGCAACCTCCACGCAGTGATTGTGGAGTTTCTGTAGAGTCTACTTTCAAAGGGCGTTCAGTTCATCCGAGAACTTTTGAGTGGAAAATTCCTGAGACTACCGAGCGCCGTATATATTCCTTGGACAATATCTTGCGTATGAAGTTCAAAAAAAAGCTTGCGTTTTGGTTTTGATTAAAACCTCTGAGTGCTCATTCTTGGTACCTCCTGTATAAGGGGTTTACTGCACTTTACCACACTTGTACATGTATTGGCCTTTGGTCCCCTGAGAATACTAGTTGCTCATTTCTCCAACATGGTATCAGAGCCCAGGTTAGGGTTAGGCTCTCCTCCTCCCCGCATGTAGTAACTCCGTGCTGCTCCACCGCCGCCGCCATTGCTAACTCCGGCCGGCCGGTTGCCTCTTTCTCTCCTCTCTTGCGTCTCATCCTGCTCTCTGATTTGGGGCTTTCTTCTCTGTCAAATCGAGCTTCATTCCGAGCAAATCGAGCTTCCCCATTGCCGCTTCTCTGGCCTGACGCGTCGCAGCCGCTCGTGGCTGGCCGTGCCTCCGCCGTTCCCGGCCGCCGCCTCTCCGGCCGACACCGCCTCCGGCCGTCGTTGCTCTGGGCCTGCCGCGCCGCCACCCTGCTTCGGGCTTGCCACCGGCGCCCGCGGTCGATCGAGTGGTTCGTTGGCTCATTCTCTCGATCTGATCTCGATATGTGAGCGTTGACATGTAAAAAAATCGAAAAAGAAAAAAGAAAACAGAGAGCCCATCATGTCTTCTTCGGGCTATGTTGTTGTTCCCGCTGCTCGGTGACCTTTGATGGCACCAACTATGCTGATTTTGCCGGCTTTATGCGTATCCACATGCGCGACCTTCTACTTTGGGGTGTTTTCTCTGGCGAGGTCTCGTGTCCGCCATGCCCCATTGCTCTTGTGGCTCCTACTCCATCAGTGCCACCAGTTCTTGCCGCTGTTGTTTCTCAGGCTGATCGGGAGGCCGCCAAGACTGTTGATGAGGCTACGCTTGAGGCTTATGACAAGCAGGTAGTCTCTCTCCATTTACCGAGCTGCTCTGTCTATTTACACTCAGTGGTGCAATGATGATGCTCGTGCTGCTGCTGTCCTCACTGCAAGTGTTCTGCCTCAGTTTGCTTCTGAGTTTATCGGATTGGGCACTGCTGCTGCTATGTGGACTTATCTTTGTCAGCGCTATCAGCCCTCTGGTGATGCTCTCTACCTATCTATGGTTCGTCAGGAGCATGATCTTCAGCAGGGAGACTCTACTGTTGATGAGTTCTACACATAGAGCTCTGCCATCTGGCACCAGCTTGACTCTCTAAGGACTGTTGTTTGTCGATGCTGCCAGACAGTGCGGTCAGATTTGGAGTTTCAGCGTGTCCATGAGTTCATGTCTCGCCTCTGTGCCGAGTTTGAGCCTCGGCGTGCTCACTTGCTTGCCCGTGGTCGTGTTCCTATATCAGAGGTGTTTGCAGAGTGATACGTCTCCAACGTATCTATAATTTCTTATGTTTCATGCTTATATTGTACCAATTCTACATGTTTTATTCACACTTTATAGCATTTTTATGCATTTTCTGGGACTAACCTATTAACAAGATGCCACAGTGCCAGTTCCTGTTTTCTGCTGTTTTTGATTCCAGAAAAGCTGTTCTGGAAATATTCTCGGAATTGGACGAAACAAAAAGCCAAGGTCCTATTTTTCTGTCACGTACACGGAGTCCGAAGGAGAGACGAAGGAGGGCACCGAGGCCCCCTCACCAGGTGGTGGCGCGGGTCCCACCCCTGGCGCGCCGCCACGTGGTGAGGAGCCCTCGGGCCTCCACCGACATCGCCCCTTCGCCTATAAATTGCCTTTGTCGGAAAAACCCTAAACACCCGAGCCTCCATCCACGAAAAGTTACAGAGCCGCCGCCGTCGTCAACCCTAGCTCGGGAGGGTTCTGAAGCTCTTCCCGGCACTCTGCCGGAGAGGGGAATCATCACCGGAGGGCTCTACATCGCCATGCCTTCCTCCGGAGTGATGTGTGAGTAGTCCACCCCTGGACTATGGGTCCATAGCAGTAGCTAGATGGTTGTCTTCTCCTCTTGTGCCATCATGTTTAGATCTTGTGAGCTGCTTATCATGATCAAGATCATCTTATTGTAATGCTACATGTTGTGTTTGCTGGGATCCGATGAATATTGAATACTATGTCAAGTTGATTATTGATTTGTCATGCCTATGTTGTTTATGATCTTGCATGCTCTCCGTTATTAGTGTAGGCTTTGGCCAAGTTTATGCTTGTAACTCCAAGAGGGAGTATTTATGCTAGATAGTGGGTTCATGCCTCCATTTAATCTGGGACTGTGACAGAAAGTTCTAAGGTTGTGGATGTGCTGTTGCTACTAGGGGTAAAACAGCAATGATTTGTCTAAGGATATTTGTATTGTTTACATTATGCACCATACTTAATGTAATTGTCTGTTGCTTGCAACTTAATACTGGAAGGGGTGCGGATGCTAACCTGAAGGTGTACTATTTAGGCACAGATGCATGCTGGATAGCGGTCTGTGTACTTTGTCGTAATGCCCAAGTAAATTTCATAGTGATCATCATGACTTGTATATCCATTGTTATGCACTCTCTATTTTGTCAATTGCCCAGCTGTAATTTGTTTACCCAGCATGTTAGTATTTTATTATGGAGAGACACCACTGGTGAACTGTGGACCCCGGTCCATTATTTTACATCTGAAATACAACCAACTGCAATATTGTTCTCTTTAATTCTCTGCAAGCAAACATCATTTTCCACACCACACTTTTAATCCTTTGTTTTCAGCAAGCCGGTGAGATTGACAACCTCACTGTTTCGTTGGAGCAAATTAGTTTGATTGTCTTGTGTGTAGGTTCCACGTTGCTGCTGATTCTCTGGTGTTGCGCCCTGCCACATTCAGCCACCAACAACCTTCAGAAGACCCTTGACTTCCTACTGTTTCGATTAAACCTTGGTTTCTTACTGAGGGAAAACTTGCTGCTGCACTCATCACACCTTCCTCTTGGGGTTCCCAACGGACGTGTAACTTAACACGCATCATAGAGCTTCGAGCTGAGGAGACACGCCTCCGTTCTGCTGGTTTGATTGCGGTTCCCACTGTGCTAGCTGCCCGAGCTCCTGTGTCGTCTGCTCCACCGCTGCTCCCCACTCCCTCAGGGGGGTGGGCGGGCGCCCTCCTTCTGCAGGAGTGGGCCGGCCTCGCTCTCACACCTTCTGTGGCTACTGTAAGAAGCCGGGTCAGCCAGAGTCCGACTGTCACAAGAAGCAGCACGACCTGAGTCGCTCCTCTACTGCGGCTCGTGCGTCTTCGTCAACCCCATCACTCACTGACCAGGATATTGTGCTGCTCAAGCGTATACTGGCTTCCTCGGGCTCTTCCTCGACGAGCACTGTTGCCTCGCGGACTGCTTCCACTACTCCGCCACCACCGCCTTCACAGTCAGGTACATCTGTGTGGGTTCTGGATTCTGGAGCCTCTTTTCACATGTCTTCTGACTCTTCCGCTCTGTCTTCTCTTCGTCCTCTTGAGTTTCCTGTCAATGTTCTCACTGCCGATGGCACACCTCTTCCTGTTGCTAGTCGTGGCAACCTTTCTACTCCGTCTTTTTCTGTTCCTAGTGTTTCTCATGTTTCCCGTCTTACCATGAATTTGTTTCCGCTGCTCAACTTACTAATTCTGGTTGTCGTGCCATCCTTGATGCCGACTCTTGCTCTGTTCAGGATCGTCAGACCAAGGCTCTGGTTGGCACTGGCCCTCGGCGCCGTGAGACTCAGGGCCTTTGGGAGGTCGACTGGCTTCGTGTTCCTTCCGTTGCCACCACACCCGCCAGTTCACATGCTCTTGATGCCTCCTCTTCTGCATCTTTTCAGCAGTGGCATCATCGACTTGGTCATATATGTGGCTCTTGCTTGTCTTCGTTAGTGCGTCAAGGTGTCTTAGGCCCTGTCTCTGGAGATGTTTCTTTACATTGTGATGGTTGTAGACTTGGCAAACATACTCAATTACCTTATCCTACGAGGGAGTCAGTATCTCAGCGTCTTTTCAACTTAGTACATTCTGATGTATGGGGTCCTGCTCCCTCGATTTGAAAGGGGGTCATCGCTACTATGTTCTATTTATTGATGATTTCTCTCGCCACACTTGACTCTATTTTATGAAATATCGCAGCGAGGTTCTCTCTATATACAAGCGATTTGCTGTCATGGTTCACACCCAGTTTTCCACGTCCATTCGTGTTTTTCGTGCTGACTCGACTGGTGAGTATATCTCCCAGATGTTGTGTGATTTTCTTGCCGAGCAGGGTACTCTTCCCCAGTTCTCTTGTCCTGGTGCCCATGCTCAGAATGGCGTTGCTGAGCGCAAGCATCGCCACCTCCTTGAGACAGCTCGTGCGATGATGATCGCCGCCTCTCTTCCAGGCCACTTTGGGCTGAGCCTGTTTCTGCATCCACCTATCTCATCAACATCCAACCTTCGACTGCCTTGCAGGGTGGTATTCCTATGGAGCGTCTCTCCGGTCGTTCACCTGACTACTCCGCTCTTCGTCTGTTTGGGTGCGTGTGCTATGTTCTTCTTGCTCCCCGTGAACGCACCAAATTGACTGCTCAGTCGGTTGAGTGTGTCTTTCTTGGCTACAGTGATGAGCACAAGGGTTATCGATGTTGGGATCCTGTTGGTCGTCGGCTGTGTATTTCACGTGATGTGACTTTTGATGAGTCTCGTCCATACTACCCGCGTCCTACCTCCTCGACTTTTTTTGTTGAGGATATCTCGTTCCTTATACTTCCCGACACATCTCCCTCTGTACCTCATGTTCCTCCTGCTCCACCTCCACCTCCGGTGAGTCCCACTGTTCCTGATACACCACCGACGCCACCCTCCCCTCCTTCCTCCTCTCATCCCTTGTCACCTACCGCTTCGGTGCCTCCTCCCCTCTCTCCCTTTCCTCTCCACTACACTTGTCATCCTCGTGTCGTGGATGATCCTTCTGACGTGCCTTCCACTTCCAGCGCGCCTCCTTCCCCGTCTACGCCGGTTCATAACCTCCGTGCTCGGCCTTCGTTACGGCCTCCTCATCACTATTCTCCTCCCAGTACGGTCTTCCTGCTGTCACTGAGCCCACTTCCTATCGGGATGCCATGGCTCAGCCTGAATGGCAGCTTGCGATGGCTGAGGAGATTGCTGCGCTTGAGCGCACTGGCACGTGGGATCTGGTCTCCCCACCTCCTGGTGTTCGTCCCATCATGTGGAAGTGGGTCTATAAGGTTAAGACTCGCTCCGATGGTTCTCTCGAGCGTTACAAAGCTCGTCTTGTGGCTCGTGGCTTTCAGCAGGAGCAGGGACGCGATTATGATGAGACATTCGCTCCTGTGGCCCACATGACCATTGTCCGCACTCTTCTCGATGTGGCTTCTGACCGTCATTGGTCTGTGTCTCAGCTTGATGTTGAGAACGCTTCGTGCTACTGATGACTTCTTCATCTCCCAAGAAAAATATATTCAAGATCTTCTTGCTCATGCAGCACTTGGTGATGAGCGCATTGTTGTGACTCCTACGGAGCTCAACGTTCAGCTTCGTGCTACTGTGCTACTGATGGTGATCCCCTCACTGATCCCACACGCTATCGCCACCTCGTTGGGAGCCTTGTCTATCTAACTGTCACTCGTCCAGATATATCATATCATGTCCACATTCTGAGTCAGTTCATTTCAGCTCCCACCTCTGTCCACTATAGTCACCTCCTCCGTGTTCTACGATATCTTCGTGGCGCGATCTCTCACCGTCTTTTCTTTCCCCGCTCTAGCTCTCTCCAGCTCCAGGCCTACCCTGATGCTACGTGGGCTAGTGATCCTTCTGATCGCCGCTCGCTGTGTGCTTACTGTGTCTTTCTTGGAGGTTCTCTCATTGCCTGGAAGACGAAGAAACAGACTGCAGTTTCCCGCTCGAGTGCAGAGGCTGAGTTGCGAGCGATGGCTATGTTGACGGCTGAGGTGACCTGGTTACGATGGTTACTAGAGGATTTTAGTGTTCCTGCTGCTGCACCGACTCCTCTATTGTCAGACAGTACCGGTGCAATCAACATTGCGCATGACCCGATGAAGCATGAGCTCACCAAGCATATCGGTGTGGATGCCTCCTTTGTGCGTGCTGCTGTGCAGGATCAGACTCTCGCTCTTCACTATGTGCCCTCTGAGTTACAGTTGGCGGATTTTTTCACGAAGGCACAAACTCGAGCGCAGCATGGGTTCTTTCTCTCCAAACTCAGTGTTTTTGACCCACCATGAGTTGGGGGGGGGGGGTGTTAGATGTGTATAGTCCCTCTTCTATATATCCCCATTGTATAAGGGGTTTACTGCACTTTACCACACTTATACATGTATTGGTCTTTGGCCCCCTGAGAATACTAGTTGCTCATTTCTCCAACACCTCCGAGGTGATGTGTTTCTTAAGGTCTTCTAGACAGGCTGGTATCACCAACAGTTTCACAGGTAATTTCGAGAAAGTGCCTTCCATGCCCAACCATCCAAAGTTTAAACCGGTTTAGTACTTTCAGTAATTATTTTTTTCACGTCACATGGAAGTACTAAATGGTTATGTTCATTTCTATTTAAAGGAACCGAACCCCCTCAAAATTTTTTTTAAAGGAACAGAATGCACGACCAATGTAGGAGTCTATTGGAGCCCTAGCTCCGTTCTTAACATTTTTTACACAAAAGTCAGAAAGGTAAAGACTTAATACACACATACTTGGACGATTCGTTTTGTAAAAACAAAAAATTGATAATTTCCCTTTGACACAAAAAAATTGATAATTTCCCTTTGACATGGCAATCGCTGACATAAAAAAGATTTATCGAGGCTTTTGTCTAGAACAACCAGTCGACCAGATGAATAATATGTGATTCATATTGCACGCAGCAGCTACAAAGGTTAGAGTCGCCACCATTTGGCAATGAAACATAACCCATATTCAACCCATCAGGGCAATAGTTCTTGTTCTATTTCTACTCGGTAATATATAGCATAGCTACGCATAAAAGACCATCACTTCAAGTTGGAAAAAGAATGAAGTACCGTCACTTCAAGCTTTTCTTGAATATTCTCCTTGGGTACTTGAAATTAATGCATAACCCATTAGGATCTGATTTAATGGCTCATTCCTCAGAGCGACTGCTAATTCAGAAATTTATATTCTGACAGGAAATTCTACAACTATAGTTGGCAAACGAGCACAAGTTTTACATCATATTGTTGGCTCCTAGAACATGTGGAACACATCTTGGAAAAAGAATGAAGTCAGCATAAAGGATAAATACACACTTGCTGATTGATCTCAACAAAAATAATGTTGACGAGCTTCAATACTTGTACTTGCAAGAAACCACTGACTGTTCTTGTAGTAGACAGTATGCCTAACAAGCTCAGCATTATATCTTTCTCCATTGTTATGGTATATCAGGATCAACTTATCTATGAAATGTGGTAATGCAGCACAACACAGCTTGTCAAACAAACAGAACTGTAGTTTGCTCACCAACTAACATTGTTAAACATTTCATTCAAAACAGGAGGATGGAAGCTAAACTACATTTTTATGAGAAATATAAGATGCACTTACCTTTATGGCTTGAGAATATCGAGCCATGAATAAATTTAGAAGGCATCCAATTCATTACCTTGACACCATTACAAGCGGTGGAATGCCAATATAACTTCTGTAGAAATTGGAACGATTACCTAGTAAGATCACAAAGCTTTGTGTTAAAATTTCAGGATAACATTGGACAAAACAGGCCATATCTCACAGATACTAATTTCAAGTAAACTTGTGAGGAACTTGTACCGCCAATGCACTGCCCCTAATATTTAGAAGCAACCATTATAAAAAGGAAGAGAATGCTGAAAAAATATACCTTCAGGCTTGTAAAAAATATACCGTCAGGCTACAATAGAATATTTTTGACATAACTTCTCAAGGAAACTTAATTTGGATGAACACATAATCGCATATTTATCCACCTTCTCATATTGCTGAATATTAGGATTATGTTATTCAGTTAGAATCAACAACCGTGCAGCACCGAACAATGGATTACTAAGTACAGATACCAGGAAATTACCAACACGATCACATCACCAAGGATGGAATTTTACCAAATGAAGACAAGCATAATTATTAATAATTTCGCAACAGAGGCAAGAATCACAGGAAAACAACGGTGGACAGGCTACAATACGTAAGTCCACTACATGGCCAAAGACTCCAGCAAGCTCAAGAATTTCCTTTTGGTTAACGAATCGAGGGCTCCGCACCGGTGAGCTTCCAGGGAGGTCAAGGCCGGGCGGCTGCGCCGAGGCTGTCGGCCCGCGCCTGCCCATGTGCGGCCGACTGGGCGTGGCGGCGGCTGCCCCACATCTTCCATCTGCGGCGGGGGCGGCGCTTGCTGCTGCGGCGACACCACGCAGAGCTAGTGCGACGTCAATAGGCGGCGGGGTAGCATATGGAGGCGGGGGGATGGGGTGATGAACCCGATCGTGCGGTGCGAGCAGGAGACGGCGGGGTGGTTTGGGGTCTCGGGGCGGGAGCGTCTATGGAGATGGAGGTCGTGGGGAGAAGGTGGAGGAGGTAAGTTTCTTTTCCGTAGTTTTTTCCCAGCGATTTTTTTCTGTGCGGGAGCGAGGAGGGGAGCGACGTACCACGGAACACCACCGGACGTACCATCACGGCAGAGTCAGCTTTAATAGTAAAGATTTTACTACATTTGATATTGTAATTTGCGTTTACCAAGCCTACTCCCCGTGGTCAGCGATTAGAGAAAAAGATTGTCATATCAGGAGAGAGAACAGAGAACGGTCATCTTTGCAAAAATTTCAAGGCCAGCCTTGTATCTTCTCTATCTAAATAGGATACCCCCACTACCTGATTTTCCAGCCTCCTCATGCCTCCACGTCACCTCAATTACCGAGCGATTTACCTCTCAAGTCATTCAGTTGCTTGCGTTCATTTTACCCAGCGACCTGCGTTCGCGTTACCCAGCTCGATTAGAGGCCCCTATATGGGATGTCTTCGTGTCCCTTTACATGGGCCTCCGCTACTTGGGCTGGTAGACACGATCGTCCCAGCTTAGTCATCCCCTACGCTTTTTTATCCAAAAGTCAGAAAGGTAAAGACTTAATACACACACCTACTTGGACGATTCGTTTTGCCAAACCAAAATTTCGATAATTTCCCTTTGACATGGCAATCACTGACATAACAAAGATGTATCAGGCTTTTGTCTAGAACAAACAGTCGACTAGATGAATAATATGTGATTCATATTGCACGCAGCAGCTACAAAGGTTAGAGTTGCAACCATTTGGCGATGAAACATAACCCATATTCAACTCATCAGGGCAATAGTTCTTGTTCTATTTCTACTCGGTAATATATAGCATAGCTACGCATAAAAGACCATATAGACTTCAAGTTGCATTGCTGTCCTCAACAGACTTCTTGTATTCAGGCTTGAGCTCATGCGTCCCTTGATTTGGTCCTCGCTTGTTGTAGACACAAAGATCGTTCATTATCTCCTTCAGGAATTGCTGCATGAATCAAGTGCGGGCAGGTGGTAAGTGAAGAAATGGATGTATGTAGTAAGAATATGCAATTACTGTAGTATCAGTGTATCAACATTTTATCAATATAAATGCTTCTTGGAGTCGCAAGCAAAATACCTCTGGTTGGTGTGTTTCCTGCATTAGATGCTTTAGTGACCAATTTGGCTGCCATTCAAACAACTTGAATAGGATATTTTCCAAATCCTTGCGATCCCTTCGTGTTCTTTTCAGTTCAAAAGGTTTTGCTGGTGTTGCTTTCTTCTTGTCCTGATAAAGACGAAAGTACAAGTAATGAGGCTCTTTTAAAAGAAGACCAATTCAAATAATTGATTTTCTGGGAATGCTTTTATCAGAAAAGGTAACTGTACGTCAAGAACATAGCATCTAATTGTCAGGTATAAGATGGAAATCCTGACTTGAAAAAACACGTCACCACTAATTACTACTCTCAAGGCCCCTAATAATAAATGAAGGGGGAAAGGTGATCCTGAAAAAGGACTAACCTTTGGCACAGAAGGAAAATTGTTCAGTTGAATCATTTGCTGCACTCCCATTCCATGGTCCTTGTGAAGTACCTAATAAATGAAGGGGGGAAGGTGAATTTACATAATAACACGTGAAGAAGGAACCGAGAAAAGAGGGTCAAGATGAAATTAAAAAAAACTGACATGAACTTTTCTTGTTTTAATCATAGACTTTTTAGTCCTTTCACGGCATAATTTTGCATAGTCTGAAAGATTTTCTCTGTCAGGTTCCATGTCAAATTTGTGCCCGATTTTTCCTTCACACGCGAACTTCCCTGCAATAAACAGAAGGTCGTAATTTTGTGATACAGAAAATAATAACTACTACTAAGGTGTTCTGAATAAACAGCTTCCATTCAAACTTTTGTTCAAATGATCAATCTCAAAATTGTGCACCTCTCTTCTCTAGAATCATGATATCACTTTCCAAAAAACTTCTAAAGGTAGCAAAATAAATTGTATATAATGCCAATAAGATGTGATAAGACACAGCTAAGGAACTGACATAAATTCTGGATTAAAAAGTAAAAGTAGTACGGCCAATTGTTTGTTATTGTCCTTAACCTTGTATAACTGCAACAGCCTGACATGTTCGATATCTGATCTATAGCATAATCATGTACTAAATGAAGCTTGGTGTGCTAGCTTTATGGAAATACATATTCCATTGTTTACACGTGGCATGAATCAGTAGGCACACTGAACTGAGGAAGAAGGTTGTAGAAAAATGTAAAACATAGAGAGCCCACAATGAAGCATTTACTGAGTGAATTAATTAGAACTCAATAAAGAACAGTGCGCTTAAATAGTAAGTTCAAACTAATTAAAGAAGACACATGTAAGGAACTACTTCAACGACTCGAGATCCAGAAAAGAGGACCCCACTGGTGAACAGGATGAAAGTATAATTATATCAATATATTAGCAATATCCTCTAAAGTTCAAGAAATAGCCCAATATGCACAATTCGACCTGAACTACATATAAACTGGATCAATTCCTTTTCTACTTCAATGAATAGTCAGAGCTCCTGGTGGTTAGCCAGAAAAATATTGAATTATGCCAACAACCACAGATGATTGGGCCTGAGGAAGTGAGGAGTCAGGACTCCAAAAGCAACTAGATGCCTTCACTTCGTTACTAGAGGTAGGATGGATTTACAGATTTAGAGCAAAATCTCTTACAGGCAATTAAAAGTGAGAGTCTCTCCTATGAATAAAGGCTGAATGGCTGGAGTTAGCTTCTGAACCAAATTAACGTAATGCATATTTTTACATTCAAAAGGGTATTGGTAGAATCAAGCATCGTTTGCTTCCCAGTTACAGAAACAACAGGTTTCACAAATTTATATAAGAAAAATAAAATAGATGCATGAAAAAATATTTTTTAAGTTGAAAGGGAGCACAATAATTACCTTGGTTAGACTCGGAGAAAACACACATTGGCACAAAATCCTTGAACATATTTAAAGAGTAATTCCTTGGTGTATTGTCATTGTCTGCTTGAGCCATCTCCATCTTGAACTGTTATTTCAGTAACACCATGTAAGAAACATAGGCATCATAACACAAACATCTTAAATGGATTCTATTACACACATTTGAACATGGCTGCCTTACTCCTCTGAGAAAACTGGGTAGCAGAGAAACAGGAGGTCCATGGACGCTATTTATGTGCATGAGTTCCGCGAAAACATGGAAAAGACATATCCAAGGCACTACGTTTGAGGGCCGTTAACTTTTTAACCACCAACGATAAAGTTAGTATTTTAAGCCTCTCCGTGGAATGGAACATAGTAAGTGGCAAAACCTTTGGACCATTTGTTTCAATCCAAAATGTTGCTTAACGGATCCAGACTGCAGAGGCTTATAGCTGACATTTTCGGAATTAACATCCATATGTTATAATGCAAGATCCAAAGAACAATGTTGTATTTTACTAAAATTAAGTAAAATCTTGACAAGTCGCACGGGGCACTTTGAGGTGATTCTTATGTGAAACATACTTATTACAGACAAATCATAAATAATTGGAAGACCAACAGCAATTTAAGCAAAAAGAAAAAAGCCCAACCGAAGGCAAGCATACTTCACCATTCTAGTAATGCGTGAGTTAAAAGTGTTCCAGACAGAAAACATGAATAGAAAATGCTATACTAGTAGAGTTTAGGCTGATCAAATTTCGGAGCTCAAGATGGTCATAAAACAATCAAACAATGATAACCAACTACTGCATGAATTGCCGCAGAGCAAACACCAGCCTCTTAAAGGCCGATACACAGTTTAATCCACGTTATTCTAAAATTCAGCGATGTTATGCTCGAGCTGTCGAGCCAAGTCACGGAACCGGAGGAAGCGGAAAGCTTGCCTGCATCGGGTCCTCCTCGGTGCTGAGTGGGTCGAAGGAGAGGATGACCTTGGCGACGACGGGGTTAGGGTTGGGGCCTCCGGCGGCGGACGCGGTAGCCTCCTGCCAGGCTTGTGAGACGATGGCCGGGCACTTCATGAGCCACACGGAGCGGTCGGCCCGGGCCGTCTCCAGGTGCTTCGTCGCGTCCTCGGACATGTCCGCAGATCGGTGGTTCTCCGGCCTCCAGTGCGCGGTTCCTCTTGGAGTCGATGGAGGGTTGCACCGCTCGCCGGCTTGTGTGCCGGGAATCGAGGTGCTTCCTGCTTTTTCTGGAGGCGGTTTCGTGAGGAGAAGAGGCGGTGGATCGCACCAGAGAACAATGGACAAACAGAGTACCAATCGGATCGGCGTTAATTACTTTTTTTTTCGGTTTTGCTAAGTCTCAGCTAGCTGAGACATAGCTTATGTCTCAGTCACATCCGTGGCCGTCCGGTCGTCCTTTTACTTTACGATCCGTATTTTGGTGGGTTGACCCGTACAGTGACATCACTTGACTGAGACATAACTTACTTTTTTTTTTTTTTGAGAATCTCTCGGTGTAAGTTGTGGGTTTTAGGGCTGAAAGTGGAACGCTCTATGCATCCGTGACACAGGCGGTGGCAAATCCCCAACACCCACGCCGGCGACGATGTCCCCCATATCCGAAACCTTCTGCGCCTCCTTGCGTCTTCCTCCCGGTGCACTCCCGTCCGCCGACTCCCGCTGCACTCCCGTCCGCCGACTCCCGCTGCTGTGGCCTTCCCGGCTGGGTTATCCTCGACTCGCTGGCCTACATGGTCAATGTCCATAACGAGACCACCGCCAGAACCACCACGCTCGACGGCCTCGACATCCAGGTGTCCTTCCTGATCGCCGCCCCGCCGAGCCTCTCGTACTGCTGTATCTGCTGCACCAACAGCAAAGAAACCCCCTTCGACTACGTGCCCAGGATCCTTACCTCGGTGGAAGATCTCGCCCTCATCGAAGTTGCTTTCACCACCACCGGCACCCAGGAGTGGTTCGTCTACGAAGCCAGGGGCGGCTACCCGTCGCTCCACCTTCTCCGCGATCTCCGTCTGTACTCGAACTATACGGGGCACGACGCCTATGGTCTCATGTCCCATGATGAAGGCAGGCAATTCCTTGTGGCCTCTCCAGGCTACAAGGGTGGGCAGTACAGTCTCCACATCTTCCGTTCCATGCAGTCCGATTGGACCAAGAAGCCGCTGCAGGTGGACTACGGGCTAACCAAGAAAGCCAGGCGCTTCGATCCCACCTACGTGATCGCTCTCGGAGATGGGCTGCTAGGCTGGGTCGATCTCTGGGAGGGAATCCTGATCTGCGATGTGCTCGCCGCCCTCGCCAACGACGGCACAACGCCCGCCACGGCACGTTTCGTTCCGATGCCGATGCCGATGCCGCTGCCCAGCAACCAAGAACTGTACCTCCAGCGTGATCTTCCACGTCCGATTCGCGATGTCACCTTCAGTCATGGCCAAATCAAATGCGTCGAGCTGGAGCAATTGGTAAGACTCAAACCAAAAGCTGCACCACCGGCTGTGCACCATCCCTGGAACACGCTACTCCTCTACGACTCAGAATCACCCATGGTTCCAGACCAGGAGGAGGACGACGACGAGTATGAGGTCCTTGGTTGGCGGTTCGTCAACTGGTATAGGGAACTGGCGTGGGACTATTGGCACAGGGGAAGCATGGTTCATTCCGATGACCTTGGACCTGTCTCCTTGCCTCGGCTAGAAGGCGGCTCGCCAACTGCTGTACATTTATCATTCAAGGACCTGCAGACGTGTTATCCCACTCTGCGTGGCAGCGACGATGTTGTTTACCTCATCTCCATGCTGGATAAGTGGGACCAAAGTGCCTGGATTGTTGCTGTTGACACCAAGAGCAAGTCACTTTCAAAGCCTATGCCATTTTTCGTTTAAAAAAAAAGCCTATGCCATTTTCTGCTGATAGATCTTTTCTGGTCGTTCCAACCCACATTCCATGGGTGCTCACAAAATATATTGACGCTAAACCAGGTAACTATATACACTGTCACTCGTTTATCACATGACACTCTTCACGAATAATTCTTCTTGTCTCGTTTTAATATGTATGTCCATTTGTACCCATACTGGCCCGCTTCCTTCTCTTATGGCTCTGGTGTCTGACAACAGTTGTTAATACTTAATTCATGATAGATCCTTCTTTGGCTTCTACGAAGTGCTTCAGATAGAGTTAGTTACGAATATACAATGAATCATGTGTTACTTTATACCCTTGTTTTCAGTTTGTATTATGATTTATCGAGATAACTTCTAGTGCTACTGCATCTTGTGGTGCTACTTGGTAGCACCGCCAATTTGTCATTAACATTTTTGAATAAGAATGTGTAGATAGATTGCAACATAATATAGAATGGCACGAAAATCAATTTCAGATAGAACATACATGACAGAAAGAAAATAGAGAAAATCTGCCTGGAATAGTGCTTCAGATGTTCTCTCTCTTCATGCGACTATTTACTGTGAAAATAGAAAATAGTGATCTGAGCTTTGAGGACATCTTGTTGCAATGCGACCAAGCTATTATCTACTGTGACAATAGTAATTAATGATCTAAAATATTAGGACATATTGTTGCAATGTTATGAATATTATTCAGACTTTGTAAATAAATGTTTGGTCCTGCAACCGTGCATATGTAGCACGGTACCACGGCAAGGTGTGGTAGAGCATTAGAACCTTCTGTCCAATATATCAGATGGTGGATGTTTCTACTAATATGGGCCTGAATTGACATTTGCAGTTGATTATGAAATCATATTTATTATATCTATAGTGAGTAGCGAGTCTCATGAATCTAATGGTTTTCTACTCTCCCTGTATATTAGATAGCCCCCCCCCCCCCACACACACACACACACAAAACTGCAGTGGGTCCAGTAAGAAGCGGCAACGACTTACATAGACGACCGCGAAGAGGAGTAACCTTTTATTGTAGCTTCTCCAACCTTTATCAGGTAATAAAGAGTAGCATTCCTTAGTTTTTGAATTTATTACTCAAACATCTGTCCTATAAACAGTTCTCTCATGAGCATGATATTCTTTTTAACTGATGCAGCTGCAGCGATGAATCGATGATACTAGCCAACCATACAGTATGCTGACCTTCTCTGTACTCTGGACATGGTTTGGTTTTTAAGACGACAACATGCTTATTTTATGGTTCTATGTAAGTCATATGTGTCGACAGGTTTGTGGTCTAGAACTGTATCATAATTACTGCACGATGTTCATTTCAGTCGTTTATGTGAACATCGGGACATGGTAGTGTTTAAAAATGGTATCGCGGTATATTGATTGCAGTAACATCTTATATTGTGTGATGGTTGGAGTATATGTTTTGCGCCCTAGGATTGTGTCTAACAGTGTTTGGCTCAACATACAATGTGGTATAGTTTCTTGTCGTTAAGAAAAACTTTGGAGAAATTGATGTCTTTTTACTAACTATTGGAGAGGATTATAGTCATGGTGGTGGCGGTATGTCGCCCCTTTTTGACCCTTAGTAGTGTGGTGCTACACTCCATTTTTTTACCTGCAACATATGTTTATGTAATTTTGTTTTGTTGTTGTTGTGAACACCTCGAGTACGTCTTCTTCCCCTTCTTATTCAGGTCTACACTTTCTGACATAAGTCTTGCATGCAGTTTATGCACTTTCTGACATAATACCTTGTTCTGCGACCTTGAATGGAGTAGTAAGCATGCATGTGCAATGCACGTCTCGTTCAATCACTAAACTACAATCATAATGATTTGTAAATTATATCACTATAATAGGTTTATATGTAAACATTTGCATAGGTACGAAAATAGATCTATCAACAATGTTTTACAATTCAAAGTATACATGGAAGAAGTCTTAAACTGAATAAGGTCACCACATATAACCATTTTCTAATCCATTTATTTTAGGGTGTAGAACTAGTAGTATGATGAAAAAAACTTTTTTTTAGATGTATGATGAAAGAACATTGATTATAAGTTATTTCATTTAAATTTTAATTAAGAGTGAATTCTACTCCTTGCCTATCAAAATATAAAATGTTCTACCTACTTTTGACCCACATGTATCTAGACATGTTTTAATGCAAGGTTCTAGATACATGTGGACCAAAAGTAGGTAGAAAATCTTATATTTTAATACGGAGGGAGTACATTTTACCCTCTAGTTATACATTTCTGACAGTAAAAAAAAAGAAAGGAGACGGTACCAAACCGATTTGATGGCAAGTGCGTCCCAACACGTGTACTGTGTACGTGTTCTCCTTCTTTTTTGGGTAGCTGTACACGGCAGGAAGAAGTTTCCAACCAAACAACTTCCGGGGAAGTGGACGTGTCAGAATTCTCAAGGAAAAAAAAAAGATTAGGCGCGCCGCGCGCGCACGGAAGTGCGAGCGCAACCACCGTCCACCGGTGGCGCCCCGGTCGTGATCCTCGTGCCGCCGCCCGTACACCGATCCGACGGCACAGCCTCGATGAGTCGTCGCCAGCTCCGACGTTTCCCTTCCCTTTCCTGGTCGCGCTAGATCGTAGGCACCAGCCACGCATTCCCCCACGCGCGCCCGCCCGCTGTCCTCCCGTACCGCCCGTTCCACCCCCAGCCAAAATCCGATTGCCCTCCGCAACCGCGGAGCTCCTCCACTTTCCCACGCCTCGCCCCTTCACCGATTCCTCCACGACTTCCTCCGGCGACGCCGCCCATCGTAGCACCGATCCCCTCCCCCGCGGCCCGAATCTAGGGTTTGCCGCCGCCGGATCACGCCGGCGATGCTGCCGTGCGCGCGGTCGGTGCTGCGGAGGAGGGGGCTGGCCCCCTTCCTGCGGGGAGCGCGCGCGGAGGGCGAGTGCGGCAGGAGGGAGGCGCTCGCCAATGCCAGGTGCGCGGCCACGCTGGCCGGGCTCGGCGGGCGCCGCTGCGCCGATCCGCCGGCACGCATCTCCGCGCCCCGCTTAGGCGGTCCGTGGCCGGCGGCGACCACGCAGACGCAGACGAGGTCCTTCCTCGGGTGCGGCGACGGGGAGGAGGGGAGCGTCCTCTCCAAGGTCTACGAGGAGAGGCGCGTGATGGGGTACGTACGGTGGAAATGAGCAGCCTCTGCTCTGTCTTGTTTTTTCGCTTAGGTGATTGATTGATTAACTTCTGAAACGGAAATATGATTGATCGTGCTGGCTGTGGGCTTATTAGGTACTCGCCGGAGCAGATGTATGCCGTCGTCGCGGCTGTAGACCTCTACGAGGACTTTGTGCCCTGGTGCCAGCGGTCCAGGATTATTAGGCGGTATGACAATGGCTCGTATGACGCTGAGCTCGAAATTGGATTCAAGTTCTTTGTTGAGAGCTATGTCTCTCATGTGGAGATGGAGAAGCCCAAGTATATCAAGGTGAGGGTCGTGTATTTGTAATGCACCTGTCGTCGCGTATCGAAAATCGGGCAGACAATTTCAGTTCGAATTACCTAATTAGATCATTGATTCTTGAAAGATTCTAGAATAAGAAAGTTAGAAACAGCGATTGGGGACAAAAAGTTGTTCTAGAAGCAGCTGTATTGCAAGTTCAGTCAAATACATGACATATGCGGTTGCTATTTATTTTCGTTCATAGAAAAATCACCATCAAGATTTAGATTGTTGTCACCTGTCATAAATTGATTCATCACTTCCTTGGACGGTTTATTGTTAGACCTGCTGAATATAAAACTTCTCACCTGGTTTCTCTACCGACAGGATTTCTATCGTGAGCTATTGCCAAGATTATTTGTTTGTTTTCATTCAAATATGAATAAGTTCTGTAACCCTTTCCATGCACTGCTATTGATAAGTTACCTTTTGTTAATACGCCCAGAACCTCTTATGTGGCCGAACATGATATTATTTATGCTGAACTATAAGTAGTAAACACTTTTTTAGTTACAGGAATTGTAGGTAGGTTCTTCAAATGCGGTTTACCCCGACAAGTTAAAACCGCTGTATTCATCTTATCTACTAGTTTTGCCGCTGGTCCCAGCCAAAAAAAGGAAAATGAACTAGCTTTTGTTTGCTGGTTTTTGGCTGGGTTGAATCACCTGTTTATTTAAACACCCTAGTGTTGATTGTGAAATTAAGCATTTCTGAGTTATGCCAAAGTCATGCTTGCACTAATCATCCTTGGCAGATATTGTTCCCGCCCCATATTTTAGCTGTTCAGTTCATCCTGCCATTACCTAACTATCATCACAGTATTAAAAATTTAAGTTGTATCATCCTTTTAAAATCAACAAAGTCAGAATGTTATGCACTGATGTTTGCTTGAAATGTAGGTCTAATAGGAGTCTTGTTGTATGAACCTCTTAATTTATCTCTTTACTTCTGTCCATGGATTTTTTTTTTTGACGCTTTGGACAGTGGGGAAGGCCCCACTGCGTCATTTTTTCATTTTTGTCCATGGCTTTCTTAACAATTAAGTGTCGGGAGTGGTGTTTTTTTGTGGTAAATCTGGGGAGTAGTTGAGCATGGGTTTTCCTGGCCTCTTTAAAAACCTGAAACTTTGGCTTATGTGAATATGGGTGTTCCTCTATGGGTGGATTTCTTGAGAGTACAAAGGTAGGAATATTTTTCCTCAAAGCTCGGAGGTGCAGTCATTTTTTAGGTTATGGCATGTGATCTGCTGTTGGATTACACATAATACATTAGGATGTGCACCGACTGGCCGAAACCCAGCGCCTTTGCACAGCTAGATAAATAGAGTTGCTATACAACTGTAATACTGCTATCGTGTCATATAATGGTATCTCTTGTACAGTTGTAAACAGTATTGATGTGTATCTGTTGTCTGATTGACCCGCATTGCACCGTAATAAGCAGTGCGGATCTTTCTCTTATTTTCTAATTAATGTGGGAATTTCTAGCCTTTCAAAGCGAGCGTGCCAGCCTTTTTGACCTTGTTTTAATAAATACAGTGCATGGTCAATGTAGGATGAAAGTCTATTTATCAACTTGGATAATCTAGCTTGCAATCAATTTAGGTTGTTTCTTTCACTTTCAGTATTTATCAGTGATATGTCATTTTTCTGTAGTACTTTTTTTATCCTACTTTTACCTCATTCTCCATGATTGAGTAATTGCATTGGTTTGCTTCTGACTGCTATTGCTCTGTTGCAGACGACAGCGTCTCAAAGTGGACTTTTCGACCATCTGATAAACGTCTGGGAATTCAAACCTGGTCCTACTCCTGGAACCTGTGACCTTTACTTCTTAGTGGATTTTAAGTTCCAGTCACCCCTATATCGACAGGTATAACTTGTTTGTTAAGACTATGCACATCAAGTGCATGCATCTGTTATTTTCTTGCGGTACTCATCAAGCTTTTCATCACAGGTTGCTTCCATGTTCTTCAAGGAAGTTGTTTCCAAGCTCGTGGGGTCATTTAGCGATCGATGTTTTAGAATTTATGGACCTGCCGTTCCTGTGCTGGAGAAATCTTATGGGCAAGGAAGGTAAACATAAATGATCTTATTTTGAAGAATATGAGCTTCATGGGAGCTTGTGTCGGTATCACAACAGAGAATTTCTCGCAGAAGATACATATAATTCTCAATTTGTGATTTCACGGTACCGTTAGGCAAGTGGGTCAGGAGGGAAATCGGCCAGAATTTTAACCCTTTGGCTGTTTCTAAGAAGATTTTTTCCATGTACTACTAGTTTATTACCCATCTGTAACAACAAAATGGCCAGCCACATACACACACGCTCGATTGTGTACCAGGTCAATCGGATGTTCAAAAATGTATTTCGTCCTGAACTGTTGGCTACAAAGCATATATGGATGATGTACGTTTCTGATATTATGTGAACCTCGCCCGTCTTTTGATTCATGACGTTCCTTTCATCTTTGGTTGGATGTGTATGGAATAATGGAAGTCTACTCTTAGGGCATCTCCAGCCGTTCGGCCCCCCCAGGCCCAAAAACAGCACCTTTTTGGCTTTGCGCCGGCGCTAACTTTGGCCTGGGGGGTTGGATTTTCCACTCGTTCGGCCACCCAAGGCGAACACAAATCAACATAATTTAAAAGTTCATATTCCCGCCCCAAAATCAGCCCGAGTTCGGCGATCCAAAGAAAGCCACAGTTTGGCGATCATACATATAGGCGATCATACAAAAAGAAGCCACATTCGGCATGCTGATGGCGCATATCAGATGGTCACCGGCGACACCTCGGCGTCGTCGTCCAGGTCGATGCGTGCAGTCGTCGGAGTAGGGGCAGTCGTCGGAGTAGGGGCGGAGCTCGGAGTGGCGATCGGCGCAGTGCTCGGCGGCGGCGTGGCTGTGTCGGCGGTACCCGAGGCCGAGCTCGTGTCGGCTGCAGTGGCGGGACTCGGATTGGCGCTCGGCGGAGGTGTCGGCGTCGTCGGGGTGAAGAGGATGGCCGCACGATGCGCCATAAACCACTCCCGAACCTGGGGGTCCATCGCCGCAGGGTCGCCGCCCATGAGGAAGGCAAGGTCGTTGTTCCTCTTCTTCGCCGCGGTGGTGGTCTTGAGCAGGTCCAGCTTGGTGCCTTGGTTGGCCATGAGCGCCGCCCACCTCGCCTCCGTCTTCTCGTCTCTCTTGGCGGCCTTGGTAGCGACATCGGCGATGCACGTCTCGATCGACGCCTGGAGCTTCGCCGCTGCTGGTGCCCCGTCCCTCGCCGCCTTGGCTTTCTTGTGGCCGTCCGGGCGCCCTTCAGACGCTCCAGCTGCCGCCGCGTCGGGGACGTACTCCTTGGCCTTGCGAAGTTGGTCACGGAGCTACTTCCATTTCTCGCACCCCTCGATCCTTGTGAAGACATGGAGGAACTTGAATTCGACCTTCTCGTCGGCGCGGTACATGTCGAACATGCGGACATACTACAAGGCAGAACAAGGCGCATATGAGCAAACACGGCATAGCTGGGGAACCATGGCGAAAAGAAGCTCACCTCCGTCTCGGCGTTGCCGCCGCTCTTCGGGCGATGTAGACATTCCTCTTGTATGCCGTGCCATTTGTTGCAAGCATGCTGGATCACCGCCCAGTGGTTCGCCATGGCCTTCTCGCCGCGATCAAGGCAGCAGGCGTACTCGGGATCGACGATCCGGCGCTCATCGTACGACGTCTTGACCCGCTTCCAGTAGTTATCCATGTTCTGGTTTGCGCCGATGATCGGGTCCTGGCTCACATTCATCCATGCTTGGGCGAGGAACACATCTTCCTTGTAGCTCCACTTGACCCGAGGCTCGGCCAGCTTCGGCACCTTGGGGACCTTCTTCTTCGCCTTGCCTTTGGCTGCTTCTTCTTCGCCGGGGACCTCGTCCACCGGCTCGCCATCTTCCTCGGCGGTCTCCTGCGTCTCCGGCTCGACGAAGGCCTGCGATGACTCCACGGCCTGCGACAGGAACCCAGGAGCTGCGGCCGCAGCATTGGATCCGTCGGCGATGAGGTCGCCCATGAAGGTGTCCTCTTGCATCCCGCCGAACAGGATGGGGTTGAGGTTGCAGCGAAGCGACGGCGAGCTCGAGTATCCAGGCGATCCTGCATAGGGGGAGGAGGGGGCGGAGGTTGAGGCGCACCGTGCGGGAAGGCGATGTTGGGGTTGAATCCGCCGAGTGGGTCGCCGTCGGCGTACACGGGGACGTAGTGGGGGGACACGTTCCAGCGAGGCGACGGGGACAGCGAGTAGCCCGAAGGAGAGTAGCCCGACGGCGAGGCGACGCTGGATTGGCTGGCCCATCCGGCGAACTGTGGATGAGGTGGGAGGCCGATCCTCACCTTGGGCGGTGGAATCGGCGCATCCACCTCCCTCACCTCCTCCTCCTCTTCTCCTTCTTCATCTTCTTCCTCCTCTTCTTGGGCGGTGGAATCGCCGCCGACTTCGACCAGCTGCCTGGCGCGCTGCGCCTGCTCCCTCTTCCGGCGGCTGGTGGTCTCGACCTTGCAGCGCGCCAATTCCGCGATCCAATCGGCGTTGCTCATGCCTTCCGGCTTCTTCCTCGGCTGCCTGGGCTTCCTCTTCTTCACGGCGACGGAGGAGGATGCGGCGACGGCGGCGGCGGAGGTGCGTGGCCCGTTGAACTTCCTTGGCGGCATGGCGGCGAGATCTGGGGCGAATGGGGAAAAATGGGGGAAAAATGGCGGGAGCTGCGGGATGGGAGGGGATGTGTGGAAGAAGATGGCGGGAGAATTGGCGCGCAAAGGGGAAAAGGGGGAGGGAAAACGCCTCATCTCGCCGACAAGGCTGGCCCACGTCGCCTTTTGCCCCCCCCCCCCCCCCCCCCCCCCAGGCCGAACCCGGCCAGTTGGGTTTGGCCTGGGAACGCCGGCGCTAAAAGCGGCGCTAAACGGCGGAAATCGGCCTCCTGAGGGCGCGACTGGAAAAAATTTCCTTCCGCCGGCGCTAAAAAAGCCGTCGGGGGGCACTGGGGTGGCGGCTGGAGATGCCCTTACTTCTGCCGTTCTGCACCCATTTTGTTATCACCTGATTGGGACAAACCGTTTGGGCGAGTGATTACTAATCAAGCACGATCAAGCGATCAGAGTGAGTACCACTGCCGCCCAATGGCTTCTGAATCGTGCTCTGTTAAAAGTAAAACTTTGAATCGTGCTGTTATGATACAAATGAATAAGAAATCCGATGCCTGCAAAGGAATTGCTTAGGAGTCGAGTGCACGATTTCTCCTACTCCGTCGTCAAACTCTTGCAAGTTGCAACGGCCTCACGGTCCGGCCTCGACAAGGCCGGCCACTAGGTTGGCAAGCCTCCGTCCCGCCTCGCCCTGCTTGACAATGTCAATGTCGCCCCCGACCGAGCAGTCGTCGCCCGCGGCCTCTTCGTCGCCGCCAGCACACCACTGTCCCGGCGTGACGCCGTCCAGCGGGCGCCGCAGCAGCTCCTCGTCTATCCTCTGCAGCAGCGCCTCGTCGGCGTCGCTGAACTGGCCCGCGAAGGCCGCCCCGCTGCCCACCACGGCGTCGTAACGCGACCGCTGGTCGACGCCGTCTGGGACGTACACCCGGAAGCTGTGGTTGACGGTGCTGTTCCTGAAGTGCGCCGAGTTGGCCATGACCGTCTGGAAGTAGAACTCCATGGGGCTCAGCGCGTTGCTGAAGTACATGAGCAGCGTCCTCGGGAGGTTGTCGGGCGCCACCACGCAGTGCTCCACGAACCCCCGGCTCAGCACCGTCCAGGGAGAGCCCTTGAAGAGCTCGAACGCGTCGGGCTTGGCGCGCTGCCCCGACGAGAAGGAGATCTCGGCGTGGGTGCTCTGCAGGAGGTTCTGGTCGAGGACGACCACCGGCGCGGTCTCGGAATCCGTCCTGTGGTCGATGAAGTTGAGGTCCCGCGGCACGGCCGAGAGGGCGTGCAGGAGGTCTGCGCACGCACGTACGCCACCGTAAATTTTGTCAGTGACATGCATGAGATCAATCGGAATGCTATCGAATGACACCAGACGTGATGACTACAGATTGATGATCGCAGAGCTGCTCACCGTCCTGCGTCACGAGCGGGTAGTCCGAGGCCTGGAGCGTGATGAGCCAGTCCCAGTCGGCGCCGACCCTCATCAGCACGGAGGCGCCGCGGAGCACCGCGGCGACGGCGGACGCACCGCGGCCGTCGACGGGGTCTCCTTTCCTCACGACGTGCACGTTCCCGTACTCGAGGAACGCCTGCTCCGACCGGACGTACCCGGCCAGCCTGGCGCGCTCGAACGCGCCAGCGCCGGCGTCCAGGTGCAGCAGGTACCGGTTCCGCGGGTGGTACACGGCCTTGACCAGCCGCGTCATCCTGACGGACTCGCCGTGCCCGCCCGAGATGTAGTACGCGAGCACCGGCGGGTACCCCTCCCCACGCCTCGGGACCGTGGGCGACGATGCCGCGGCGTCCGGGCTGCCGTCGTCGTACTCGTACGCCGTCGCCGCGTCCCTGAGGAAGAAGCTCGGCCTCGACGACGACGCGTAGCCGAGGACCAGCAGGGTGGTGGTGAGCGCGGCCAGCGCCGCGAACGGGGAGCACGTCAGGAGCCACGAAGCGCGAGACATTGCGTCAAGGACTCCGGCCGCGCGCGCGCGCTCCCGTGCCGGGGAAATGGTCACCGGCGGTCCGGTACTAGTAGCTGTCGCCCCTCTTTGGAGCTTCCAGGTGTCTGTCAACGCTTGTGTGTGTTGGTTGGGCTGGGATCGGATCGTGGAGCAGCAAACATAAAAGCACTGACGCAACGACGAAGTGCTGTTGGTATGGGGATACTATATATCTCCTGCTGATATCCTGTTTCTTTTATTGTTCTGACATCATGTGTGTGTGGAATGGTGACCATGAAGTAGAGGACGTGCTTCCGAGCCAAAGAGAGAGGGAGCCGGCGGGCATGTCGCGGAGCGCCCGAGCATCCCAATCATTGCTAGCTGATGGACGGAGGTAGTAGTCGATGTCTCGAGGCCGGCACGATCGGCGCGTGATTGTATTGGAGGAGGCAGCTGCTCGTGTCATTCTAATTTTCGTCAGCTCCTGTACTTTGCTGATTTTGCCTGCCTATACAGACCGCAGCTCCGTTTCATATGCCCATTTGGTTCCGAAATCAACCGTGTCCTGCACCACTGGATATCTCACCGATTTTGCTGCAGTGCCGGAACAAAGGCGACTTGTGGCTTTGTATGCGAGAGAGGGACAAAAACGAAGCGGCAAAGTTAGAGTCTAAACTCTAATTAACAAGTTACAGTGTGAAAAACGGCCGCCCATCTTGTTTTGTTTCTAACCTAACCTACCCATCCTCTCCACTCCCGCCTCCTTTACCTCGTCCCCCCCCCCCCCCCCCCCCCCCCCCCCTCCTCTGGCCGGCATCGCCGATTTCGAGAGAGGTGCGGAACCCGAAATATGAGTGGAATTTGCAGTAAAAGCAGTGATTTCAATAGATTGGGTTAGAGTTTTGGTAACCGTCTTCTTCGCTAAAGGAGACGGCATCGTCTAAAAAAAGTGATCTTGGCCGTCAATGGTGATGTTCGAAGATTAAATTTGTCTATGTATGGTCCTTCAGATTTTGTTTCGCCAGATCGATTTTGGATACTTTCTCATGATTACCTCGAGGAGGATTGTCCTCGCAATATTCGTCCCGGTTGCTACGTCCCCAACAAGGTGATTCGTACTCTCGGCTCCCAGCGATGTCGACTACGTTGTTCGGTTGCTCTTCTAAATGTTTTGCCCGTTTCTTTAGGACTTTATTTTGTAATTGTTGTAATCAGCTCATGTACCTCTACCATGTACTGGTAAAACTTTGATTGCTGCTTTATAAAAAATCTAAACATTTTTTTGATCTGAATATTATTTAAAATATTTTTAAATTTTAATATATTCCAATTTTGATTTTTTTAAATCTAATCATTTTTTAGTTTGAACTTATCTGATTTTTTTTAATCTGAATATTTTAAGAATATGTTTTTTCTTCATATTTTGATCCTTTTCAACTATGATTTTTTTTAAAATATAAACATTTTTTAGTCTTCAAATCTGACCATTAAATCCTTACATTTTGAAAATCTGTTTTTTTTCAAATTTCCATCCTTTTCAATTATGAAAATTTTAAATCTAAACTTTTTCAAGTTGAATTTTCTGAATCTAAACATTTTTTGTATCTGAACATTTTTAAAGTCTGAATATGTTTTAAATCTGAACATTTTCCAAAATTATAAGAAAGTAAGAAAACGAAAAACAGAAGAACAGAAAAGAAAAAGAGAAAAGAAGAAACATAAAGGAAAATGAAAAGGAAACAGAGAAGGAAGAAATGAAAAAAGCAATACAGGCCAGCCCATCAGCGCCTCCGGCGCGAGCCTACCGCGCCGCTAATGGGCCGATATATAGTTTTTACCCTGGGGGATGCATAGGTGCTCCCGTCGGAGCTGGGTCATTGAAAAACCAGGCAATTTAGAAATGGCATACTAAAGTGGGCCGTGCGGTATGGAAAGGTTCGGCTAGCTATTCTTAACAACAATTGGTCTCTTTCCAAAGAAATAAATGGACCTCAAGCCCGTGCTAGTGTGGAAGCGCTTCCGTTTTTCTTTCCGGCAGTGGCACATATGAACCCCAAGCGCCGTTGCATTTTGCGTTTCTGCTTCCTGAAAATTTGAAGCGCGTTTCCACTCTCTTCTTCTCGGGAAAGGAGTGTTTACTTTTCACCATGGTGTAGATATGTTTTCATTCCTTTTCCCACCATCTCCTATCAGATTTCTCTTCTATTGGTTCCCGCCCATTTCCGAGCGGCTTTGTTCATCTGCCTTTTTACAACACTTTGTTGATCCGTTTTGATTTACGTTACAAGAATAACTAATCTAGATTACATACTTTAACCGTTTCGACCTAAATTGGAGGTCTTGTTTCAAAATTTTGTTCAAAACGATAGCAATAGACTATGGCCCCGCTTGGGAACCCTTTTAAATTTTTCTGCACGTATGAAAACGACGGAAAACTAAAACTGTCGTATAATTTTGGCCGTATAGGGGACTGAAACGACGAACTAATTGGGGCCTACATTGTTTCTATCCGCATAGTAATAATTTTTTTTAGGCAAATACATTATAATAGCTAAAGGAAAAATAGATATGTTCGGAACACCTAACGGAAAAATTAGCATTTCGGTACCAGATAAAAGTGGGCAAAACAACAGTAGCATTTCGGTACCAGAGACCAAACTGACTCCTCTTCCTAACCAAAAATAGCACCAACAGTCTAACACGACACTCGGAGGGAGCTCACCAGAAGAAAAAATCTCACCGATGCCAGACGACACCTGGCGGGGGGCCCACCGAGCAAACCACGTTATCCATGACACTCCGCCGAGGTTAATCCTGTCCCTTGATTCCAGCCGGAACAGAGCACGCACGCACACTCAATAGAGTGGAGAGAGGGAAAATATTTCGTGGAGAGTGGGAAAATATTTTGTTCGTGTGAAAAAGAAAAGAAAAGAAAAATCGAAGGCTTCAAAAAGGCAAAGCCAAAGCCTCGTCCTCTCCTCTCCCTTGCACACAGACAGCCACAGCGGTGTTTGTGTGTGCGCCTGCCTGCGGGACACCAAACACCAACCTCCCCTCACCCCGCCGCCGCCGCCCGTTCGCCGCCGCCAACGCCAACGCCAGCGCCGCGCGGCGTCCGTCCCCGAGGTGAGCCCCGCCCCGTCCCCGCCTTCTCCCTCCCCGATCGCTGCAGCGCTCCGTGCGGCGCCGTCGACTGCCTGCCTGCCCGCCTCCCGTGTCGGCGGCGGCGGCGCGGGCGATCGCCGTCGGGTGGACCGATCCCACCGTCCTTCGAGTCCGATCGCGGGGCGTCCGTTCCCTCGCCCGCCGATCTCCCCGTTTCGTGCCGGAAAATTTGGATTGCTGCGCGTTGTTCCCGCGGTGGCGGCTGGCGTGGGCTACCGTTTTTTGGGGACGATCGGGCGCGTCTCGGTGATGCAGCGAACGTGTATGCGCGAGCTCCGAGTGTCGATCGGTTTTGGCGGGGGAAATTTTGTGTCGAGGAGATCGGGGTAGGATTTGGGGAGGATGAGAGTGGTGGGGAACATCCGTTGCCTAATCTCATGTCGTAGTTCGGGGGTGCTAGATTTGTCCCCGGAGAAGAAACAAGGGTCGCCACCTTGTCCCCCTGGAAGTGTTCTGGATGGCTATCCAAGTAGTAGAAATGGAAACTGCTTTTGTGCGGGCTTGATGTGGGATTTAATGTTTCCTGTAATACTATATGTTTGATCACTTCCTGGTAGAATGTACTACGTTTGTACTAACCCTTGATGTTGCTGGTTTCGAGTGGCAGATTAGTATGTGGTAGGAAGTGCATGGGGAGGAAGGATGCCAGAGTTGCGTAGCGGAGTCCGGCAATCTCGGCTGAAGGCGAAGAAGGTCGAGGACCTTGGCGTGCACGACCCAGCGGCGAACTTGGTAGAGACAGTTCCCACGGTGGCAGGAAGGCATGGTAGAGGAAGGGGTGGGAGAGCTGGAGGGCGAGGATCTGGGAGGGGAAGGGCGGGAGGAAGAGGGCGAGGCGTTCCGGTGATTGACTTGGATCCAGACCAGCCTTTTGAGGCTCTTCCTGGAGCTGCTGTTGGTGGAGGTGTTGTGGGTGGCCCACAGCGCGTTGAGGAATTTGCTGATAAAGTTGGGAAGATGGATGGCGCGAGTCCTGAGAAGGTCGGTGGAGGCGAAGATGACGCGTCTCCAGTACCAGAGAAGGTACTTTTTCGAATGGACTATGTCTCTTACTAATTTTTGTGTGTGTTTTGATTTGCTCTTCCCCTTGTAGAAGATAACGACAAATCTTAAATACGTAGAATAACTAGCTAAATGTATTTGCTTGGCTATGCATAAAAAAATTATATAACCGTCCAGTTCACACTTCACTTATGCTGCGGTGCTCATTAAGTTTTGTCTATGCTGGCGTCACGCCTCTGTGCCACGTATCATGATTTGTTGAGTCCAGTTTAGTTAATTATTAATTTTATTACGCCTGGATGAACTGCGCCTTGCCAACTTCCATTTATAAGGTAGTAAATAACTAAATACTGTAAAACAAGATAGTTGGAAAAAATCAGTGGCATTGTCTTGTCGTTACACTTATTTTGGCATTGCTTGTAATAATGCTTCATGAGAATCACCGGGGTGTATGCTCATATTAGTACTTTCATCTGTTAGCTCCAGTTGTATCTGTTTCTAATTTGGAAGGACAGCTTGCTGATCCATGTGGGGGAAGAGAAAAGAACATATAATTGGGATTTTTCTGTTAATACTATGGACTCGAAATGGTGAATATCATTTTCATGCGAGGAACAGTTCTATCCCTTAAAATAAGATACATTAATAATAGGAAATAATTTTACTATAATTGGATCCAACCCCAGATACGTTGTACTTAATTTATATCAACTAAGTGATTTGTCAGGGCAGGTGTGTGTGCGCCTGCGGGACACCAAACACCAACCTCCCCACACACTATGAGAAAAATTATATAACCGTCCACTTCACACTTACACTTATGCTGCGGTGCTCATTAAGTTCTGTCTATGCTGGCGTCACGCCTATGTGCCCCGTACCATGCTTCGATGTGTCCAATTTAGTTAATTTTGTTAGAGATTCTGTAAGTAAGATGATAATTTAAAAAAATCAATTGCATTGTCTTTGTCGTTATACTTATTCTGGCATTGCTTGTAATAATGCTTCATGAGAATCACTTGAGTGTAGGCTCATATTAATACTTGCATTTGTTAGCTCCAGTTATGTCGGTTTCTAAATTTGGAAGGACAGCTTGCTGATCCACGTCGGAGAAGAGAAAGAACATATAAGTGGGAATTTTCTCTTCTTCTTAATACTATGGACTGGAAATGCTGGATAACATTTTCATGTGAGGAACAGTTCTATCCCTTAAAATCATATACATGAATAGTAGGAAATAATTGTAGTAAAATCGGATCCAAGCACAAACACGTTGTAATTAATTTATACTACCTCCTCCGTTCCAATGAATAAGGCCTATATTATTTTTGAAAAGTCAAACTATGTGAAGTTTGACCAAGTTTTTTGAAAAAATTATGAACATGTACAATACAAAATAAACATGGTTAGATGCATCATGAAATATATTTTCACATGCTATCCACATAATATTCTAATTGTTGATAATTTTTTCAAAAAATTTAGTCAAAGTTTACTTAGCTTGACTTTTCCAAAATAAGCCTTATTCATTGGAACGGAGGGAGTATCAACTAAGTGATGTGTTAGGGCAGGTTTAGGGCCTGCAGTTATGTTTTGTTTGGGATGACTTCAATGGATTCCCGTACATGGGTTCTTTTAAATGATATTAGATTGAAGTTCTCCGGATTTTCATTTTTTAAATAATAAGAATCCAAATTCACATCCGCGAAGACTTGAACCTGGGTGGCTGGACTGTACATCACTCCCCTGCCCAAGTGAGCTAGGCTCACTTCTTGTCAGTACTACAAGTTGCTGCTTTGAATCTCTCAACATTGGTTTTACGTAACGCAAGCTGCTATTTCCTTTTCCAACGTAGGTTCACATGTAATGAAGTAAAAGATTACTAGTTTAAGCACATACATAATTTAATATAGACGTGAATGTGCGGTATTAAAGCGTTGGGTTGTTACCCCTACTAGATGAATGAACTAACGGAGAAATTTAGGTGACATGGGTAAATAAGACAGATCCAGCAAGATATTTCATGTCCAAATAATAAAATTTTATCTCATGAGATCTATCAAAGGCTAAGAGTCGAGGACCCTGTGTGCATGGGGAGTAGTGCCCTCCGAGGGGGTTGAGATGTCCCCTCTTTTGGGAGCTTAAGGTCCCTGTGGCTTACCGGCCAGTGGTGGAAGATCTCTCAAAAATGGTGTATACATAAATAAGATGAGATAGACAACCCATATACATACTGGCGGCTGGCCTGATGTGGAAGCTCCCTAATAAAGGTCGTAAATATATAAATAAGATAGACAACCCATATCGCTCATCCACTTCTAGAGCACTTCAAAGCTTGAGCATTAGGATTCACCTTTGATGCATCTAGTAATAAGATATGGCATACACATTCAAACTGATCCTTGTTTATCTAAATCTATGTATATGCCTTGAATTTTGGCAGGCAGGCATTTGAATTTTTCTGGAATCGCACTTTATTTGAAAGACGTTTAATTTCTAACAGTAGAATCTTATCGGTGGATACCTGGGTGGTTAAAGCTAGCTTAAATTTTCTTTCAGTAGTACATGTTGGCAATTTCAAAGAACTGACCGCTCTTGGGATAATGGGTTGCAATGCAAGTGACATGATGAGAAGTTCAAATGAAAATGAAATTAGTCATCCACTAAATATGTATCTTTATTTTCAATCATCTGCAGGTTCAAGTAGGCCATTCTCCACAATATAAGGTAGAGCGGAAATTAGGCAAGGGTGGTTTTGGACAGGTCTATGTAGGCAGAAGAATTTCTGGTGGAACAGAGCGCACTGGACCTGATGCTTATGAGGTTTATCTTTACTGCTATTCCTTTTTCTTAAAGAAATGCTATTTTAATATAATATGATGCCAATAGCGATGTGTTCTCTCATTGCAGGTTGCTTTAAAATTTGAGCATCGCAACAGCAAGGGGTGCAACTATGGCCCTCCATATGAGTGGCAAGTCTATAGGTAATTACATTGTAATAACAAGCTGATTCGTCTATATTTTTACAGAAGATCTTGGAAATCATAAGATTATACATAAATGTGCCTCAAAACATTGTTGCTCTTTTGTATATTATACAGATTCCTAGTCATATTTTGGATCCAAGATTTTTTTTGTACGTAGTTGTACTAACTTTTCTATATTACCGAAGGCACCGAAGAGTGAACGCTTACTTAATAACTTTCTTTTGCTGTTAGTTCTTTCATTTGATTTGGCAGTATTATAATCTATTGAGAAATAAGAAGGCTTCCTTTTGTTGCTGTTCACCACTTACAAGAACAATTGTATTACTTTCTCACCAAACTACTTCCACTTATTCTGATGTTTAATTGTGCATTTTTTAAGCTCTCTGAACGGATGCTATGGTGTACCATGGGTTCACTATAAAGGCCGACAGGGGGACTATTATGTGCTGGTTAGTTATATAACATTTTATAATTCGTTTGAAAAAGTTCTTTTGCAACCCTGGGCTAAATTATACTGCTGTTTCAGGTCATGGACATACTAGGGCCTAGCCTTTGGGATGTTTGGAATTCTGTTGGGCAAGCGTAAGATGGATACACCTATTTGCCTTTTTTTTAGCCATATCGTTTTCAGATAGAACAAGTGACTATTACCATTGTTTGGAGCAGGATGACTCCAAGTATGGTTGCTTGCATCGCTGTAGAGGCAATCTCTATTCTTGAGAAACTTCATGCAAAGGGGTAACCAATCTTTGCTAAGTTTTCCTTTGATATGTCTACTAATTTTCCTTGAGATACAGCTTCCCAGATTTACATGTTTATTCTTGAAATATTTTTTCAGGTTTGTTCATGGAGACGTTAAACCAGAGAATTTTCTACTTGGCCAACCTGGATCACCTGATGAGAAGAAGCTCTTTTTGATTGATCTTGGTTTAGGTATGTCATGGCAAAGTTCTTGTGATAAATAATTAATTATTTTTACCAACAGTTGAGTAGATCATTCCAATTTGTCACAGCTTAGGACTCTGTGTAGCATTCTCTGCATTTTTAAGTGTATTATATACTACCACCTACATAAACAAGTGCTCACTCCTACCATTTTACACTCAGCGTCGAGATGGAAGGAAACATCATCTGGACAACATGTTGAGTACGATCAGAGGCCGATATTTTTAGGTTTGTTTTTACTAAGGATCAATTGTTTTTCATTCCTTTCAGTTTCGAGATTAACCAGCTACCTTCTTTTGTACAGGGGCACAATAAGGTATGCTAGTGTGCATGCCCATTTAGGTCGTACTGGTAGCAGAAGGGATGATCTGGAATCACTAGCATATACATTGATATTCTACTGAGAGGAAGATTGCCTTGGCAAGGCTATCAGGTTTCCTCTCTTACTCTGGATAGAAACTCATAACCCATTACTATAGTTTCCAGTTGTACTGAAGAATTTGAATCATACCTCGTGGACTATTATGGCCACTTGCATGTTGAGTAACATGAAACTAATTTATTACTTTCACCTAATTGAGATTGAGGATGGCATTCTTTTTATCATTTGCCAACACATTCACTGATTATGATAGTCTAGCTATGCAATGTAAACTTTTTGTTTGACTTTTGCTCAATGACGTGCAGGGCGAGAACAAGAGCTTTCTTGTTTGCAAGAAGAAAATGGCTACCTCTCCAGATCTGATGTGCTGTTTCTGCGCGCCTCCTTTTAAAATTTTCCTGGAGACTGTGACAAACATGAAATTCGATGAAGAACCAAACTACCCAAAGCTGATTTCCCTCTTTGATGAATTAATTGAGCCCCAGCATTTGAGGCCTATTAGAATTGACGGTGCTCTAAAGGTTATTTTTAGAACTGATTCCCTTTCCCCTACAATCTTAGCTGGTGCTTTACCCATTCATACAGTGAGCTTGTTTAATTGACCTTTGGTCATTTTCTTATTTAGGCTGGACAAAAACGAGCAAGAGGAAATCATGAAGAAGATGAACAACCTAAGAAAAAAGTTCGACTTGGAAGCCCAGCAAATCAGTGGATTTCAGTATATAATGCTAGGAGGCCCATGAAACAGAGGTACAAAACATATCTTAGCTTTGTAGGTTGCACATGTTAATGAGTCTTCAGTTGCCACAATCTGCTATACTTTATAAGCATTCTGTGTGTGATGGATAGCCTGAAGTTTGTCCGTAAATATTTCAACTTCGAAGTACGCACTGATGCGCAGGATTCAAGATTTTCTTAGTTGTTTCAGTGCTCCATGTCAAGGTTTAATAGATACTACAGTTGCACGATCACATTTCTAGATTTCTTCTGAAAACTGCCGTTGTTTCTGATTTACCAGAAAATCACGTGCACATCATTAGTGATTTGCCATTTTGAAACAGAACTTGCAGTCGATCATATTATATTGTTCTCAGCTACTCCCTCGTAACAAAATATAAGATGTTTTAGATATTTTAATACAACTACATACGGGATGAAATGAGTGATTCTACATCCATATAGATACATCCATATCAGAAAAATGCTTAACATAATATCAGTGGAGGTAGTAGTTCTAGTCCATAAGCCATGATTTTCAAATTGCCCTTTTAGTAACTTCTTGTTTCCTCCCTCTCAGATACCATTACAATGTAGCAGATGCCCGACTTCATCAACACATAGATAAAGGGAATGAAGATGGATTGTTTATTAGTTGCGTAGCATCTTCAGCAAATCTCTGGGCCCTTATTATGGACGCCGGAACTGGTTTACATCGCAAGTCTATGAACTTTCGCCAATATTCCTGCACAAGGTAGGTTATCGACTCCTGAGCATGCTGCTTTTCTTTTGTCGGGCTCCTAATTGCCTATTTATTTTATTCTAGGACTGGATTATGGAGCAGTGGGAAAACAATTACTACATCAGTGCCATAGCAGGAGCAACAAACGGAAGTTCCTTGGTGGTTATGTCAAAAGGTTTGTTGAATTTGTTCTTTTGTTGAACGGTTATCATTTATTAGCAAATAAAAAACACAAATGGCTATTTGTTATATAGATTTAGAGATTGGTCCATCCATATTCAAGTATTTGTCCTGCTTCTGCTTCCCACGACTTTGCTAGTATTTCAATTCAATGGTAGAGAGCTGACTGTCTTGTGCATATATTCGATGCCCTGTTTCCCAGTTGAAGTGTTCCTTTTTGTTGATATTTATGGCATGAATGAGCTTAATCTGGATTGGTCATTTGCTCTTTCCAGGAACCCCTTACACTCAACAGTCTTATAAAGTTAGTGAATCGTTCCCCTTCAAGTGGATCAACAAGAAATGGAAAGAAGGATTTCATGTTACATCAATGACTACTGCAGGGAGCCGCTGGGGAGTAGTCATGTCAAGGAACTCTGGATACTCTGAACAGGTAATGTGGCAATCCACGAGGCCAGTGTGAATTATACAATGGGCATGTTAAAGAGCATATAGAACCTAGTTCTGTTGTTCGAAATCAAATTATTGCTGCTCATTCCTCTGTTATGTAACCCAGGTAGTAGAATTGGATTTTCTATATCCGAGTGAAGGTATCCACCGGCGATGGGAGAATGGATATAGAATAACTTCTACAGCAGCCACTGGGGACCAAGCTGCTTTTATATTGAGCATTCCCAAAAGAAAATTGATGGACGAGACGCAAGAAACTCTTAGAACATCTGCTTTCCCAAGCAACCATGTAAAGGTAGGATCATATCATTTGTTCTTTAGTACATGTTCATAACTACTACCTCCGTTCCATAATTCGTTTGAACTAAAACCGCGACACGAATTATGGAACAGAGGGAGTAATACAGAGAATGTTAGAGTTTTGAACTATAAGAAGTTAATAACTGTCATCTGGTTCTGTTTCAATCTGCATGTAGAATCACATGTTTGCAAGCATGATAGTACTTGAACCATAAGTGGGCTGTCAACCCTGTTCTGATATTTCTTTTATGTTAGTTCCAGATTTATTATTTTATGCTGCTGTTTGTTGTTTCTACAGAGCTATTATCCTTGCTCAAACAGTAACTCATCAACCCCTCTAATTTAGACATTTGGTTGTCCTTCTGTAGGAGAAATGGGCCAAGAATCTCTACATTGCATCTATATGCTTTGGCCGGACGGTGTCTTGAGACTTACATGCACACCAAGCTCGGAGCTGAGCATATTCAAAAGATTTGACGTTGAGAAACCCAGCAATTTTTTGGTTGCTGCTGTGATGCTCTGTATGTGTAGGTAAACTGGGTAGATGAACCTTACATCATGGCCAGAGTAGGGGGCGCTCCAGAAGAAGGGACAACGGCCAGCTAATAAGCAGATGGATGTGTGATGCAGCTGGTGGTGGTGCTGACGCCGATGGCGTCGAATATTTTGCATCAACATGCTTTTGCTTCGCTCCAGCTGCTGTGCAGAGTATGGGTGGCCTTGGCCTGTTAGGAGGGCCTTTAACCTGTGATGAAAGCCCGTTGTGTATATAGCTCTATCATGTCCTGCAATTTGTAAGTGGAAACAAGTTCCATATTCCCAGATGGACCGGAAGTGTCTAAATTATTATGCGAGGCGAACTGAGTGTACTGATGGATTGTGTATCATTAAGCTCATTGCATTGATGGCATGATGTTCAATCGCTGATAATTCCTATTTCCTCGTATATATTTTTGTTGCATTTACACAAGGAATGCATATAAAACACGAAGCTCTAAAGAGTGGCACTCAGGGGAATACCATTTGACACATTTTTACCATATTATTGTCTCCATTATTAAGAAGTCTATAAGTAAAAGGACTTGGAGAAGTGTTACCACCCAGCACTTCGAGTAGTGGCACCATTTTGGAGGAAAGGAGAATGTAAATAGCTCGAACTTCAGGGCAGTGACATATACCGATTCGTTTGTAAGTTGGAAAGCTGCAGGAAGTGCCTCGTACATGCTTTCGGGTTTCAAGTGCAAATGGGACAAGCGCTTGAGCTTTTAGGAACCCAAATTTTAGGTGTTTGGTTAGGCTTGTGCTTTTAACAACCCAAAAGCAGTAGAAGCTTATAGGAACAACCATATCTACATAGCAAGGCCAGTTTCGGCGGAAGTGGTAGCTGAGGTTGCACCGAGGGAGAAGCGTGTGGGACCGTGCGTCTTGATGCCTACACGCTCATAAAATGTCACCACTCACTACCTCCCTCTCTCCACCTTCTCATGCCATTTTCCCCTCGATGATTAGTCTCCGCTGACGAACACAACTATGTAACGACGTCTGTTTCCTTTACGACAACAGCAAAAGTTCTGTTGCGTTCTTCTTCTTCTTCCATGGTGGCGGCACAACCCTTATTTGTGCATTAGTCTACATCCGGTTAGTGAACAATTGGTTAGCTTGATTCGGAAAGAATCGACTAGTCGTTGATGTTTGTGGCCACCAAGGCAAGTATCCTTGGTCGATCTCCTTCCGGGTCTTGTGGTGATGCTTAGGTTGCTGGATCATGTGTATATTGTTTATTGTTGTTGTCGATGATTAAGAATGATGTGTGTTCCCTCGCCTCAATGGTGCTTAAGGGGATAAGTGTGCCCAGAGTTAGCCTGTTCTACCGGTCCTCATGATCACATTGCATTCACACACTACACATTTTCCATGAGGCTCATGTTGATTTGAGCTGCTAATTGTAGATGATCAAAGAGAGATGTGGTGCCTTGAAGAGTCCTAAAGGTTGCATTTTATGACGCACAACCTATTGCCTAATACCGTTGGACCGTCTCTTATACTGATGTGATGCTTGTATGAAGATGTTGTTACATTCGTCTAGAGGTTGTGATGAGAAAATTAATGGCGCCCTTTGTAACATATTATGTAGAAAACCAAACACACCCTTATTTTTCGATATGAACATTTGTCACAGATGACTTTGCTAGCGGGTGTTGACTAGGGACATTGTGTGCAAAATGGGTGGTTGATCATTATCTGAGGCCATGTGTGTTCTTCCTTTTATAGTGCTCATCACGAAAGAAGTTGAAACTTGGGATGGATCCTAATGTTTATGTTTCCAAAGGAGGGGGGGGATTCCATGAGGAGCGGACCCCCAAACCAATTCATAGAGGTGTTGTTAGCATCTAGTTTATGTATGTTTGTCATCCTAACTACTTTCATGCTCCGGAGATGTTTATGGCTAGTGACGACGAAGTACATCAATGGTGGAAATGTAGCCATGGATGCTAGGTGGCAAGGATTTTCCATTTATTATTAGCTGAAAGTAGGCTACTTACCGAGTGCTAGGGTGTGGGAGCGGTATCATTTGCTATTGTGGGTGTGGCGGATTGAGAAACCCTAAACTGCCTTTATATAGACCTCAGAGATGGGCTTCTACTTCAGAGACCCATTGGTACTCTATTCAGATCTTAGTCCCCTATCATGCAAGACATGTGAACTCCTAATCACACATCAAAATCATATGGGACGAACCTTCATGGTGTTTAAACACATGCCATTCCTTTTACCACACAATATCCGGTCAAGTTCCAAGACATGCGAACTCCTAAAACTATTTCTCAATCGTGTGATTCGACATCACTTACTTGGTTGACTCTTTAGTCTTAACTAGCAGGATCGTGTCTTTCTAGATCCGATCACCCCAATGCGTAGGACTACATGCGGGCAAAACCCATCTTAACTGGCCATGCATGGAAACATGCTTAATTAAACCCCCGAAAACTACTTGTATGACTATCCAGTTACTGTGTAGCGTTTGATAACCCCCAAGAAGGTCGGTTCACATCTCGAGTACATGCAAAAATCTCAGTTCTAAAACAAAGCATACACATTGTTTGAGAGGACCATAAACATTAATACTATGTCTCATGTAGGGCCAGTCCAACCCCATGTTCATAACATGTGTCCACATTACTTAGTTTTGACATCTTCATGTATATGACTTCCGAAACATATATAGTCATCCAACATGTGCTAGTCCATTGATATGTATCATCCAATGATCCCAATGGCCACCAAGACTCACCTTATTCTTCTCGTGCCTCCACCAAGGTGGAGTGACACGATCCACTAAATGTTTCCCTTGAATGCAGCAACCAAAACCTTAGAAACAAGATTCGTGCTATCTACACAACTTAATTGGAGACTTTGAACAATGTCCCTGAGCTCCTCACCACAAGGCCAAGCTTCAAGACGGTTCCAAAAAACCAAGAGTAACAAAATCCACGAAGGATAGTAGGGGGGAACTCAAATTATTTTGATGTAGTCCTAGATCTGGATCAAAGATTAACAAGAACCGAGCAAGGGAGTGGGAGATCTCGATGAATTAATCTTTGGAACAATGGAGGGGAGAGATGCAAAGTTGTCACACTTCTTAGGGGAAGGAGGGTTCCTTTTATAGGGAGCCTCAAAATCCAAATGTCACTCTTACCTCACAGTCCGGTACAGTCGGGTTCCAGGCCCGGTACAACCGGGACCCGAAACAACTAGGCCAGCTACCGGGCCCAAGTATCAGACCACTTGAGTGACTCACACGGATGCACGACTCTAGGGGTGCCCCGGAACATGGACCACAACATTGTCGGGCCTCGAAACAACCAAGTCAATGAATCCAAGCGAAGTATTGGGCACAAGTATCGGGGTGGGAATGGCGCGTCGTCCAATGGGGGACTTCCCGACGTCGTTGTGTCGCAAGGGATGGCTCGAATCGACGACGGGAAGCTTCGTCCTAAAATTGCACTCACGCCACCTTTTCGCTTTGCAGGAAACACTAAAATTGTGCCTCGTATGATTTGAAGTTTACCGGAAAAACAAATTAGGCCTCAGGTTTGCATGATCTAAAGTGGATAGCTTTTCACCTAAAAACTGCAAATAAAGGTTGTTTTCGTACTTTCTTTTGAGGGGAGTGTTTTCGTACTAGTATAGCCTAAATTCTGCCGAGATGAACTTAGGCTTAAATCAAACGCACCCTTAGATCATGATCCGACGGCTCGGCGGTCGTCTCTCCAAAACGCAACAAATCAGCTATGGCCGATTGCAACTAATCACAAGCTTCTGTCGTCGTCTCCGTCTCACCTCATCAGATCTCACCAATCCTCCATTTTCCGTCCGGTCTTCCTCCGATCTCCGCGAGGAGATTGCCCAAAACCCTAACCCCTAGCCTCCCGGGTGAACCCGTGGAGGAGAAGGAAGAGGCGGGGATGGCCTTCATGGCGGCTCTGGAGGCCGATCTGCGCGCGCTCTCCGCCGAGGCGCGCCGCCGCCACCCCGCCGTCAAGGACGCCGCCGAGCACGCAACACTCAAGGTACGCTTCGTACCCCCGATCAGTGCCGCTACTCATTTCGCGTTTACTTTACTTGCTCGCTCGGTTCGGATCTTACAGGCCAAGGACATAGTGTCCAAACATCCCGAATTGTGGTTGGAAGCTGCTGTTAGTCTCTTATAACTCGGTTTTATGTTTCGTTTTGTGATAGAAATACGTAGTGAGCTAGTGATGTAGGAGTAGGACTCCCGCCTGTTGATTTTTGGTGATATTTTGCAGGAGAACTAAGGTTTGGCCAATTCCACTTAGATGACTTGTAGGATAGACATTTTAGCTGCCGTTTGTGACTTTCAGTTTGTCCCAGTTAATGGTTAGTGCTAGTGAGGGTCTATCCACTTGGTAGGTGTAGAATTTCGACTGCAAGGAAAGGTCCTGAGGTCGCCCTGACTTACATTTAGAGGTTTGATATTGAATTTGGTTACAGCTTCGCTTTTCGTTGGAAATGGGCCAATGACGCATAGCTTATGAGAGTAGTTCATGTAGTTTATTTACTGTAGTGGAGACTGGAGACACACAATTAGGGTGTGTTTGGTAGCCCGTATGCCCTATCTCAGCACATACAAGCTGAGTCCAGCCGTGCCCACCTCATACAAGTGTGGTTTATTTGTTGTGTTTGGTAGAGTGTATGAGCTGAGCTGGGCTCAGCTCAGATCTTGTTTGGTACGCTGTATGAACTGAGCCAGGCCACACAAAAATAAAAAGCGATCAGGTCCCTGCCTAAAAAGAAAAAAGCGATCAGGTCCCTGCCTAAAAACGCGGTGCTCGTCGAGGAGCCGGAGGCACAGCTTGGTGGCGGTCCTTCACGTGGCGAGGAACGGCAGCTCGCCGGCGCAGGAGCGGGCGCTTGCCGGCGAGAGGAGGCGCCGATGCGGAGGTCGGGGGCGTCCTCTACGGCGCCGATGCGGCGGTCGGGGGCGTCCTCTACGGCGCAGGATCTCCTCCTTCACGCGCCGTGGCGAGGGACGGCAGCTCGCCGGCGCAAGAGCGGGCGCTTGCCGGCGAGAGGAGGCGCCGATGCGGAGGTCGGGGGCGTCCTCAACGGCGCCGATGCGGCGGTCGGGGGCGTCCTCTACGGCGCAGGAGCTCCTCCTTCACGCGCCGATGCGAGGGACGGCAGCTCGCCGGCGCAGGAGCGGGCGCTTGCCGGCGAGAGGAGGCGCCGATGCGGAGGTTTGGGTAGCCTGCCTCCGTAGTTGGAGCTCGGGGAAGGGAGAGAGGAGAAGAAATGAGAGGGAGAGAGAGGGGCGGGGCAGGGTCTGGGGGTGGGCGCGCGCGAGGGTTGCGGATGAAGCGAGCCGGGTTGAGGAGAGAAGCTCGATTCTGACTTCTCTCCTCAGCCAGGCTGAGGGCCTTTTCTGGGTGAGCTGGGCACCGCCCGACGGAGCCGACCCGGGCTAACAAACAGCAAAACGTGGGATGCGTGGAGATTTTCTGAGTCGGCCCAGTCTACCAAACACGCCCTTAGCTTCTCTTGTCCGCATGTTTCTGGACAGCGGACACCCTAGAAGTACTAGCTTTTACAGGATTTCATGATAGAACCCACACGAACAAGCCTTAATATTAGCATACCTTGAGCAAAATATACTGGCGTCGGTCCATATTTAAGATGCAATACTACATATCTACATAACAAGAGTTGTCACAAAAAATATCCATGAACAATCGACATATAGGCAATGAAACAGTGCTGCTCATATTTATTTGATCAAGTACGATCAACCAGTAGGCTAAACAGAACACCATCTGCACTATACCTCGTAGCAGGCTTGGTGTGTGAAATAACATTCACCAGTTTCTTGTTTATTCTTGTAGCTTTACTGTATTTGTGCGCGCCACTAAGGTTTTTTGTTGGATGTACTTGAAATAGAGGAGAAACTTCAGTGATGCTGGCACACAATGTTGCCCATAACTAACTCAATAGTTGAAATAACCAACTGTCTTCGTTATCAACAGTGTGCTCTGAAGTTTGAACCGAATTAGTTTAGATTTTAGTCAGCATTAGTTGTACTTGGCCCACATTGGAGATGTTGTCCATATTTGTGTGTATCTCTGCCTTGCACGAGTGCTTACTCGTGTGGAAACCCCCTGCCACTTCCCTGTATTAGTTTTCTATGTTAACACGCTTTTGATGTTGTTGTGATCTATGAAGGAACTAACCAAGTAATTGTCATATACTTATATTGCATCAAAATTTTATCAACCTTGGGATGCATCAACAACATAACCTGTTTTTTTTTTCAGAAAATGATTAAGCTAAAGTTACCTGTTGGGGCTAATTCCTCCCTAGAGTCAAAATTTGTGCATCTGTAATTTCTAGATGATGAATGCAGCTTTCTTGTTTCTTATGTTACTCCTGTAAAGATGCTAGGAGCCTTCCCGTACATTTTGGCATTCATTTTTAATTCTCATGTGACATAAGTGGTATGCTACTTGCTTATTTCACATCCGTGTTCAATTCTCTTTGGCTTGCAGCTCCGTTCTCTATCCAGTCCAAGGGAAATAGCTCAAAATGGGGATATATTGCGGATATTTCTGATGGCATGCAGTGTCAAATCAGTGAAGCTGAGTGTGATAGGACTATCCTGTTTGCAAAAGCTTATATCACATGATGCTGTAGCATCATCTGCGTTGAAAGAGATATTAGCTACTTTGAGAGATGTGAGTCTCTCGTTACTTCTGTATTTACTTACCTCACTTTTTTGAACTTAGTCTAATAAATTTAACCTAGAATTTTTGTGGTATATGCTGAAGGGCTTGTATTAACTATTGTTCTGGATATTCGAGTTAGATAATGTGTTTTTCTTTGGAAAGCTGATCTTTATTATAACTGTTTATATTGTGTAGGATCTTCTGTTTTATTTGACCATATGTAAAGTATTTATGTGATTTTATTTGATGGATCATCCTGTAGTACCTTAACTCTTAAGGTTTCTAACGTAATTTAGAACTGTGATTTTGTCTGACTGCAGCACGCTGAGATGACAGATGAGAGTCTTCAGTTGAAGACTTTGCAAACAATGTTGATTGTATTTCAGTCACATTTACGTCCTGAAAGTGAGGTAGCAGCTATCGACCGTTATCATCTAAATTATTCTAATAGATGAAATAGTTTGTTATTATGTGTTGTATCTGACCCTGTAACACATAGAAGCTTTCCTCTATAAAAAATGTTAAATATGTGACTCTAACAGTGCGCCAATGCGTAATCACTCTTGGCCATCTGTTTTCACATTTGACTTATGTAAACTTATAATTTTCCCTTTTATAAACTAAGGTACTTCGCCTTTCCTTTTTGTTTTCTTTCTGAGTGCTGGCGCCTGCCTGTTTGGACTTGGATTTGCAGATGTTTAACTCCAGCTGCGTGATAAATTTTTATTTCTGCTTAGAGCTCTGTTGATTATTTCTTGGAATATACGCGAAGATTGACTATTTTGTAGTTCATGCAATCCTACCAGATGCCGTACTGTTTTGAGGATCATTATTTTTACCATCAATAGGCTTATCTTATCAGCAGATTGTTTCATTTCTGTCAGGAGGACATGTCTCAGGCCCTTGGCATTTGTCTTCACCTACTTGAAAGCAGTCGCTCTTCTGACAGTGTCCGCAAGTAAGCTCATTCACATGTTGTTGGCTCACAGATTCTTAATTCCTTTGTGGTGTTCTTCTAAATCATACATTCTTCATTTAGCACGGCAGCAGCTACATTTCGACAAGCAGTGGCGTTGGTCTTTGATAATGTTGTTCTTGCTGAATCACTTCCGACTGGTAAAGCATCCCCAGCAAGACTCAGTTCACGTGGTAGCTCCGCTGCCAGTAATGTTACTCGTAGCTTCGGCCAGACGCTGTAAGGCTCAGTCTATTTCTCGTTTTTTAAAATATTATGCTCATGTCCTGCAGTAATACATAATGATCTACTCGAATATTGAAAAGTTTTGTTAGTAAGAAACAAATCTTTTATGCATTATCATCTTTGGGTTGATCTCTGGCACAATTTCCAGACTGAAACACATGAGATGAGACACTAAGCATGGGGTACGGTGGGGTAAAAACATCCCTAAAGGATTGTGTGCTCTAGTATATCATCAAGTATGAAAGGTACTAATATATCATCAATTATGAAAGGTACTAAGACGAGCGAATCATAAATATTCAGAAGTTAAGTTAGAAACCAAGATCCCGAGTCTAATTGCGAAGTGTGTAGCTTCTATGTGATGATCCCGTTCGTTGTTGTTTAGCCATGAATGTAGAATAATATGAGCATTTGAGTAAATAATATTATATTTTAATAGAAGCTATTCTTATTAGCCTGTTAGGATGTTCTTAGCAGCTAATTGACATTCAACCCGTGCAAGTTAACTTCTATCCTTCAAAAACACTTGCTTTTCTTTTATCTTGTATATTTGGGTATCTGAAGCTTATTTTTCCCAATTTGTATTTCTGTCCATTGAAAAAAATGGCATCCATTCGTTCTGCTAGAATCTTATGAGCTGCACCATCCTTATATTTTGCTTTGTGATGGATACCTACTGATTATCGCATATTGGGGTTGCCCATTCCATCCAGACAGATCTTGCTCATTGGTCCTGTTCTTTTTTAGTACACCTGGCATGGTCATGCCGTTGACATGGATGATAATTTAACCAATTCTGCATTTTGTGTGTTTCCATTCCATCAACTTACTCCTTCTAGATGATGTAAAAAAACTTCTTTATTGTAGTTAAAGTAGAAAGCCATTTAATACCAAAATACTCAACACAACAACAACAACAAACAACAACAACAACAACAACAAAGCCTTTCATTCCCAAGCAAGTTGGGTAGGCTAGAGGTGAAACCCACAAGATCTCGAAACTAACTCATGGTTCTGGCACATGGATAGCTAGCTTCCACGCGCCCCTGTCCATGGCTAGTTCTTTGGTGATATTCCAATCCTTCGAATCTCTCTTAACAGACTCCCGTGTCAAGTTTGGTCTACCACGACCCCTCTTAACATTCTCATCACTCTTTATCTGTCCGCTATGCACTGGCGCTTCCGGAGGCCTACGTTGTATATGCCCAAACCATCTTAGACGATGTTGGACAAGCTTCTCTTCAATCGGAGCTACCCCAACTCTCTCCCGTATATCATCATTCTGGACCTGGTCCTTTCTTGTGTGGCCACATATCCATCTCAACATGCGCATCTCTGCTACACCTAACTGTTGGATATGTCGCCTCTTGGTTGGCCAACATTCTGCGCCATACATCACAGGTTGAATCGCCATCCTATAGAACCTTCCTTTTAGCTTTTGTGGCACTCTCCTGTCACAGAGAACACCAGAAGCTTGGCACCACTTCATCCAACCAGCTTTGGTTCGATGACTCACATCTTCATCGATATCACCATCCTTCTGGAGCATAGACCCCAAATATCAAAAGGTGTCTTTCTCAGGTACCACATGTCCATCAAGGCTAACCTCTCCCTCCTCGTGCCCATGATTTTTGAGTCGCCGAGTCAAGTCAAGTCGCCGAGGCTGAGACTCATGACTTGCTGACTTGACTCAGCGACTAGGCTTGATTAGTCGCCCCGAGTCGCCTAGCTTAAAATTATAGTTTAGTGGTCGAATTAGGAAGGCAATACCTTTGTAAAATCCTGCCTGACCTCGTCCATGCTCTTCTTTCTTGATTGCAGCCTTGTAGGTGTACCTTCCAGTTCCAGCAGTATAGATGTAGCAGCAAACATGAAGATTGAAGAGCACAAGTTAGGAACAGCAACTAGTATTTGATTGTGGCACTACCTTACAGCAGCCAATTGTAATAATGAACTTGTACATCTGATCTGACTTGAAATAAAGACCACAAGCAGCAGAGCAACCTGGCGATACATCAGCAGAGGAAGGGAGGGAGGTGGCCTTACCTGTCGCAGGAGGCGGAGGTGGAGAGGCCGTAGAGGATTTAGGCGGAGGTAGAGTAGGCGCGTGAGGAAGCTTGGACGGCGGCGGCCGCCGGAATCGGCAACAGCGAGTGGGGGAGGTGGTCGTCGAGCCTGGAGAGGCGGCGAAATCGGCAGGCGCGTCGTCGTCGTGACCAGAGGAGGCCTCCCCGTCGCCCAGGATCTCCAATCGTGGTCGATTGGAAGGGCGCACGTCGCCGGTGAGCAGCGGCGGCGGCTCCTAGGTTAGAGCCGCTCCCGCCCTTTCCCTTTCTCCCTCGCTGAATTGCGCGCGTCTGGGCAGACGAGCACGCGCGTGCTCTATATGCCCCAAAAATTTCTGGCAGCGCGGGCCATAGCTGCCCGAGGCGCGCGACTCGCGACTGCATTCTGGCGACTACTCCGGCAGAGTCGCCGGCGAGCCGCCGAGGCGCGCGACTCGCTCCATGAGTCAAGTCGCCTGCGCGAGTTGGCGACGCCGGAACGACTCAGCGACTAAACGGCGACTCAAAAATCATGCTCGTGCCTAGTAGTACTGAAACTGCACCTCATGTACTCAGTTTTAGTTCTACTAAGCCTAAAACCTTTTGACTCTAGAGCATGATTTTTGAGTCGCCGTATAGTCGCCGATTAGTCGCCGACTAATCGCCAAGTCGTCGCGGCGTGGCTGGGTCGCGCAGGCGACTTGACTCACGGAGCAAGTCGCGCCACGTCACTGGCTCGACGGCGATTTCTGCGACTATACAACGACTTTTGCCTCAGGATTTCAGCGACTTGATGCCCGAGGACGGCGGCGCAGGAGGAGGCAGAGCATGGCGGCGTCGGGGAGGAGGCAGAGCATGGCGAGGATGGCGGCGCAGGAGGAGGCAGAGCATGGCGGCGGCGCAGAAGAAAAAGGTCGAGGAAGACATGAGCCGCGGGGACGCTCGGGAGGAGGTCGAGGTGGCTGGCGGCGGCCGGAGAGAGGGCGCCGGGGTGGAGGATCTGTGGCCGGCGACGGGAGCTCGGGAAAGGAGACGCTCGGGACTCGGGAGCTCGATGGGATCTGATGAAGAGTGGTGGTTGGTGGGAGAGCTCTCTCTATCGATTAGGGTTTCGGTTGGCCAGGCCTTGGGCCGCGCGGCGGGGATCTGGGGTCTCTCGATTAGGGTTTTGTTGGGCTAGGTCTTGGGCCGCGCGGCGGGGATCTGGGGTTTGTAGGCCGGGCTGCAATAGATAACAGGCCAATTTGACGTGCACTGTAGCAAGGCGACTTGGGGCGACTATACAAGCTGAGTCGTTGACTCAAGTCGGCAAGTCACGAGCCGCAGCCTCGGCGACTTGACTTGACTCGGTGACTCAAAAATCATGCTCTAGAGTCAGCCTCCACAGCTCTAACTTCCTATTAACCCTCGCCCGGCTATCGTCGACTAGCACCACATCATCTGCAAAGAGCATACACCATGGGATATCTGCTTGTATATCCCTTGTGACCTCATCCATCACCAAAGTAAAAAGATAAGGGCTCAAAGCTGACCCCTAGTGCAGTCCTATTTTATTTGGAAAGTCATCGGTGTCGCCATCACTTGTTCGAACACTTGTCACAACATTATCATACATATCCTTAATGAGGGTAATGTATTTTGTTGGGACTTTGTGTTTCTCCAAGGCCCACCACATGACATTCCGTGGTATCTTATCATTCGCCTTCTCCAAGTCAATGAACGCCATATGAAGGTCCTTCTTTTGCTCCCTGTATCTCTCCATAAGTTGTCGTACCAAGAAGATGGCTTCCATGGTAGACCTCCCAGGCATGAAACCAAATTGATTTTTGGTCACGCTTGTCAATCCTCTTAAGCAGTGCTCAATGACTCTCTCCCATAGCTTCATTGTATGGCTCATCAGCTTGATTCCACGATAATTAGTGCAACTTTGGACATCCCCCTTGTTCTTGAAGATTGGCACTAATGTACTCCGCCTCCATTCTTCGGGAATCTTGTTTGACCGAAAAATAAGGTTGAAAAGCTTAGTTAGCCATACTATCGCTATGTCTCCAAGGCCTCTCCACATCTCAATGGGGATACCATCAGGGCCCATTGCCTTGCCTCCTTTCATCCTCTTCAAAGCCTCCTTAACCTCAGCCTCCTGGATACGCCGCACAAAGCGTCGGCTGGTATCATCCGTGGAGTCGTCTAGCTCAATGGTAGAACTCTCATTCTCTCCATTGAACAGGTTGTCGAAGTACTCTCGCCATCTACGCTTGATCTCTTCGTCTTTCACGAGGAGTTGATCCGCTCCGTCCTTTATGCATTTGACTTGGTTGTCTTCCTCTCCCTGATCTTGGCCATCTTATAGATGTCCCTTTCGCCTTCCTTCGTGCTTAGATCCTAAACCCTAAACCAAAATACTTCAACACAACACAAATATTTCAGATATTCCATTTTTCATTGATTATTTTGCATTTCTCCTTGCTTTTTTAGTTGATATTCAACATACCCTGCATGACAGGTCACAAGCATTGAACTATGGCGAACTCACCATGAGGGAAGATCTTACCGACGTTGGAAAGCTCGGTCTCCGTCTGCTCGAAGACTTGACAGCTCTTGCCGCAGGTGGATCTGTATGTGTGAACAATTTCTGATAGCACCTTTTCTTTAGATATGAATAATTAACTGGCTCATATTCTGTTACCACATTTTATCAGTAAATCTGAACTTAAATTACTTAATTTCTATGACTCACTATTTCTTGATAAAGTTACTACTGTCTCTCTTTCTTTAGGCTAGGTGGTTGCATGCTCAGTCACTGCATAGGACGTTTGCCCTTGACATACTTGAGTAAGTTCTCTAAGTTCCATAAAATCTTGGGGTACTTCCATTAATCAGTTGCTATAGTTTTCATGATTCCCAATATTCTACACATTTTGTGCTTTATCCAAGTCTCACAAGTTAAAAAGCTGTTTACTTGACCTGCCATTGTTACATGTTATTGGTGAAGCTGATGTCTGGGTTCTGCTGTGGCAAGAGTTCTGGATGCAATTGTGAAGGGCACTATAAACACACTATAATTGATAGCAATCCAAAAAAAAAAAAAAATCTACAAACGAAACTTCAGTTTAACTTTCCTATAAACATCTTTTTGACCCTTGTAAGTGCAAAAGGTCACATTAGATTGGTCCCATGGGAGATGCTTCTATGCTTCACCCCTTCCAAGTTGCACAATTTTGAAGCACAAAGCAATGTTGGGTGCCATCTACTTGCTAACCTGTGTATTTCACAATTTACGGAACTCCTGTTGAAGTGGTGTATGGACTGACTTCTAGAAACTAAAGTGCACAAACATCTCCAATGAAAGAGGTGCTTAGTGAGATGCTTAGAAGAGGAGTTTGCTATGGCAGTAAGCATCAATTCAAAAGCGCAACCCTTCAGTGCAAATATATATGCTTTTAGGTGGTTACATCTTCCTACAAACTCACAGGTGCCCATGCAAGCTTTAGTGCTTAACGACGCATTTAATTCATGCTCGAGTATTTGTACATGATCATTGAAGATGTCTGCGGTAGTGGAATAGTGGACGGTTGCAATTCAAAGTTTCAAACCCTCAATGCGTTTTCCACTTTTCACTTCCGAGGGGAGCTTGGAAGCGCTAGTTATCACATTGTTATCTCAAAGATAGCCTGATAAAAAAAGAGGTATTGATGTTTGCAAGTGCAACAGATCACATTACTTGCTCAAAGCTGGTTCCGTTCATAAAGAAGAGATACAGTCAGTACTTTGTAATCTGGTACAACTTTTTGTTTCATCTTATAGTTTCTTTGTTGATTTGTTAAATATGCCATGCTTGGAATAAGCGAGCAGAACTTTAATTTACTTGTCATGTTGACTTCAGTTTTTGCATTTTGTTTTATGATCTGTTACTGATTGTTCATTTTATTATTAGGGATCACAACAAAATCTGCTCTATTATTTTTCTCTCAATTTCCATTGTAGCTGAGGCTAGATATGTCAATCTTTTCATTGGAAGGCTGCTTTAAGCCTCTCAATGTCGTATAATATACTCCCTCTGATCCGAAAAAAGGTTCGCACTGTGTACGTACGATTTGTGCTGGCTAAGTTGCTTTCTCCCGACTATTTTAACGGATCGGAGGGAGTATTGATATTATATTGGATTTGAGTTAAACATAGCTTATCCTGACTCTTTACTGTTGCTGAGTGTGTATTAACCTTCTTTTTGCCAGGTTTGTGCTATCCACATATGTTCCTGTATTCCGGGTATTACTATCTTACCAGCAGGTTTGTGTTTCTGTACAACTTCTATACTCAGAAGTTTCTGTTAACCATTGATCCATAACTAAAGAGCCTCTCAAAACCTGCCAGGTATTGCGCCATCAGATATGCTCACTTCTTATGACTTCACTCCGTACTAATGTGGAGGTAACTAAATAAAAATAGGACTCTGTTTTTTCATATTTATAGCATGCTAAATATGAACTCAGAAAATTATAAAGCTTCATGACAGTTGCAAAATTTATATGCAGAAGCATGAATTTGACCTACTACTTTACTAACCAAGAAGTTTGAAGTACTCTGCAAGTACTTTTAGGTGCATGCAGTACCTATTTTCTTTTATATCACTGTTTTGTGGCTGGATGTAACTTTGAAATGCATTTTGCCATGTGTTATTTGACCGCGGTACCTCTAGCTCTGTAGTTAATACGGGTAAAACAATTGCCTCATTCCGCTCAAGTCTGGGCTAGTAAGATTTGGCCTTAAACAAGTAGTGAGTCTATAGTTTGCCCTTCCTTTTTGAATTAGGACCTAACTTGGGCTGGATAACCAATTTGGCAATTTCATGCGCTGTTAATTTATCCATCATATGGAGCTGTCCTTCCTGAGCAAGCTCCTCCCTCTTTGCCCGTCAAGGTGAACAGGTTCTTGCCGAAATGGGCAAGAGATACTAATTTGCCCAAATTGGAAGAAAGCTAGGTTCTTCATATTGGACAGCGTTGATACATATTTTTATTTGTGGTTAGGGTAACAAAACTCGTGCATTCTATGCAATTAATAGCATAGAATACCAACTCATTCTTCAAAAGAACTGGTCTTAGGTTCCGAGATGGACTGTGTCAAGAAAGAAGCATGGTGCATTCTCTGCTCCCAATCGTTAGTCCCAGGAAGTTAGAGGCAATTGTGAAATGATTAACCTCATCATTTGATGAGCCAGTACCTAGCTCAGTTGCCAGGAAATAAAAAGATTTAAATCAAGATGGATTTCATGAGTTTACTATTTGCGCTACCTGATTCATTCAGGACCCAGTTATTAATAGGATTCTGATATGTTTGCTGATTTTTCTTCAGCTTGAAGGTGAAGCAGGGGAACCTGCTTTTCGCCGTCTAGTCCTACGTTTGGTTGCTCATGTCATCAGACTCTACAGCTCTTCACTTGTCACTGAAAGTGAGGTATTGTTCTGTCCAAGCTCATGTTCATTCCAGTACTGTGGTTGGCCTGTGAGCCACTAAATAATCTGAACTAAAATATTTAGAACGATATGTAAGCTCCAACTACTAAACTTTCTGATAACTTTTATTGATCAACTGGAGTCCGAAAAACCGCTCATACTAATTAGGCTTTGTTCAGCATTGCAGTGGATTATGACAATTGACAATCTTGTTTGGTTGAACCACTTTCAGATATTTGTATTTTTGGTTAGCTACAATTTTCTAATAATCAAACTGCGAAAGGGAGATGTTATTATGTCTCAGATAACAGAATAATCCACTGGAGATGTGAAAGAACAACCTTGTGATAGCAGCATTTGTCTAAATCAAATCTGAACCGCTGCTTGATTTCTTACAAATGGCTTTCCCACAGCAGCTTTAAATCAAACACGGCATGGGAACTCTCTCTGACCTAATAATTTGTATCGCCTCTTGACGCAGTTCTATCAGCAGACACCTTTTTTATTTGTAAGACTGTAAACTGACTCTTACTGTGGATCCAACTCGAAGCTTTTGGTGACTGCTGTGCAGATTATAATTAGAAACGAATCCCACAGCAGCTTTAAATCAAACACGGGCACACGGCATGGGAACTCTCTCTGACCTAAATAAGTGGTATCGCCTCCTGAGGCAGTTCTATCAGCAGACACCTTTTTTATTTGTAAGACTGTAAACTGACTCTTACTGTGGGTCCAACTCGAAGCATTTGATGACTCCTGTGCAGATTATAATTAGAAACGAAAAAATCGCTGGACTAGCTACCACTACCAGGTTCATTGCACTTGGGTATGATGAGTCATATGAGAACTGGTCTTAAAATAGGAGAGACAACTTTTTACCATTGGATCTTATCTGGATTAGTGAGGTTAAGCACCAAGAGTAACCAATGTATTTGAACGGCCACATGAATCAGAATTATTCACCCTACCTTCTATTGAGGTCAATAATTTGCCCTAGTTTGCTCTGTCAGCGATTTAACAGTCGATGCGACTTTGTTGTTTTACTGGTCATTCGTTTCATAATGTTTCCATATAGGCTCAACCGTGAGATCGTGCATGTTGAGCGAAATAGGCTGTTCTTTCACTTCACTTACATGATGAAATTGCCAGCTGACAGCTCTATATAATAATACTTAATGAGTGCTCAATGTGCTTTTACTTTATTCTGGTTATGTTATTCTACATTAGCCTAAGATGCTTCTGTGGACAGGTATTCCTGAACATGCTTGTGAAAGTTACCCGCCTGGATCTACCTTTATGGCATCAGATACTTGTTCTTGAAATTTTGAGGGTAAGTTTCTGTGGGTACAACGTAAATCGATGCGTGTTGATTACCTGCTCTTACTTGTGTGAATTCGTTGATTCATCAGGGTTTTTGCGTGGAAGCTCGAACTCTGCGCTCGCTATTTCAGACATTTGACATGTATGTATTGTATCCACATAACACCATTATTTCTTTTGATGTGGTCATTCTGTGCCTCTTCCTCTGCTTATGGCTGGCCTTTTTTTTTGACTTGTCTAGAAGCTTCGACATCATGCTTGTGTTGAAGGATTGAAGTTGGTGTCTGCATGCATTTCCCAAAAACAATCGATGGCAATATTATAAACTGGCTCATAGTTCACATTTTCTATAAATGGTCCATTTCCAAGTGAATTGGTCCCTGAATTTAACTGCCATAGGCATGTAGGTAGCACATATTCTCATGACTGAAGTTATATTCAGTAGAAATTGTTTAACATGCTTCATTTGTCTGAGAGCGCGGTTTTCTAGACCAGACGACCAGTGCCTTAAGGCATATTTGGTTTCTTTGCCCATCCTGTCCGCTTCGGTAATGAGGTGAACTACCAAATGTCTAATCAGGATTCATGAATCTGTACCATCTGTGAAGTTTGTCATTGTTTCTCGTGTGTTAATAACCACGCGAATCTAGAACTTAACTTGAAAATATGTAGTCGCGGCAACTCATATCCCAAATTCTGGACAATTACGTGATAAACTAATGTATTGAACCTTGAGCTCTTAGTTCATCTATTACGCACCCATTTTAGGCTAACCACATCTTGTAGGTCAAGTTGTGTTAATTGGGTTAAACGTGGCACGGTTGCAGTGCTGTCAGCAGTATGTTGCTATAGGACATGTAGGTAGATTTAAGGAATCCTGCTGGAGATACCATGACCTGAAAATCTTTAGAATTATTATTTATATTACTATGTGTAATAAATGGCCATGTGCCAAGTTACCTCATCTTTTAAGGCTGACTTCGCAGCTATCCATGAATGCAATGTATGGAAGCTATACAAGCTCCTTGTTCTCTTGGTGATTGGATGTGTATAAACCTCCCAAGGGAATATAAGGATTTGATATGTGCGATATATAGTTATTAACATGTTTAGAGCAAAGAGTCTATTAGGGTTGCAACTAAGGTTTGTTACCATTATCTAGAGTACCTGACGAGGCTACAACTGAAAGCACCCCTGTTATGTTCTATATTAGGTGCATAGATCAGAAGTCTGCTTTGTAGCTCCTTGTCATACCAGTTACTACACTGATGCTTTTCATCTCTGTGCATACGTTATACATTTATATGTTCTTGAAAACTTCAGCTAATATTTGAATATTTTTTGCTGATAATACAGAAACCCTGCAAATACTAATGTTGTGGAGAACATCGTTAAAGCACTTGCTTTGGTGGTAGCTACTATTCAGGTTATATACCTTGCTACATTTCATTCTCATCCTGGTTGATTGGCGTTGAACTTCTAATTATCATTTTAGTTCCTTGTGTCTTCTTGTACCATTTTCATAACATGACTTTCCCTTTTCTTTTGGATCGTGCATTCTTTAGTTTTTTTTGTGCAACTATGTGTTTGGTTTGTGTTTCAATATCAGATATAGTGGCTTGTTAATTCTTCTCCAGTAGAAACTGCCTTTCTGTTTGTATGCCGTAATTACCATTCTTGATCTTAGATGAATTGACTTGATGCTGATATGCATCCATGCTTTCGAGGGCATAGTTGGACTTTGGTGCACAACGATCTAAAAGTAGTTGAACACCCCAAATGGAGCTTTGTCGAAAATCGCAAATATACCCTGGTTTCTGTTTCGATGAGTAAATTACCATGCTTTCAGTGAAACACGTATCGCAGCATGTCACGAGTCATCCTCAGCCTAGCCCTAGCAATCTGCTGCTGTGCATTTGAGTCAGCTAAGTTAGGTGGGACATCATAATGCTTCCTCATTTCACCCTGTAGGTCTAACAATACAATGCGCTCAGGCCAATAGAACACAAAGCTAATCTAACACTTCACAGATATGTGCTCACATTATCTGTCTTATCTCAACAAAAGGTCTCCATTATCATTAAAAATCATGGGTGGACATGCAAACAACATAGTAACTACACTATTATGAGTCTATTCCAGTTTGGATGCTATTTTGAAGGACTAGTCCTAAGAAATTTCGTACATTACAAAACGGAGTGGAGAGTCACCAGGCCTGTATGGCAGGATGCAATGCCAAACCACCCGAGCTATGCTTTCCTTATCTTCTGTCACCATAAGTGCATTTTCCAAAATTTCCTTGGTTGTCCGTTCATGAATCCATTAGCTCTCCTTTAGCTAACTTCCCATCTTGGTATCCTGTTTTCACCAATAAAGGTAACTCAAAGTCATTAGCTTAATTCCCTGCATCCGCGAGCTAAATTTGTCATGTGTTTTTACATGAGATATTGTCAAATCTCGCTGGGAAGGTCTTACAAGAAACAGTGGGTTTGGCATGCGTGCATGGCATCCGTCATCATCATTTTGTTTCTAGTGCAATGCTACATTCCTATAATATTGAGAACATCTGCTATTATAGGCTTCAGATTCAAGTGAAGAGACTCTCGCAGCTGTTGCTGGAATGTTCAGTAGTAAAGCTAAAGGTACCTTCTACAATATTCAAATTCCGTTGATAGTTTAGTTCCTTGTCTCTTCATTTGTTTTCCCAGATTGCTGAAGCACGAATAAAATAAAACTGATATGATTTACAGGGATCGAGTGGAGCATGGATACTGATGCATCAAATGCTGCTGTTTTGGTTGCTAGCGAAGCACATACAATCACTCTTGCCCTTGAAGGCCTCTTAGGTGTAGTTTTCACCATTGCTACTTTGACAGATGAGGCTCTAGATGCTGGTGAGGTAAGAAATAGAGAATTATTAGAAAATTAATGAATTTGGGAAGCAAAGGTAATAATTTGTTTTTTTTCCTTTAGCTTGAATCACCAAGATGTGAAGTGGATCGTATGGAATGTAGTGGGCAATCAGCTCTTCTTTGTGTTGCCATGGTCAATTCAACATGGTTAACCATCCTTGACTCCCTTTCACTTATTTTGATGAGGTGAGGTCCATACCCAAACTTAGATTTTTGTTTTCCTATGTTTGCTCATGTGAATCAAATTAATAGGTCACAGGGAGAAGCTATAATATTAGAAATACTGAAAGGATACCAGGCTTTCACTCAGGTGATCATAATTCTTTGTTTGATGTACTAGTCCCTTTGGAGAAAACTCTGTTAGTCCTCTTCTAGAATGGCATCCATTTGCTATGACTTTCAAATGGATGCTGATTTTTTGTTGTTCCTGTTTTACCCCTTTTATGCCCATTGTCTATTGTATACCTTTCTACAGAATTAGAATTATATCAATTATCTTTTTTTCACCATGATAATATGGCAAACTCTTTCAGGCATGTGGAGTTCTTCGTGCTATAGAGCCACTGAACTCTTTTCTGGCATCACTTTGCAAATTTACAATCAATATCCCAAACCAAGGGGAGAAGAAAAGGTATGCCACTGGGATCTTGTTTCTCAGTATATATGTACAGGTAACTTTGTTAGAATTATACCACATTTCTCTACGGGGAGCCGCAGTGTAATTGGCTGCAGCTACAATGTATGGATGTCTTAGTGATTTTGGTCATAGTACTTCAGTTGTCCATAAAATAAAGCCATAGAGTTGCCTGCTGATTTATCTTTACATGAACTTTGAGCACTTTTTTCTTCCTTTTCTACCTGTTAGCAGTATCTTGCTCTCTCCTGGATCAAAGAAGCTAGAAGCGTTGATGGATCAGCCTGATAGTATTATCCTGACACCGAAAAATGTGCAGGTAACAGGCGAGATTTACAGCTATTTTATTTGGGTTACCTTTTCAATTTACATTGCATTATAGTTGGTTATTTTTTAATCCAGGCATTGAGGACACTTTTTAATGTGCGCATCGCTTACACAATGTCCTGGGTCCCTCCTGGGTTTTGGTAAGTAGAGAATATGATTAACTAGCTTTAACTACCGTGCTATTATATCTGATTCTTGAAAACATTTAAGGTCTTGGAGACTCTTGCAGCACTTGATAGAACTATTCATTCTCCGCATGCTTCGACCCAGGTTGTGCAATGTAAAGTTTGTTAAATTCTTGTACTATTAGTGTTCTCCTAGGTCCTAACTTCTCTGAAGTGGTGCAACAAATTTCTGACAGGAAGTATCGGCTTCTGTTTCAAGACTCTCAAGAGATACGTCTGGACAATACAGTGACTTCCACATTCTCTCGTCTTTAAATTCTCAGGTCAGGAGGCAAACATGAAATTATTGTTAATTTTTTTGGGGTCATCATGTTTCTTCTTTTCTGTTACGTCTATTAACTACATTTGCATACATTGAATGTTGTTTTGTTTCTTTGTTTGGATGCAGTTGTTTGAAAGTTCAGCCTTGATGAACGTAACTGCAGTGAAGTCACTTTTGTCTGCGTTGCATCAGTTGTCAAGTCAGCACATATCAGGAAATTCTCAATTATCAGGCAGCAGATTGGGAGCATTGCATTTTCAGTGGAGCGCATGACATCGATACTTGTCAATAACCTGCATCGTGGGTGCTTTCCTTTTCAAACAAGCAACTATTAAATCAGTGATGATCTTCATGCTCTTTGGTAGAAGTACCAAAAAATGATATATTTGGTAAAACAAATGATAATGTGACCGATCAAGTATAGATATTCAGAAGATTCGTTTGCTAAATTAAATACCTATATTTGCTATATTTCTGCTGTTCTAATTCACACAAAGAACTTAATTTGCAACTAATTTCATTTATTTGTAGTATGTGTGAAACTCATCTCACAGATTCATAGTAGGCAATTGGGTTTTAGACCTATATCATCTCATATCCGTGCTAATATATCATTAAATTGTTATTATTGGCAAGTGTGATCTCACATGAAATATTGAATTACCAGTGTATGATATTATTCATGTGAAATGATGAGCTTTGGATTTTGGCCGAGGAGGGTTTCCTAAGGGCTTAACAATAATGCTCTGAACTTGATCTTAAATTTAACTCGATAGTTGCAACTGGATGTGCAATAGTCAGGATATAAAGGTATTTTTCTTATGCTTGTTTTGTTTCATTATGCTCAGGAGTCGAACCAATATGGGATCAAATTGCTGCACATCATCTTGAGGTAGTATTGCATTATTTTTGGATTGACTCTTGGCTTTCTTGCTATCATTTGTAATGCCATGATGATCTTGATGATGGTTACAAATTGCAGCTTGCCAATTGCTCTAACCAACAATTACGTAATATGGCACTGGATTCGTTAGATCATTCAATTTGCTCTGTAGTGGGTTCTGAAAAATTTCAGGGTATCAGTTCAGCATCTCACCAGTTTAAAGAGTACCAAGTAAGAGCGCATTAAACTAGTCTTATTCATCCTTCATGATTTGTCTGACCTTTTGATTTCTATGCTTTTTTACTGGAAGTTTATTTCTGTGATTGCTAGTTGGTCGAAGAAAGTGAAACACGGTCATTTGAGTATGCAGTTTTATCTCCATTGATGATCCTTTATTCTCTAACAAGAATTCTGATGTTCAAATGGGTGCACTGAAAATTCTTTGCATGTTCTTGAGGTACTTACCTTGTTCCATATGTCTTCCATTGGGTACATCATACAATATACTTCTTACTCCTACTGTTTCAGAGACATGGAGAAAAGCTGTCCTATAGCTGGCCCAGCATTCTTCATATGTTGAGGTGTACTGCAATTCATGCTTGATAGGTTTTCTATTTTGTATTTGTTACTTGTAGTTCCTTACATCCATTTTCTGCTAGGACTGTTACCGATGCATCTGAAAAAGATATCATCTCCTTAGGCTTTCAGGTAAATTCTAAACTGCAC